>CM034151.1:14416773-14817655 GCA_019776745.2 Taxus chinensis | reverse complement strand
ATTTTTTGCAAGGTAGACTGAATAGGGGGAAATGGAGACAAGGGGGTAGGTACGGGGTTATAGGTGACATAAACATCATAAATATTGAGGTCACCGAGACAAGTTTCACTCGTCTAGTTTGATAAAGCGGTATTATTTGAGAGATGTTTGTTGCAGATATGAAGGTTCTGAGTCATTGGCATAGTAGGAGCATCCCAGACAAGGCCCCCATTATTCAACATAACTCGACTGATTTCCTATAATGGTGCATAGTTGGATTGATATGCCCCCTAACTTGATGATAGGTACATAATTCATGTTCGTTATACCATGCTTACCAATGGTGTGAAGTATCATGACTATCTATTGGTACTCCTGCAGGGGTATAACGTTGTTGTTCTTCCAATGGGGGAAGACCCCCGAAGATGAAATGGGTGTGATGAGAAGAGTAGGACATGGGTGGCACAATGGTGTACAGTTAGGTAGGTTATAGAAATTTTTGCAGGGGTACATAGGTAGGGAAGGAGGGATAGCCTCCTGAATATGACATGGAGGCTACGGGTTGTGTGTGAGGAAGGGTATAGGGGGAGGAATGTGTGTAAATATCTCTGTGAAACTAGGTGAAGGGGTGTAGGGTATAAGTATGACTGAATTTTGATAAGGGTCATAAGAGGTCATCACAACTAGCAGTTGTGGGTATGTGGGTATATAAGGAGGTGATGGCGATGGGGTAGCAACCAAAGGGAGCGTGGGTGAAGGTATGGAAAAGTTTGGAGGAAGGGTATACCCTAACGATGGAATATTCATTTAGTGGGTAAGTGGTTGGGATGCAGGAGTGGGAGATAGTAGGGCCATCCGAGTTGGGTAATTTTCAAGGTAGGGATGTATGGCATGACGCTTGTGATCAAGGAACCTAGTGAAATTCCCATCACCGAAAGGTACGGGTCTAGTGGAACTTGGGTCCATAAGTGCCAAGGTGGAAGGTGACAATGGGTTAGGTGGGAGTGGTTGAGGAATAGTATTATCTCGGATACGGGTCAAGAGTAGAACAATGGTGGTATATTTGGTAGTCTGTCTTCTGTGAATGACACAACAAATCAGAAGGTCATAAAGAACAAGTGCTAAAAGATGAACCTAGTTAAAGTTTCAAAGAGTTACAATAGTAACACTGACACTAGTTAGGTGTGACCGACGATGGTATCGGGGTGACCGATGCCGGTTATTGTGAGAAAATAATAGTTTTAGCAGATGATACAAAAAATGATGACTGTTAGATAGACAAGTTGTATGATGATTGTTCATCCAAATACAGAGAGTACAAAGACTCACAAAAACTCTAAACAGCAAAGAAGGTGAGATAGGTGTCACTTTGGGCAAGTTAACCAAAATATCATAACACCGATGTCGATTAGTAGAAAGTGATGGAAGTCAGAGGGAAATCAACACTGGTGGATAGACCAATGTCGGTTACTGTGGAAATTTGAAGGATGTAGAAAAATGGATTATTTTGAATTGAGATCAAATGAACAATCAATCCAGAAGTCTGGAGATGATATAATGAGGTCTTATCACACTCAAGAGAAGTCGTAATACTCCAACTATGATGGTGGAGTGTGCAAGGAAAAATAAATAAAAATGGAGAAACATATCCTCACACCTCAAAACGCATGTCAATCCAACACTAAAAATACATTATCCAACAAGTGATTTTAATGTGTTGAGATTATGCTATTTAGAATATTGACTCATGAATTTAGAGTAGATTTTTTGGTGAGGAATGCTTCCTATAAAGAAGGAGATCTAAAAGGAGAGGTTTCATGTTATGTTATGGTGGGGGTAGGCCATCCTTTGAGGTGATGATTAGACAGAAGTAACCAGCTGGGTGCCCACTATCAATCCACTAATTGTGTGATCGTTGAAAGCTTCTTCCGGGTGATATGTTGTTTAAGAAGATGTTTATTTTTAAATTTTGTGTTGTTTGGCTAAAGAGAGAGAGAGAGAGAATGTGCTTTTCTATGATTCTTTATGTCAACCATTAGCTAGGCATGACTTCCAACATATTAGTTGCCCTCATTTGAGTGTGAGCTAAATGCAGCATAAAAGGATAAAATGCAACTGATTTTAAGCCCAAATCAACAAATTACATTTGATGAAGCAAATGATGAACAGGTAGGAACGTGCTCTTTCACTACTTATGCAAATGTAAAAAGGAAGAAATGGTTTGTTTTAAGCACCACAAAATAGATGTTGTCTTAGACAATTAGAAGAAAATATTATTACCAGGGAGACATATTTAGTGTGAATACATTTATAAAATTAAAAAACACACCATCTTTACCTAGGACTGAATAAAAATGCAAGGAACCTCAGATGGGTCCCACTGAGTGTGCCAAAATGTTTCAATCCTTTTTGCGTACAATCGGAGAATGAAACAAATAAGGGTGATGGGCCTAGGAGGAATACATGTTATTTGGGTGATGGGTAGAAGGTAGAATGCACGTGTAGAATTTTGATCTCGGTCGATCATGTGAACTCTTTTTTGGCTGGGAAGGACTACCCTGTAAAAGACAACAAGACCACTAAAAAGAGTTAAATAATATATGGCAGTGGACTACCTAGCGTATGCTAGATACGGGAAGCGTGATACTCCCTAGAAGGTTTTCAATCCACTGTTTTACACAAATCAATGTGGGAAATAACATAAGCAAATAACATCCTACTGTAGCTAATATGATTTAGGCATCTCATATAATTATAATAAGTAAAATCTAATCAAACAAGCAAGGTTAGGATCAGATCCAGAGGTCAAGGTAGGTTGATACAGGTTTCTGTAGGTCTAGCATAGGTTTGGTTTGGGTATTGGGTAGGTTGGGTCAGCTTTTGGGTTTATTTTTGGATAGTTTCACTAAATACAGAGATCGGCGCTAGTCTGTGTGACCGATGTCAGTCACTATGGGAATTGACAGAGGGTTAAATGGCGTGTTGGGGGATATCCCCTATCTTGGGACAAGGAGTTAGGAAGGTTAAGGTGAGGTATGGACTTGGAATAGGTGTTTTTAGGTTTTGGTTGGGTGTCAGATAGGCTAAGGTAGAGTTGTAGGGCTGAGGAAACAATAGGGAAACTGATGTCGGTCATGGTAGAACCAACCACGGTTATAGGTAACTAGTGATGATCACTATGATCAGGTTAGAATAGTGGAATTGGGGGTTTGGGGGCTCTCTATGTTTACACAGAGAGATAGTGAGGAATGGAATAAGTTGAGAAGGTCTTGTAGAGGGATGGGGATTGAATAGGTAGGGTTTTAAGAGGGGATTTAGGGAGGATATGTGATGGTTTTGAGGAGTAGAAGAGAGGGTGGATCTTGGGAGAGTAAAATGGAGAAATAATCATAAAAACACCAGTGAGGGATGGAGTGTTTTACTTACTTGAATTTCAATGCATGCAGGACCGTGAGTAGCTGGATAAGAAAGATGGTGAGTGTTAGTGAAGGATGGGAGGTGGTTACAGAGCTTCTACTTTAGCTTCTTCTTGGCTTAGATCCTCATGTAAGGATCTCACAAATTCTCTTATGAGTCCTTCCACTTCTAGTTTCTCAGCTTGAAGTTCAAATGGCTAACCATGTTCCAACGAATTTTCAATCAATGTTCTAACCAAAAATGCCAATCGTCATTCCAACCAAAAATGCCAACCCTTTGGAAAGAGCTCAGATTGTGCATTTACAGGTGACCAACACCGGTCCCACCTAACTGACATTGGTTATGTCAGGGGATTTTTTTTTTCAAAAGTGGGGAACATTCCTTCCCCACTTGATTTTGAGTGGTGGGGCATATGTGCCATCCACCCTAGAATAAGGAATAGGACAAGGAGGGGTACTCTGAGTGGGGTGGAAACTATTAGGGCTTCTAGAAGGGTATGGGAAAGGTATGGGTAAGTTGAGGAAGTGGAATGTTGAGGTGGAGGGGCAAGCGGGGTAGTGGAAGGGTGATGTGGAGGGGCAAGTGGGGTAGTGGAATGGTGAGGTAGCTAGTCCAGTGGCAAGGAGAGGTGGCCTGGTGAGTGGGTAAAGGGGCCAATTTAATTAATTGATTTTAATTAAATCATTGTGTGTGTGAGTGAGGACTAATATGATGTGTGAAAGGGGTTGTGAGTGATTAAATTAGGGTTAAATCAATCACCTATGTAGAATGTGGTTATTTGGTCATTTTAGATGGGAACGATGAAATGTGACACTTTTTTTGTGTCTACAATCATCACAGGAATCAATAGAGATAAAATTTAATTTGTTTCAAAATGGAAAATTCCCCATTATTGCAGACTTTATATAGCTCTCAAAAGGATTTACTTCAATATATCTTCCTATATGTGAATGGGATTATTCCCTTTCTCATATATGAGTCATATAAAAATAGAGATAAACTTTAATTTGTTCTACATTGGCCAGTTCACTACCATGTAAGGAAAAATAACTAGATGATATTCTTCATCTCTGAATAAATCACAAGAATCAATATAGATGGAATTTAATTTTATATTATTCTGTAATGATTCCTATGTGAGAATGGGCATATATAATGCACATATGACCATTCTCATATAGGGATCATAAAAGAATAGATATAGAATTTACTACATTCTAAAACTGTGAAATAATTTTTTTCTCTATTATTATGTTATGATTCCTATGTGATAGTGGCAATATACAATGGGCATATGCCCATTCTCATATAGGAATCATAGAATAAGATTAGAGATAAAAATAAATTTTTTCACAATGGACAATTTTCCGCCATGCAAGGGAAATAAAACCATATGATATTCTTTTTATCCCAAATTCACCCCCCGAGTTAATTTGGATAACTCATTATAAATGGGATTAGCCATTACAATTATGGGATATGCGGGAGGCCATCAAATTCAGCCCTGGGATATCGAAGAGAAAGACATCCTAGGATGGCTTACATGTCAAAATTGAGAATATATGAATTTTCTTGCAGGTCAGGTCACGCGATAATCTAATAAGCCACGACGAAGGTTTGGAGCCATCTCATATCACACATCAACCATTTATCAAATGTCACCTACTCTCACAAGTCACTACCCTCGTTGTGTGTCACCACCCTGTTTTCAACATAAACCATGTGTAAACACCCTTTGTTGTTGTGTGTCATCCATTCCTCTCTTTCATGTGTCAACACCTTTTGTTGTTGCACGTCAACCATCCCTCCATGCCGCACGTCAATGCCTTTTTCTGTCATGTGTCAGTCATCCCTCCCTATTGCACATCAATGCCTTCTTCTTTTGCATGTCAACCATCCCTCCCTATCACATGTAAACATATTTTGCTGACGTGCATCATTCATCCCTCCATATCACACATCAATGCCTCTTGCTGATGCACATAAATCACCTTCATCCTATCATGCATCATTATTCCATCTCGATGCATGTCAACCTTCCCTCGTTGTCATGTGACAACATTTATTCTTGTCATCCAACAACCCCTCCCTGTTGGTGAACAACTTATTCCATTCTTGTCGGGCATCAGCAAGGAATTTCATGTATGGACCAGACATTAATGCCATCGTAAAAGGTAGCTCAACAACTAGTTTAATGAAGTATGATGCCCATGTCTTTTCTGACAGAAAAATATCATTGGAAAGCAGAACGATATGGTTGCACATACCTCTGTATAGGAAATTAATTAGGGTTGTCAATAGGTGTGAAATTTTTTCTATATAATGTATTTGACCCCCTCATTTTTGAGGGAGAGGAATCCTGGGAGCTGGGCAAACTCTTGCAAAAATTTCCCTCAACTCCATTTGAGTTGTGAGCCTTCTCTTGAGCCTAGTAATGTAATTATGCCTTTGTGTATAAAATGGAATGGTCTGTGCATACTTTGAAGCAATAAAAATTGTGTTTTTTGGTGTTTCTTCAACCCTAGCTCATTTTCATAATATTTTCTTGCCTCCCCATTATTATTTCTGTGTTTAATGCATGTTCTTTCACTTGCAGGTTTATGATGTTGTGTTCCATGGAGTTTTGATGACATATTAAGATTTGGGTCTATGTCACATTTGTCTGACCCCCCTTAGCCCCTTTTTCCCTATTTCATCCTCCCTCAATAGAGTATCTTGCCACTTTTCTTGGTGCTATCATCCCCCTTAGTTTATTAATTTCATTTTATGCATCTCTTTCTTCCCTGGCTCCTTGGAAAATCTAGGTTAGTGTTAGGATAGGTTTATTTCCCTTTCTAGGAGTATTTTAGCATTAGCATTAGGTAGAGGAAGTCGGCCTTCTTCGAAGGTCCATCTCAAGTTTGCAAGTACCAGAACTTGAGAGTTGGAACCATGTTAGAAAAATTATACTGATTTCCCCACACACATAGAGAGAGAAAATTAGGGGGTGCTGTAAATTTTACATAACAATTTTTCATCTCAAAATAAATCAATAGAGAAGAGTTAGATAAATTTATGCCTATGAATGTATTGGTGTTTCTCATAAATTTACTTGATAACTTTTTCTTCACAAGCCAAAATGGTCCAACAAAAGAGAGAACCCAAAATAAAAAAGTAGAAACAATACACAATAAAATAGCTCACATGCAAGGAAACAGTCTAATGAAATAGAGGAGCTTAATGCAAAAAGGAAGAACAAAAAATTGGAGAGATCAAACAATATGTAAGAAATTTTCTTCAAATCTTGTGCTTCACAAGACGATACAGTCTACCAAAATGAGAAAATTCTCATTCTCATATAGGAATCATAAAAGAAGATCAAAGATAAAATGTAGCTTGTTTTATAATGGATAGGTGCTCATTCTCACATCCTTCATAGAGTTATTGAAAAGAATAATGTTAGAGACACATATTGTATTGTCATTTCAATGATTAGACTTGGGCATTTGCTTATTCTCAAGGAGAGAGACAAGATTTTTTATCTTCCAGTGAATGATTAGAGAAACACTATTTTTCCAAAGAGTTCAATTCATAAATGTTTAAGTCACACACTAGAGTTGCTTAGAAAGTTGAATGGGCATAGTGTCAAAATTTTTCCATATATGGTTTGGTATACCCGACACATGGTCCTACAGATTTTTTTTACGTTTTCTTACTAGTTGCACAATTGTTACAATAAAGGCTCAAAGGTGAAGAAACCAATTTCAAATGTTACACTTTTATGAGAAAACACACCTTTTATTAAGTAAAGTTTCCACATGTCCTCCTATACACCTATAATTCAGCAAGAGCTGATGGAGATTCATAACTAGTGAACGATTTACGATTTGCGGCAAGTTAATTCATGCCACACCATCGCACTCGTAGATTGAACTAGTTGATAAATAATCAAAAGTCAGCTCAAGAGATTAGAAAACCATGTCCAAAACTAGCATTCAATGGATGAACGCACAATGAGTAACTTGTTACAAGCTCCCCTATATATGGGGAATTCACCAGAGTCGACGGGACTGAGAATTAGCAAAATATTTTCGAACGGTGACAGGTTTTCTAGAGCCACCTGTTGTAATTGGTTCAATTTTGACCTAGTCGAACTACAACCGGTGGCCTATAAAATTCCTTTTCCAAAATATCAAGAACAGTGTTTTTCCCCAAGTTTAAGGTTCCAAGAAATTTTATATTAAAAATACTAGAGGTTTGTGAAGGTGGATATATTTTTTCTATCTATCCAAGATTCAAATGGCGAGAATGATACAAAAACCCACTTTTTAAAATTTAGTAAGGCTTTGAGACAGGTACAAAATGGTTTAACCGGGATCCTAGAATGGCATGAAAAATATTATAGATGATCATTCGAGGTTGATTAAAGGGTTAAATTGGCTTCTGACATGACAAGGTACATGTAGGAAACTTAACATTCTACGTTTCCTATATGAGTTACGAAGGCCTATGCTCATTACAACCAGTATCTGAAAATCATGATTTATCTATTTTAACACGTGAGTTATAAAAATATTTACAGGGGCTCAACTTCAACTTGTCTATAAAACTGGGTACTAAAGTAATATGCTTTGTTTGGGACATTTCCTAGATCATCATGAAGTGAGGTTTTAAGTCCATTATTTAATACAAGGAATCATTGGAATATATGTTCAAGTTACCAGTTATAAATGTAACATCTATTCAGTCAGATTGAAAACATGATTATTTACACCCAAATAACCATCTATGATAATTTCTACGGTCATTATTATAATGTTTTATGTCATATTGCAAATAATAAACTAAATGATAAGAATACTATAAATAGATATAGGTCTAGCTATTGAACCATGCACTGATAATACTAACTTTTACAGAGCACGGGTTCTCCATGCAGGTTCACCTGCATTCCACACTAGCTTCAATCTTATCATTTCAGTATTCCAATTCTCACCATGTGCATACAGAATGTAGTTTCTAGAATTTTGAACATTCATAGACACAGTTCATTGTTCCAGGAGATTTGAATTCCTTGCCAATAACCACTCTGACCAACTTATCATCATGTTACCATCTAAGTTACCACATTTGAGTTTCTGAGGTAAATCTTATTGCAAAGCTCTTATTTGCTTCCCTGCTTCCACATTGATCTAGCATACTCTAAGAGACCATGTTAATCCATCTTCGCGCTCCAAGAAACCATATTCCTATCTAATGGAATTTTGATCAAAAATACAAATGTTGAATCTTCTATACACTCTGACATACTTAGCATACATGTTTATGTCATAGAAATCCTCAAACTCATCACATTCGACATAAATGTTCTTTAAGAGACCTAGAGAACCATGAAAGGCATGAAAAATTTCCAGAGATGGGTATTGACGAATCAGATTCCAACTTTTAGGGTGGTGAGGACGGTTCCCCTTTGATATGGAACAGAAAATCACTAGATTCTGAAAATATCATGCTACCACTTTTTCTTCCTCAATTTAGTGTCGTTCGTTTCTTCTCAGAGGTCCGTGCATTCATCTATGTCCTCTAAATTCTCCCTCTCCATACTACCAACAGGATATATAGTGTTCATTGATAAACCATAAAAGACTTCCTTCCCACCTAATTTAATCCACAAACTTAGGAGGAATCTTCGTAAATGGATTGATATTTCATGACAGCTCTGTCATCCTCAACATGCTTGACATCGTCATTCAATAAACCACATGAGCTAGTTTTAGCCTCCATGGCGGCAGGAGAATTTACATCACTCCAAGCACCATTTTATTCTTCAAACAACACCTGCACATGAAGATGGGGTTTTCATACTTTCATGTCTCTTTGAAATTCTCGATTGATTTGTGTAGAACGAATAACACCTCCAATGATAGAATGGGAAACTACATCACCCTGCAATCATCGAGGATATGACATTTTGACACATGATGGGAAATGGTGTTGGAATAAGGTATGTGGAACCTACCCCTCTAAGATGATACACCTACATCAAGTGTAGGGTGATTTCATTTAAAGGGTTAGGTAAAGACTCTCTCTCAACAAATGGCACAGTGATTTCTTAGATCCGTATCTACTTTAGGGCACTTACAACTAAACTTTCTGACAAAATTTCCTCATAACATTTTATGCTTGTTGGACATCCATCCCCTGCTCTAGATCTCACATGTTTGGCACAGTTTTGGAGTACACAGGCATATGAAAAATGATCAGGTTTAAGATTTGTTTGTTACATTGGATGAATAGTGTGAAACAATGAGACTATATCATGACAAAACCCATGTTCCCTCTGGATTTTTCCATCGCTACAACTATCCAAACTGATAAATTTTAAATGTTTCCTTGGGTTTTTGTGTGTTTCAAGCCTATGGATCTCAAACTCTTCTACTAATTTTTTTTATTCCACGTAAATGATAGTTTTATACTGGTCAATTCATGGGTTCCCATGTGCCTTCATGTGCCTTCACTATGGAAATGGAAATATAACCAACCTACTTTGACAAACCATCATGTCTACTTCTCAAACCAATTAATGTATTCCTTTTTTTAATACTATTGTTTAGACTAAATGTCTTTTCTATTTAACCCAACGCAAGCAATTCTAGGAACTAAATTCTTCCATGTCTCACTTATTTGAGGCTTACCCTCCCAAAAGTGAACCTCCTAAAAATTTATCAAAAACAAACATCATACAAAGACACAAGCTGCCAAGTTAACCTGTTGCCAATACCCAATTTTTTTTCATTGTTGATCTTTTATCTCATTTTGTTTGTTTTTGTAGACGTTTTCCTCCAAAAATGAAAATAATACCTCTCTAGCCTCGTGTCCATATTAATGACATCAAAAT
This sequence comes from Taxus chinensis, assembly GCA_019776745.2. Lineage (NCBI taxonomy): Eukaryota > Viridiplantae > Streptophyta > Pinopsida > Cupressales > Taxaceae > Taxus > Taxus chinensis. The sequence continues at coordinate 14,807,382 of CM034151.1, read as the reverse complement.
AATAAAATGCACATAGTGAGCATATAATTTTACATCATCAAATAACAAAACTTTGAAGGCATCACTAAGAATCAAGCAGTTTCACCAATTGGTCAAATATAATTCAAAATGTATCTCAATTCTTTCATTTCATTAATCCACATATGGGATCAACTGAGACTTTGCTTGATCAATACATAATAAAACTCTATGTATCAAAATCCAATGAGTCCATGAAGACAATGATAATGATAGTAACTCTAGGCCGTCATTCTAATACTGAAAGTATCAATCTTCTGCTATGTAATCCTAATCATATAAGTTGACATTATGTCAAAAGTCAAACAATCCATACAGTCTATCAAAATATTAATCAAATATAATAATGTTCCTCTATCAATGTCTAATGATCAAATATGATAATAAATTCGAGGCCACCAATTCAAGGTAAGAAAAAATACAGTAGAATCAATGTCGAAGATGAGTGGGCACTATAGTCCAATAATGTCATCTAGTATATCATAATCCAAAATATGAACTTAATTTTTTCAACAAATCGATGAAGGTTGTGAGAATGTCCATACTAGTCTCATCTATAAAATAAGCTAGATTATATCTAATTTCTTCTTTTATGATTTCCAATTTTGCCAACGGGCATCTTATCATTAGATAAATCAGTGAACTAAATCATTTTAATTCCTATAGTGACAATGAGTAAGTTGAAGAGGACTTATCTCGGCACTGAGCACACCTTCTTTAGCTTGGTAGGTCAACCTTGCCCACCCAACTCGACAGATCAACTAGCCCACCCATTTTAATAATTCAACTCAGGTGCCCATTTGTGCAGGTAAGATATAATGCTCATCTCGGCAGGTCATCTCACCTACCCATCTCGTTTGTGTTAAGTCGATTTATTTTATATTTAATTACAATTAATGTTCAATAGATCATACATATTTGGCCAGCTCGGAATGTAAACTATATTACTTTAGCTCAGTAATTGCAGCTCACCCGTTGAAAAAGGTGGGTAAAACAAAACATTATAAGCTAAAATAAAATGCATAGCTTGCCCGCACAATATAAAAAATGTATAAATTAATTAAGAGTCACCCATCTTGAAAAATGAAAAGATTAATTACTCAGTAAGTGCGTTACTATCTAAGGCATTGTACCTAGGGGCTAATAACAAAATAGTCAAATCCTCATCTGAGCGACGTAGGATTTTATTTTGTGTTTTAGTTGAGAATCAAATGACATTTTTTACATTGGAATGATCTTCTTCAAACTTTGACATCCATGCAAGCAAACGGTCATATTTGGAGGCATCCTTTGTAGTTTCACAAAACATGGATGATAGCATGTGAATTTTATTAATGTGAAATCAACTAAAATTACAATGAAGTGTTGCGATTCTTATAGGAATTAAACATCTATTTGTAGACAAATAAATGGGTTACATAGGTACCAAAAACCAGATTACACAAGCTTCCAATAACATCCGGGAAGCAAAATTACATAAAGACAAATATATTGTTTATAACAATATAACAATGTGCAAACAGACAAATATGGTTATTTAACCATATAACAATTTAATCATTAATTATTTAATTAATAAAATTAATTAAATAATCCTACTATGCATAATTAATAATAGGATAATAAAATTTATCCTAACATTCCCCCCCTTAATTGTGCATTGTCTGAAGAGATGAGGAGAGAAATACTCTGAACAACTCGAACTTGTCACGTGCAAGTGACTTTGTGAAAATATCTGCTCGTTGTTCAGCTGTTGGACAAATTGAAGCTGGATGTTGTGCTTCAATACATGTTCGCATATGAAATGAACCTGAACTTCAATGTGCTTTGTTCTCTCGTGAAAAAACTGGATTGCGAACAAGTTTGAGAACACCTTCGTTGTCAACATACATGGTGGTTGGTTTGTCCTGTGGTATTCCAAGTCCTTCCAGTATGCGACGTAGCCAAATCGCTTCACAGACAGCTTCTCCTGCAGAACGATACTCGGCTTCTGTGGAAGAGCGAGAAACAAAGTGTTGTTTCTTACTTCCCCATGATATTGGTCCAGATCCCATAAAGAATACAAATCCAGAAGTGGATTTTCTATCATCAATGTTACCTGCATGATCTGAATCTGAATATCCAGTCAAGAAGAAGTTTTCGTTCTTCTTGTATTCTAGACCAAGATCCACTGATCCTTTGAGATATCTTAAAATGCGTTTTGCTGCTTTCCAATGACAAATTTTGGGTTCCTGCATGAACCTGGATAGATAGCTCACTGCAAAGCTGATATCTGGTCTAGTGTAGGTTAGGTAATGAGACTCCCAATCAGCTGCCGATAGAGAGTGGTACTTACCTCAGGAGAGGATCTGAACGAGATAACTGTAATCTGTTCTCCATAGGTGTAGCAATTGGTGTGCAATCCATCATCCTAAACTTCTCGAGCGTTGTCTTGGTATATTTCATCTGAGAAAACAAAGATGTGATTCTCTTTCTGCCATACTTTCCAGTCAAGACAGTAGTGCATAAGCCCGAGATCTGTCATGTCGAATGATCGCTTAAGATCTGTCTTCGTTTCATCAATCATCTTCACTGAACTGCCAGTGATGACTAGATCATCGACATAAACTACAATAATCACCATCTCCCCCCCTTGTTTTTTGAGGTAGAGATTGGGATCGTATGGATTTCTGACAAATCCATGTTGTACGAGATGCTCATCAATCTTGATGTACCATGCCCGGGGTGCTTGTTTGAGGCCATACAGAGATTTCCTGAGTCTGCATACCTTTTCTTCTTGACCAGGGTACTACATATCCCTCAGGTTGAGTCATGTAGACTTCTTCTTGCAAATCTCCATTCAGGAAGGCACTTTTTACGTCCATCTGGTGAAATTTCCATCCAAACTGAGCAGCTAGAGCAAAGATCATCCTGATCGTTTTGATCTTAGCTGTGGGAGCAAATGTCTCCTCATAGTCAATGCCTTCTTTCTGTGCGTACCCCTTTGCTACAAGTCTTGCTTTACACTTGTCTACTGTCCCATCTGCTTTGTACTTAGTTTTGAATATCCATCTGCAACCAATGGGTTTCTTCCCTGGTGGAAGATCGACAAGCTGCCAAGTGTTATTCTTCATCACTGATTGATATTCAGAATCCATGGCATCTTTCCAAGCTTTTGACTATAGGGCTTCCTGGACTGTAGATGGCTCGTCTGTTTCAATAACCTCTACTCATCAAAGCAAAGTTAACTTCTTCTCTTGCTTTACTGCGAGTCCGTGGTCCAGGGGTGGATGTATCCAGTGGAGCATCCAGTCTTGCATCTCGTAATGTGCTTGTACACCATTTAGGAATACGTTGAGCTGTTCCCATGGGTTGTGGTCCTATCTGATCAACACATCATCCCCATCATCACTTTCATCTTCTGAGGGAACATTTGCTTCAGTTTTTTACAACTGGTGAAAAATCTACATCTTGCGAGTCCGGAGGAGGAGTCTCTACTTCCTTCTTCTCGAAAAAATCAACATCTCTGCTTGTGTAGACTTTTCTGGTCTTAGGATCCATCAGTCTGTACCCAAGAGTCTCTTCACTGTATCCAATGAAGATGAGATTTTGTGACTTCATGTCCAATTTCTTTCTGTTCTGTTTGGGTATGTGCATGTTGGCTTTGCACCCAAATACTCTAAGGTGTGCAATGGATGGTTTCCTTTTTGACCATGCTTCTTGTGGTGTAATTCCATCAAGAGCAGTTGTGGGTGCTCTGTTTAACAAATACACTGCTGTTTTTGCCTGCTTCTGCCCAAAATGTCTTTGCAAGTTCAGAATCATCGATCATGCATCGCACCATTTCCATGATAGTACGATTTCTTCTCTCAACAACACCATTTTGCTGTGGTGTGTGTGGAGGAGGCATTTGTCGACGAATCCCGTGAGTTTGTAGATAGTCTCTGAACTCATTACTAGTGAATTCCCCCCCCTCGATCTGAGCAGAGAATTCTGATGTGAAGACCAGTTTCATTCTCAACTGCTACTTTTAACCTTCTTGAAAGTTTTAAAAGCTTCAGTTTTATTGTGGAGAAAAAAAATCCACATTTTTCTTGAATAGTCATTAGCACATAGCATGAAGTACTGAAATCCAGAATGACTCGGCTACATCAAACCACAAAAATTGATATGAACCAGATCAAGCTTACCATGAGCTTGAAAAGTTTACTTGTTCTGGAATGAAGCTCTGTGTTGTTTTCCTACTAAGAAATGAGGACACTTGTTTGTATCCTTCTGAAGAGATGGTAGCCCATGTATCATATTTCACTGACATAGTGTCTTGAGATACTTGAAACTTACCATGAACAAGTCTCCTGATGCCACAAATGAGCTGAGGTAGAGTTCTTAGCCATAAGTGCTTGATCATCTCTACGAAAAAAATCAAGTTGGAACATGCCTCCCACAATAGAAGATTTTACAACTATTTTTGAGCCTCTTGATTTTTCTAGAATCAAACATGTTTTCTTGTCTGGAATGACTATCAAAGTCAATTTTTAAGTTATGATATAGGAATTAATTGACTAAAATAAGATTCTTTGTCAACCCAGGCACATTTAAGACATCTAATAGTCTGCAATTGCATGAACCAAGGGGTAGAGAAATGTTCCCAATCCCCTAAATTGTATATGAAGAATCATCTCCCAACGAAACATGATTTTTTGATGGTGTGTTTCTCATTGAAGTAAACCAGTATCTATGGTCGTTCATGTGTCGAGTGGCTCCTCAATCAACATATCAAACATCACTAGATGACGTGGATGGTTCACTTGATCTAGAAGTGTACAAGAATTCTTCATTATCTAAATTTTCTTCTTGCTTAGCAATATTTCCTTATTGGTGGGGTCTTCTTTTCCAGTTCCCATTTTTCTTCCCTTGATAGTTGTCATTAGAATGTTCCTTGTGAGATTGCTACAGTTGTGGTCCAGAGTTGTCTTGATGAACCTTTCTTGTAAGTATTGTACTAACAATCTTTTAGGTCATGTCCTCTTTTACAAATTGGACATTGATTCTTCTATTGATATGTCCCCTTGATACTAATTTTGATTTTGGGATTTTTGATAGGAATTAGGTTTTCCTTCACTTTTTCCTTTCCATTTTTGATGTGAACAAAGTTCTTACTCCTCTTCATCATCCTTATTGTGCATTTCTTCCTCTTGTTATAGTATGTTTACCAAATTTTCAAAACTAACTATCGTATCTGATAAGTTTAGTGTTGTTAAAAAAATTCGGTAAGGAACAAGGGAGTTCTCTCAAAAAAATGGGAATGAGAGACATCATCTTTGACCTACTTCTCCTAGGGCTAGAAGTTGAAGCCCTCAATTCTGCAACTCTTCTTAAGAAAGCTTTGATTTTCTCATTTTTTTTGAACTTTCATTGTCTATAACTGAGCTCTACAAATTCAAAATGACATTCTTGTTTTTGGCCTCATACATCATGCTCAGCTTATCCCATTCTTCTTTGGCTGCTGTGGCATCATCGAATGTGGGGTTGCACATCTTCGAGACACTTCAAACAAGATGATGAGCTTTAGTTTTTTTATATGCTCTATCAAACTATCATTGTTGTGTTGTATCAATAGTTGATATGGTCATAGTACCAGTCACAATAGGTGATATTTCTTCAAACTCAAGCTCGTGTCTTGATTTTTTTTCCTCCATGCAGCATAGTTGCTTTCCTCTAAGTAATTGTCAATCTGGAAGAAACTTTTTTGGGGCATTGGTGCCCATTTTGTAGAAAACACTAACATGTTTTTGCTCTTATCACTCTAGGAATAAGGTATCCCAATCTATATACCGTCAGTTAGATATATTGAACCTTTCTATATACGAACCCTTCTGATATACTTAGTCGGTACGTGGAAGAAGCTCACCCTTTCTATATACCTAATGGTATGTGAAAGAGGGGTTAACGTACGTGAAAGAATTCGATACGTGGTACCAAGACAGTACTGATGGGGTCTGTGCGATTATTGACACCGGCTCAAAGACATATCCTCATACGTGCGCGTAACTTCACTATATACTTGGATAATTTCTTAGTCTAGATTTTTGTCGTGCAATCTTTCACAGACGGATGGGATGGCTCATAGTGTGTGCACTATGACCTTATTACTACCCATTGATTTAAAGGATCGAAGCCCAAACGACATTGTTGCAGCTATATTAGGTGTTAAGTGTAGTAGTATTTGCGAGCGTCTTTACTCATCAGTGTTTCCCAAAGGCCCAATATATACCGAATGCTACAAATTAGATCTAGGATCTCATGAGTGTTTCAAAAGTAAATTTTTTATTGTTTTCTATTATAACTTTCTGCTAGTTTATGAGCAGTTACAAAGTATTTGCAGTTGACTATGGCAACCTGAAAATTAGTACAATATGCAGCAATATACAATTTACATTCAAAAAATTGTGCAATTTGAATGACAGGCAAAAAATTTCAGTTTCGGGGTCCTGGTGGCCTCCTGAGCCCTAAATGCTAAAACTTGCAAAAAAATAGCTGAAAATGCAATTTTTAGGTGGGTCTCCTTTTGCAAAAAAATGTCTGGAATGAGAAAACAGACCAAATGGGAGAAAAAAAAATTTTTACCCTAAATTAGGGATTCTCCGCTAAATTTAGTTAGTTATAACTAAATTCAAAAAAGCTGCTAAATTTAGCAGTTCTGCCAAAATTTCCGCCAGATGCAAAAGGAGAGTTTTTGAGTGTTTTTTGTGGGATTTGATCCTCAAACCTCTCACTCCTAAGGCACATGCAATAACCAACTTGGCCACTTGGGGCGCTTGGACTATGAAAGGAAGAAATTTGTATTTATTGTCAAATAAATTGACTTACCTCTTGAAAAATGAATGCCACATGGCGCATACTGGTGAAGGGGCGTTTTTAGGGTTCTATTTGCCCAAAAAACGGATCTGAGACTTTATTTCTTTGCTCAGGCCGCAATTTCTCCTTCCCAGGCCGCGTTTTTTGTGTTGGGGTGCGTTTTTCTGCTGTTTCTTATTGCCCTGGCCGCATTTTTCCTTGCCTGGGAGCATGTTTTCAATGCCTGGGCGCATTTTTTTGTTGCTGGCCTTTGTACAGGCCGTGGGAGATTAAAAAAACGCGTTTTTGCTGTTGTTTGCCTTCATTTACATGTTGTTTTTGCTGGGCGCGCGTTTTTACATGCTTGGCCGCACTTTTTATTGTTTTCTTTTGTGTGCAGGTGGATGAGGACGTCCAGCAGGCCATGGGAGATAGCAAAGGCGTTTCTTAGCTCCAACAAAACATTTTTTGTTATGCTGGCCGCGCATGGGACAGCAAAGGGCGTATATGCTCTTCAAAAACGTTTTTCTCTCCTTATACAGGGCGCTGGATCAAGAAAAACGCCTCCTTTTTTTTTTTTTTTTTCTTTGCTCTGTGTATTCACTGCAGGTGCACAGACAGTCCTCCAAACAAGCAAAACAATCTCCAAATACAGTAAAACAAAGCCCTGATTGGGAAATATATCTTTTTAAAAAAAAAAAAAAAAATCAATACCTGTAGCAATTTTTGCCTGGTACTGAGTGCACCAGTGCAAAAAAAATTTGCCTTCCAAGTACCTGGAAGGAACAGGCTGATGTGGTGGAGGCAGGGATGGGGCTGGGAGTTTGCACGAGGTTGCACAGGCTCTCAAATGCTGCAAACACTTCTCCAATCTCCTCTCTCTCTGCTGCTCTCTCTTCCACACCTTCACAGGGCCAGAATTTCGCTCTGGTACCAAATGTAGATTGAGAAACAGGGACGGAAGCCTGTGATATTTTATTAATCTCAATCAGTAAACAATTACAGAGAATGGGCTGCAATATTTATAGATATTGCACAGCCAAATACATCCGGGAAAATGAGTTGCACAGGTGCAACCAAAAACCAGATTACACAAGCTTCCAATAACATCCGGGAAGCAAAATTACATAAAGACAAATATATTGTTTATAACAATATAACAATGTGCAAATAGACAAATATGGTTGTTTAACCATATAACAATTTAATCATTAATTATTTAATTAATAAAATTAATTAAATAATCCTACTATGCATAATTAATAATAGGATAATAAAATTTATCCTAACATCCTTTTATAACTATGGAGGATAATACTATGCAAGTATTTTAAAAGATTGAAGTGATATTCTTAAAACACATCAATATTACAAAATATCCAAAATATGTCATTATCTTTATACCCAAATCAGAGTACATGAGAAAGAAAGTAGGATGATATTCTTCATCTCATAATAAATCAACGGATAAGACTTAGAAGTATCTTTGAAACTTATCTTCAATTTAAAAAAGAAGTAAAAATTTTCTTCACTATAAAAAAGTAATATCTTCTTCTAATAATGAATCATTCTCAGCCTACGGAACTCGCCCGCACATCTCAGAAAAAAAACAATGCCGCCCGTGTGGTAACACCACTCGTTAGTTTGGTAAAATCATAATAGATAACTCATTATATTAGAAGCTATGATTTGGTTAAAAAATACGCATGTATTTCAAAACATTGAAGTGATATTCTTAATACTAAGATCAAAACATACAAAACATTTGTAATGCTTGCTTCAACTACCACTTGAGACCAAGAAACAAACTAGAAAAATTATGGAATAATTTTATATTTTTTTTATAACAAGGGTCTACAAATAAGTAGCAAGATAATACTTTGAAAATAAATAGGTTTCAAAACAGATTTTGATTAACCAGACACAAGATTTCCATTTTTATCTTATAACAAGTTTACAAGGTTCCAATTCTGAGGTTACAAGTTTTACTAAGGTTCAGGGAGAAATTTATCCCAAGGCCTGCTCTCTAACAAGCCCTAAACTTCAACTAGATTTTTCACACACATAGAGTTATCAACACTTTCCTAAAGTAGGTTCATTGGATAAGAAATTTCCTCACCTTTCCAACCATATAAATAAGTCCTCCTAACTCCTTGTAAAACTCAAGTTATGGTCGGGCAGAGTTTTAGGGGAACATTTTCCCTTAGAAGTCTGCGGGGTTAGGGAGAAAATGCCTTTGTGCGCCCACTGACGCCCCTTAAATGCCACATGTCATCACATGATTGGTTCGAGATGGCGGGTCTGTAGGGAAAAATATGAAATTTTTTCCAAAACAAAGTTATCAATTTTCCAAAGGAAAATTTTCCTCCGTGCCTCCGTGCTTGCACAAATGGCCACGTGGCACTTTGTGATTGGCCACAGGCTGGCGGAGAAAATTTTGATTTTTCACCCAAGGGGTTAAAAGGTTAAAAGAGTTACATGGACCCACACACCCATGAGGATACGTGTCAACACCCTATTGGCTGCGGGGATACGGGTCGGTGGAGGAAAAAGTGAAATTTTTCCAAAAGTACAAAAAGGTAAGTTTTCATTTCTAAATCCATCCCTACCAAGTGTCAGCCCGGGGCCGTAGGGTTCGGGGAGAAAAGTGAAAATTTTTACTACCATGTGTCAACACGTGATTGGTGCAGGGCCACGGGGTTGCGGGGAAAATTGGGAAAATTTTCCCAAGGCAAAATTTTCAAAATGTTAAGTTTTGCTAAGGGTTTGCCCCTCCAAGGTGCCATGTGGTGACTTCTGATAGGATGAGAGGGTGGCGCGACCGTAGAACTTTTTAAGAAATTTTTCTAAAGTTCAAAATTTAAATTTTTCTAAGGTCGAATTATTTCATTTTTTGTTTGGGATGGCCATTTTGAAGTAAAACTTCAAATGGCCATAACTTTTGATAGGAAGCTCTATTTTAGGCAATCGAGGACTTTCAGGAAAGCTCTCGGAGTCCTCTTTGCACTTAAATCATCAATTTTAGAATTTAGTGAAGTTTCAAGGGTCAATTTTAAGAAATAGATCTACAAGGTTTATAATTTTAAAACTGGCAATTTTCAACTTATAAGATTTAATTCAATTTTGATATTTATTCTTCTGATCATGTAAATTGAATGGAGAAATGGTCTTGGGTAAGTTTAAGTATATTTTAAAGGTACATTTGGAATATTAAGTTGGAATTGATATAACTTTACAGTCCTATGCCAAGGAGTTGGGTTGAGAAGTTAAAATTGGGTTTGATAGAGTTTTAGAGATATTTTATTAAATGTGAAGTTCAATGTGGGTTCAATAGGACCCAATACATCTAAAATAATTTGTCTCCCTTATTACTTTTATTCATAAATTTTAACTATACATTAATTACATTATTTTCAAATGTTAGAGTTATACAAATAACATAATTCTTCCTTTCACGAGTTGCATAATTAATGTGCAACATTCAAGTATGGAAAACATGCCAAATTACTTTCTCAAACACTCCATTGATCCAACAACACATATATACAGTATGCAATGTTAATTTCTTATTTTTTATTTTTTATTTACAGCTCATTTCAAAAGATCATTTTTCTGTCATTTCCTTTAACTGTTTCTCTTTTCCAAAACAGAATTTCCTAAGATATAACAATCATTCCTTTTCTAATACAATAATGCAGTTGAGCAAGAACAATATTATTTCTTTTATTTCCAATAACAATATACAATTTAACTCCTATTTGATTTCAAACACAGTACATTTACTAGCAATGTTATTTCTTAATCTCTTTCAAAATAGAGTAACATTCACATTTTCTTTTCCAAATAATACAGAGAAGTATAATTCTTCTTTACATTTATCAAATCAATTTCATATTCCAACTACAAGGTGAACACTTCAAATTTCAATATCAATTACAATCATCCGCTTGAAGTGGGAAGGATTACATTTGAAATTTACACAAAGGATGACTGTCCAACTGTGACAACTCTCCAAACAGCAACATGCTGATTTCTTTATCTTTCATCTTTGATGACAACAAGGAAGAGGGAAAGGTAACGCTCTCTACCCAACGGAGATACACAATGGGAAAAGAGAATCCATCCTTCCCCATTGGCCCCCGAGCCCCAACCATATTGAAAAGGAGCATGATGATACAACACATGGCAACATGGCTTCTTCACATACAAGCATATTTCACAATCACAAAGAAACACAAATAAAGAAGATGTAGTTATCAACTACAACAATCAATTTCAAACAAAAAAAAGGATCCTTCTCTAAGCAAGCAAGCCAAGCAAGAGCAAGAACTATGGAGGTATCCTTATGCCTCACAAGTTGAATTTTGGGCATCCACCAAAAGTAAACCACCAAAATCATAGCAATCCCATAAATCTTATCCCTCCTCAACCCCTCCTTATCCCTCCTCAAAATTTATCCTTTATACCTCCCTCGAAGTAGGAAATGCAAGCAATTTCCTTTCCTAGGTGGATCCCAAACCAACATTCCCTCCCAAGAACAAATAACTATGGCAAATCCCTTATCCATCCTCTGATAAACCTCATAGTCTTCTCTCCACACCAAGCCCTAACCATTCTACCCATCCCTCTAAGAATTGAAAACACAAACACATTCAAAATTGATGATAAAATAGGGAAAAACAACAATTTTAAAAGAGTGAGAGCCTACCTCTCCATAATGGAGACTTGTTTCCAAAACAACAGTCTTTATTTCACCAAAAACCAGTCCCAAATCAGCAAGGTAAATGTATGCACAAGAAAATCCATTTCTTCCACAAAGTAAGCTCTAAAATCCAAGAGGAATTTTTCCCCAAGAGTGAAATCACAAACTTTCAACAACCTCAAATGAGGAGGAAAATCAAATTTTTAAAGGAGAAGGTCGTAGAGGATGATGTGGATTCCAAGTGGGATGCCACATCATTTTTCCGCATCCCAAATTGTAACCAAAATCAAGGAAATTAAATCACCATACAAGAAATATGAAAAAATTACTTACACACACAATATAGCCCATACCCCAAAAGGAATGAATTTGAAATTTGTAAGACAAGTGCAATCAATACTTGCCCAAATTTATGTCAAAATACAATAAAATAGATTGATTTTGACCCCTAAATTATAATCATGGTTGGTGGAGGTTTTTGAGAGATGTGGGGAAAGTTTAAATTGTCCCACAAGCCCCTAATTTAGGCTTCCAAGACCAAATCCGAGTTTCAAGGAGGATGGAGTGTACTATACCCCAAAAAACTGATTTAAACAATCCATCATTTCACTTACACAACTCTTACATCCTCTTACACATGCATTAATGTCTATGACTCTAAATATTACATGTTTTGACATAAAGATTTATTTATATATGATATGGCTATACATAATATAAATCAAATTTAATTATTAATCAAGACAATAATATTATTTCCTTACATTCCACCTCCCAATTAATTTAATTAAAATTTAACAATATGATTTCACACATTTAACTATCTCATTAGAATAATTAAAATAAAGATCACATTACAAATAAAATACACACAACAATAATTAAAAGGGAACACATAATCAAAACACGTACATGTCCCATGGTCACAATAATGGAAATCCCCCCATGGGAAATCCTAACACAACACAACACACAAATCAAACACAATTGCCATGGTGACCCTTATTGATTTCACACTGAATTCCAATATGGTTAGTCTCCAGTCCCCTGACATTGTTATGATTTTTAACCTGGAAAATAACAATACCTCCTTCATCCTCATGATCATATCAAAACATGCAAGAGACATAAAATCAACATATAATTATCAATCCAAATCACAACAATATCAAGGATTTAAATTTTTTTTATTTAAATTCAACTGCAACTATATCATCATCCAATAGATCTCTATATTATAGCTATTCATAATATCAATGTCACATGTCTACAATCAAAAGCAATAACCTATCCATGTTAACTACTATGTCATCATCCACATAATAATACTAATGTCTCAATGATCATCAAGCAAAATATCTGAATCTAGATCAATATTAATCCAGGATGTAACATCTAACCTTCATACTAATCAAAACATAATAATGTTCATAATAATCCTTGATACATCATACTACGTCAGAACATAATAATATCCAAAATGTGATCAATAGTGTCAGGATCAATATCTGAATAGTGTCCAAGGAAATTGGGCATTACATCCCCCTCCCCTTAGACTCAACTTGCTCTTGGAAGTCATTGGCACAAATGTGGAAACTACACTCGTAAAGCAGTAGCGTCCTCCCAAGTGGCTACAGTCTCATCATATATGTCCCACTACACCCGTACCTGATCAATCTCTCTGAATCAAAGGCCCAGGGTCCCGTGATCTATGATACAGATGGGCTCCACCATCACCTACCCTTGATCCTGTACCTGAAATGATGTCCAATCCAGTACATGAGAAGGATTTGTGATGTATCTCCTAAGAACAGAAACATGAAATACATCATGTACGCGAGACAAGATGGGTGGCAATGCTAGACGGTAAGCCAATGGGCCGATACGCTCCAGTATCTCAAAAGGTCCAACAAACCAAGGAGCTAACTTAGAACCTTTTCCATAATGGATCAGGATTTTATGTGGCCTAACACGAAGGAAAACCTTCATGCCCACATCAAAATTATGCTCGGTTCTATGTTGATCAATGTACTTCTATTGCCTATCCTGTGCCTCTTGTAATCTCTTCCTAATCAACACTACCTACTACTCCATGTCCTACAAAAGAGTTGGTCCTAGGGATAATTTATCCTCTAATCTGTCCTAGTTAAGGGGTGTCCTGCACTCCATGCCATACAAGGCCTAAAAAGGAGCCATGTATATAGAACTCTAAAATTTATTATTATCAGAAAACTCCACAAGATATAGATACTCCTCCCATCTCACCTGGTGATCCATCACGTACATCCTGAGAATGTACTCCAAAGTATTATTCACCCTCTTAGTCTGTCCATCTATCTTAGGGTGATAAGGTGTGCTGAAGTTAATATTCGTTCCGAGAACATATTGCATGGTAGTCTAAAAATGGGAAGTGTACAAAGGATCGCGGTCACAAATGATCTTCCACGGAATCCCGTGCAACCTGACAATCTCATCCAAGTAGACTCTTTCCACTGCATTATCTTTATACATGGTCTTTACCGGTGAAAAGTGAGCTACTTTTTTCAATTTATCAACTGTGACCATGATGGCGTCATGGTGATATCTCGACATCGGAAACCCAACAATGAAATCCATGGAAATGGTGTCCCATTTCCACTCTGGTATAGCATGAGGATAGAGAAGGCCAGATGGATGCTGATGTTCGGCCTTCACTTTTTAGCTCTCTAAATGACATGACACAAACTGAGCCACGTCCCTACGAAGTCCTCTCCAGTGATATAACTATATCAAGGTGGCGTGTATCTTCTTCACCTCAGGATGGGCTGAATAGGGTGCACGATGTGCCTCTATCAAGATGTCCTACCTCAAGCCTCCATCTATAGGAACATATATCTGACCTCTGTGCCTGAGAAGACCATCTAACTCTAGAGAGAAACCATAAAATTTCTCCTCAAGGGGGCTCTGGGACTCAATCTCTGCTCAAGCTGCAGTGTAAAAAATGTCAAGAGGTAGCTATTGAAGAATCCTACTCTGTAAATCTATGCTCACTGAATTAGCCATGCTCAAATGCCTCCATTTTTTGAGAGCATCTGCAACCACATTCTCCTTCCCCTTCACATGCTCTATCTCCATGTCGTACTCACAAAACAACTCCATCCAATGCCTCTGATGAGCGTTTAGATTGGGCTACGTGAAGAGGTGGTGAAGACTTAAATGGTCTGTCCTAAGTGTTAATCTCCGTCTAAGAAGAAAATGTCTCCATCAAACCAAAGCATGCACAACTGCCACAAGCTCAAGATCATGGGTAGGATAATTAATCTCATGATCCTTGAGTTTGTGAGACTCAAAAGCTACAACCCTACCATCCTATATCAACACACCTCCAAGCCCTACTAAATAAGCATCTATGCAAACAAATAACTCACCCTGTGGATCTAACACTACAAGAATGGGTGCTGTAGTGAGATATTCCTTTAGTGTCCTGAAGGCCTACTCACACCTATCTAACCAAAAAAACTTCTTCCCTTTCCACTGAAGGGAAGTGATGGGGTGTGCTATCCGAGAGAAGTCCTACACAAATCTCCTGTAATACCCTGCTAACCCCATGAATTTGTGCACCTCTGTCACTGTAGTGGGTACTGTCCAATCCATAACGGCGCTAATCTTAGAAGGATCAACTATGATACCTTCACCTGAGATGATATGACCCAAGTACTAAATCTTTGACTGAATTATCCAAGTTCCTATAAAGCTGCTACTCACGAAGACATTGAAGAACCTGACGAAGGTGCCTCTCATGCTCCTCACGCGTATGTGAGTAAATCAGAATGTCATCAAGAAAGATGAGCATGAAGTGATCCAGAAAGGTCCTAAATACCCCATTCATCAAACTCATGAATACTGCGGGGGAATTCATTAAACCAAATGGCACCACTGTTAACTCATAGTGTCCATACCTCGTACGAAAAGTAGTGTTATGAATGTCTGCCTCTGTATTCCTCAACTGATGATACCTTGACTTGAGATCAATGTTAGAGAACACTGTGTCTCCCTTCATTTGATCAAACAATTCATCAATGCGAGGCAGGAGATAACGATTCTTGATCATTACCTTATTCAGCTGGCGGTAGTCTATGCACAACCGCAAGGATCCATCCTTCTTCTTAACAAATATAACTGGTTCACCCCAAGGGGATACACTAGGACGGCTAAGGCCTTTCTCTAGAAGGCCTTCCAGCTGTAACTTAAGCTCACAGAGGTCTAGGGTGGTCATCCAATAAGGAGCTCGTGAGCTAGGCTCTGCTCCTGGAACTAGATCAATATGGAAATCAATCTCATGTGGGGGTGGCATCCCTGGTAGCTCCCCTAGGAAAACATCTACATACTCTCTCAAAATGGGATGGTCATCTAGTGATGGCCTAGTAGACCCATCCTCTATCTGGTCACTGACTATGACTATGTACATTTGACAACCCCGTTGCACACACCACTTGAGTTGCATAGCGGAGATAGTGTGAATAGAAATAGGTCTCCTCACCCTAGAAATACCGAATCAACTCTAAGATTGTCTACACAAGATACGGTCTTATGATAGTAATCCATCCTTTCCCTGTGTGTAGACAACCAATCCATTCCTAAAATGACTCTATACGAGCCCAAAGGAAGTACGCGGAGATCTGAAGTGGTGGTGAAAGGTCCCAAGTAAACAACACACTACTTTACTAAGGATTCTATAGAGACCTTGGCTCCCAAAGCCATCTCAACATCCCAACTATGACTCTATCTAATAGCCGCTAGCCTGCATCACTCTACTAAGGATGGTACAATAAATGAATCAAAAGAATTGGAGTCAAACAATATGGAGGTAGGAACACCTCCAATACTACCTGTGGTCTCAATGACCGTGCTCTGTTGCTCATCCTGGTAGTTCTCAACCACTGCATAGATCATGTGACTCTGTCCCATGTCTCTGAATGTAGGCTCCAAGATGGGTGCCTTACCCTTATTAGGGTTCTGGGGGTAATCTCTCCAAAATTGTCCCGCTGCTCCACACCTGAAACAACCACCTGAAGTCCTCCAAACTGCAGCACTACCAGAAGGTGCCCTAGAGGTAGGTGTTATGGACCCTGATGATCTAGCCATAGTCTATTGTGGCCTCTATGGTTGAGCTCCTGCTGACTAAGCTCTAGCTCCACCCTGTGTCCTGGTCGAACCCCTAGGAGGCCCCATGCTCCAATCTCTCTGTGCATCAGCTCTCTAAGGAGGCCTAAAAGGTGGGTGGGACTGTTGCTACTGTTGTGGCCTAAAAGATGACTGTGAAGAATGCTGACCAATGTGAGGAGGAGAAGTTGACCCCCTCAATATACTATCCTATAACTTCTGAATACGGTTCTTGACCCGGTCTCTAGCCTGCCGGGTTTTACCTTGAGTCTCCTCTACAATGTAGGGCTTCTCAACGACCTCTGCTAGTTTCTATGGGCATTAGATCCGTACTGCACCTCTAATGTCCAAATTAAGGCCCCAGATGAACCTTTGGATCTGCACCTACTCATCCTACATGTAATTAATGTACTGAAGCAGGTCCAGGAACCTACTCTCATACTCGGCCACTGTAAGGGAATCCTATCGAAGGTCATGGAACTCATCAATCCTCTGCTATATGAATCTTCGTGGCAAGTATCTACTCCTGAATCCTTCCTCAAAAGCTCCCAAGTGACTGTCTCTGAATCTATATGGAGCTTCTTCTCCTCTGTCCTCCACCATACTCTAGCTCCATACTTTAGTAGATGAATCACAACACGAGCTTTCGTGTTGCTAGAACAAGGGCAAAGCTTGAAATAACCACTCAAGCTAACCAACCAGGCCTCTGCCTAGAGTCCCCATGTGTCACCTAAATAATTTGATGGCCTAAGCTTTAGGATCTCCCTAATGTGATCCAAAGCTGTGGTCTAACGGCCTCTGGGCCTCTCCACCTTCCTATCCCCAAGCCTAGGGCTCCGAGACGTTCTCTCTATCTTGAAATACGGTCATTATGTCCCCTCAAGGGAGACTCTACTCTAGCTGACTCTGCATGAAAATTATCTCCTCTATTCTCCTCATTGGGTGGAGGAGGTTCATGTCCCTCAATGGAAGTATCTCTGTCATTCCTGCCTAAGTGCCCTCCTACTGATCCTCCACGTAAGGCAGAATTACCTCCTTAAGGGTCGGTAAACTATGTGGTAGGATGCTGCTAAACCCTGGTCTGGTGTGGTGGTGGTGGTGGAGTTTGGTAGTGGTGGTTGAATCTAAGCCTCTATGAATGTTTCTCCTACTCCTGTCTAAGCTCCCTGTCCAGACCAGAGTGGGAGTTAGTCATTATCCTTGCATTTTCTTCGTTTCTAAGTTACTAACATTTCAATTTTAATTGTTTTGTTTTCTAGATTATCAAATTTACGAGTTTGGTTCAAGTGTCACTATTTTCTAGTGTACCCAATTGTCCCCAAGCGTTTTAAACACTACTCTAATACCAATGTGTAATTCCCGCTTAACTAATCACTTGAACCAAGAACAAACTAGGAAAATTACGGAATTATTTTTTATTTTTTTATAAAAGGTCTCAATCAGTAGCAAGACACTAGGTTCAAACTAAATAGGTTCCTAAACAGATTCTAATTAACCAAACATATTTTCCCATGTTATATCTTATAACAAGTTTACAAGGTCCAATTTGGAGGTTACAAGTTTTACTAAGGTTCAGGAGAGATTTCTAGGTCTGCTCTCTATCAAGCCCGAACTTCAAATAGATTTTTACAAACTTAGATTATCAAAACTTTCCTAAAATAGGCTCAATGATAGGAAATTTCCTCACCTTCCAACCATATAAATAAGTCCCTCCTACTCCTTCTTAACACTCAAGTTTATGGCTGGGCAGAGTTTTTGGGGAAAAATTTTCCCTTGGAGGTCCGCGGGGTTAGGGAGAAAATACCTTCGCGCCCCCGCCGACACCCCAAATGCCACGCGTCATCACCTAATTGGTCTGGGCCAATGGGCCACGGGGGAAAAAACATGAAATTTTTCCCAAAACCAAGTTTTTAATTTTCTGAAGGAAAATTTTCCTTCGTGCCTCCGCCGTGCCAAATGGCCAGGTGGCACTTTTGAATTGGCCGTCAGTCCGGCGGAGAAATTTTGATTTTTCACCAAAGGGGTTAAAAGGATAAAAGAATTACATGGACTCATGCACCCATGGGGACACATGTCAAAACCCTATTGGTTGTAGGGATGCGGGTCAGCGGAGGAAAAATTGAATTTTTCCAAAAGTGCAAAATGTTACGTTTTCAATTCTAAATATGTGGGCCCTCCTGCCACGTGTCACCATGATGTTGTGCTGCACAGGGTTCGGCAGAAACGTTAAAATGTTCGCAATGAAAAAGGTTAAGTTTTCTGTTTTCGTCCGTGTACCGCCTGCCATATGTTAGCACGTGATTGGTTGGGGCATGGGGTTTACTGGAAATTGGTAAAATTTTTCCCAGGAAAATTTTTCAAAATGTTAAGTTTTTATTAAGTGGCTACCCCTCCAAGGTGCCACATGTGACTTTCCTGATAGATGAGAGGGTGGCAGGCCATGGAACTTTTTAATAAATTTTCCAAAGTTTCAAATTTAAATTATTTCTAAGGTCTGAATTATTTCATTTTGGTTGGGATGGCCATTTTGAAGTAAAACTTTCAAATGGCCATGAACTTTTGATAGGGGAAGCTCCATTTTAGGCAAACGGGGACTGCCTAAAGCTCTCGGAGTCCTATTTTCAGAAAAAAATCATAAATTTTTAATTTGTGAAGTTTAAAGGGTAATTTTAAGAATCTATCTGGCAGCGTTATATCTTAAACCTGACAATTTTCAAACATTAGAAGATTTAATTCCAATTTTGATATTTCTTCTTCTGAGCATGTAAATTGAGCATAGGAGAAATGGTCTTGGGTAAGTTTAATGTATATTTTAAAAGTTTCCAATTGGGATATAGTTGGAATTGATATAAATTTACAGTCCTATGACAAGGAGTCTGGTTGAGAAGGTTAAATTGGGGTTGATAGAGTTTTAGAGATAGTTTCTTAATGTGAAGTCATGTGGATTCAATAGGACCCAATACTCTAAAATAATTTGTCTCCCTTATTAATTTTATTCATAAATCTGATATATACCTTCTTGCATTATTTTTCCATTTCCACATGTTAGAGTTATAAACAAATAACAAATTCCTCCTTTCATGAGTTGCATAATTAATATGCAACATTCAGATGGAAAAATGCCAATTCCTTCTCAAACACTCATTGATCCAACACACTATATACATTAATAGCAATGGTTAATTTTCTATTTTTTATTTTTTAATTTACATCGTCATTTCAAAAGATCATTTTCCTGTCATTTCCTTTAACCGTTTCCTCTTTTCCAAACAAATTTCTAAGATATAACAATCATTCATTTCTAATACAAAAATACAATTGAGCAAGAACACTATTCTTTCTTGATTTTCAATAACAATATAAATTGTTTACTCCTCTTTTGATTTCAAATACCGTACATTTTACTGGCAATCTATTTCTAATCTCTTTCAAAACAGAGTACATTCACTTTTATTTTTCCAATAAAACAAGAAGTATAATTCGGTCTTTACATTCGCAATCAAATTTCTCTTCCAACTACAAGGTTAAAACTTTCACATTTCATATCATTCAATCATCCCTTGAAGTGGCGAAGGAGTACATTAAATTTCCAATCCACTTGAAGTGGGAAGGATTACATTTAAAACATTTACAAAAAGGATGACTGTCAAACTGTGTTTTTTTCTCCAAACAGCAACTGTTGATTTCTTCATCTTTTCATCTTTTGATCACAACAAGGAAGGGGGAAAGGCAACACTCTCCACCCAACCAAGATACCCAATGGGAAAAGAAGAAAGCCATCTTTCCCCATTGGCCCCCCCGAGCCCCAACCATATTGAAATGGAGCATGATGATACAACACATGGCAACATGGCTTCTTTCACATACAAGCAACATCACACATCACACAAAGAAACACAAAAAAAGATGTTCTCAGTTCTCAACTACAACAAACAATTTCAAACAAAAAAAAGGCTCCTTCTCCAAGCAAGCAAGCCAAGCAAAGCAAGAGCAAGAACTATGGAGGTCTCCTTATGCCTCCCAAGTTGAAATTTTGGGGCATCCACCAAAAAAACAAAAACTAAAAATCATAGCAAATCCCATAAACCTCCCATAAACCTTATCCCTCCTCAACCCCTCCTTATCCCTCCTCCAAATTTATCCCTTATACCTCCCCCAAAGTAGGAAATGCAAGCATATTTTTTTCCTAGGTGGATCCCAAACCAACATTCCCTCCAAAAACAAATAACAATGGAAAATCCCCCTTATCCCTCCTCTGATAAAACCTCATATAGTCTTCTCTCCACACCATGCCCTAAGCATTCTACCCATCCCTCTCTAAGAATGCAAACACAAAAAAACATTCAATAATTTGCATGCAAGAAGAGGGAAAAAAAACAATTTTAAAAGAGTGAGAGCCTACCTCTCCATAATGGAGATTGACTTCCAAAAACAACAGTTCTTTGTTGCACAAAAAAACCAGTCCCAAATCAGCAAGAGGAAAATGTATGCACAAAGTAAAATCCAATCCACTTCTTCCACCAAGCAAGCTCCAAAAATGCAAGAGAAAAATTTGACCCCAAGAGAAAAATCAAAACTTTCAAACAACCTCAAAATGAGGAGGAAAATCAAATTTTTAAAGGAGAGGGTGGAAAGAGGATGATGTGGATTCCAAGTGGGATGCCACATCATTTTTCCTCATCCCAAAAGTGCAATCAACATCAAAACAAAATCAAATCACCATAAATGAAAAATGACAAAAATTACTTACATACACAATTAGCCCATACCCCAAAAAGAAATGCATTTAAAATTTGTAAGACAAGTGCAATCAATACTTACACAAATTTATATCAAAATACAATAAAAATAGATTGATTTTGACTCCAAAATAATAATCATGGTGGTGGAGGTTTTTGAGAGGTGTGGGACAAGTTTAACTTGTCCCACAAGCCTCCAATTTTGGCTCCCAAGACCAAATCCGAATTTCAAAAGAGAGGATGGAGTGTTCTGACCTTCCAAAATCTGCCTTACAACAATCTTACAAATCATTTCACACATCTTACACAACTTTACACACCTTTTACACATGCATTACACATGCATTTATATTTATGACATTTATTTATTACATGTTTTGACATAAAGATTTATTTATCTATAATTATCATATGGTTATACATAATATAAATCAAATTTAATTTTCAATCAAGACAATAATTATTTTTCCTTACATTCCACATCCCATCCCAATTAATTTAATTAAAATTTAACTATATGACTTCACACATTTAACTATCACATTAAAATAATTAAAATAAAGAGCACATTACAAATAAAATACACACAACAATAATTAAAAAAAGGGAACACATAATAATAAAACACACATATGCCCCATGGTCACAATAATGGAAATCCCCCCCCCCATGGAAACAAACAACACAACACACAATCAAACACAGTTGCCATGGTGACCTTGTTGATTTCACACTGAATTCCAATATGGTTAGTCTCCAGTCCCCCGACATTGTTGTGATTTTTAACCTGCAAAATAAAATAATACCTTCGGCCTCGTGGCCATATCAGAACCAAAAATGATATAAACAACATATAAATTAAATCAAAAATCACAACATTATATCAAGAATTTAACATTTATCATCATTAAAATTCAATTTGCAACTATATCATCATCCAATAGATCTCTATACTAGAGCTATTCATAATATCAATGTCACATGTCTAAAATCAACATCAATAACTGTCCATGTCAACCAGTATATCATCATCCACATAATAATAATAATGTCTCAATGATCATCAAGCATAATAACTGAATCCAGATCAATATTAATCCATAGTCTAACATCTAACCATCATACTGAAAAAAACATAATAATGTCCATAGTAATCCATGATCTAGCATATACCCATCATACTACATCAAAACATACTCAAATTTTTTCAGTAACATCTTGTGTATCATAATCATGACCGAAAATTGGTTTTCTTGAAACAACTGGGGAGCCATCAGCGGGGTAATCCGTGTTTTTAATGGTTACCCCAAACATTTAGGAACGTGCGGAGAGGAAAATATCTTAGAAATATCTTCAAATATTTTTGCTTCACAGGAGGAAAAAAGGTCCAACCAAATGGGCAACCCAAAGCGAAGGAAAAACAAAAAAAAGGTAAACTGGAATGAAAAAAATTGAAAAGGATATAAACGATTCTAACCCCAAGATTTTAGTAGAAATAGACCCGCGGGCGTGAAAACCTTGCAATTCCCATAACCTATTTCCTAATCATCGAAAATAGTAACCATATCATCATTCTCTCTCATTGAGTGCCAAGGTTGAAATGGTTGTGTTTAATTAATTTCATGTATTTACCAATTTCCCTCCAACGGGTGGTCGAAGACAAAACAGTTTGACAAACAAGTACCTTCAATTAATAAAAAAAAATTTAGGTTTATTGCATATAAAATAAAATAGCTATAAATTTTAAACTTTATGATAGTCATGATTTAGGTTATTTACATTTAAAATAAAATATAATTGTTAAAAATTATCATAGCATGTTTTAGGTTATTTTTCAGCTTTGAAATTAATTGATACTGATTTGTACTAGAGAGGGGATAGTTATAGAAACTATATATGACACGTGGTTTTCACGAAATCACTCAAATGTTGATCATTTACTTGCTTCAACCACTCCCTTGAACTCTAGATGGGAATGTCACTTAAATAGAAAGAGGGGATGGGTGAATCGATCCAAAACATATATTATTATCTCTTCATTAATGACAAGGGACAATCCTATTATTTGGTATTAATACCGTATTTTATGATATCTAAGTTTTTTTCTTTTTTAGATTTTTCATCACATTTAATTTGAGTTGTATTTTTTTAATATATTTCGATAGGTATCTTTGATATTTATCAAGTTTTTATTATAAATATTGAATGTACTTGAAAATAATTACATCTCCCATACGTGTTTGTGTGTTAAAATCACTGATACTATAATATGGTTGTGAAATTGATAAAAAACTATATAACTTATAGTAATCACATCAAAGGTTAATATTAGATGTTCTAAATAATGAGATAGATAGTACCTTGGAAGAACATTTAGAGGAATTAGTTTTTATTCCTTTTTTAGAAAAAAAAAAATTATTATTTTGAGGCAATACACATAGACAGAATGGGCATATGTCCATTCTCATACAAACAAACATTTTTATCTTATATTGATGGGCATATGCCCATTCTCACATATAAGAATCATAGAAGAAAATAGAGGTATTATCTTGAGGCAATACACATAGACAAAATGGGCATATGTCTATTCTCATACAAACAAACATTTTTATGTTGTATTGAATGGGCATATGCCCATTCTCATATAAGAATCATAGAAAAAATAGAGGTAATATTTAATTTTTTCTGGAATGGACAGTTTCCCATTCTCACATCCTTTATAGTGATATTAAAATGATTAAGTTCAATATTTTTAATAAGTTAGAAGGGTTAGAATAGGCATATGCCCATTCTCATACAAACAAAGAATTTTATTATTATGATGAGAATGGGGATATGCCATTTCTCATAAAAACTAATATTTTATCATTGTGATGAGAATGGGGATATGCTATTTCTCATACAAAAAAAATTCCCTATCATTGTGATGAAAATGGGCATATGCCCATTCTCATAAACTAAATAAAGAAAAAATTCTCCTACGCCCCATTCTCATAGTCAGTGAAATATGGGAAGTATAGTCAGAATTTTATGTGTAAAATCTTGTAATTATATATTATGTTAATATGATGAAGATATTTGATGAAGCAGTTAGAATCAAGTTTTCTAATTAAAGATTTAACCCTTATTTATTATTTCTTATCATTTAAATTCAACCTACAAAACATTTGAAATTAATTTCTCATCATTCATTAAATTAAAATGAGTCAAGTTCAATCATAGTTTGGAAGAATCATGTTATAAATATAAATGTCAAATTTTTAATTATATGTATAATTTTGAGAAGTATTTTCCAAAACAAAAGAGAATTATAAGAAGTCACGGAGCTTTCATTAAAGAAGTTTTAATGGGCAAAAGGGGGGGGATAAAAGGAAAAGGAAAGGGTTTACTGATTTAGGGGAAGCAAAAGGGGAAAGGAAATAAAAAAAAAAAGGGAGAAACAGAAGGGGGATTTGAAAAATGAAGTAAGGAAAAAAGAAGAAAAAAAAGAGGGGGAAAAAAAGGGAAAAACAAAAGGGAAAGGGAAAGGAATTGGAGAGAAGAAAATAAGGAAGGACAAAAGGAAATAAGGGTTAATACAAAAAATTGGATGGGAAGAAAAGGGGGAAAGGAAAAAGGGGGGATAAATTTGGAAACCTTCGGGGATGTAGAGAATAAACCAAGAAATTTTCTTGGGAAGAGAAGATTTTCAAATCAGGTAAAATTCATGGCAATTAATAAAAGCAAGAATGAAAAAATTTAGGTAGGGTTAAAGGAAAGGATTTTAGAAAGAGTAATCACATAAATTCTTAGGGAAAGGGGGGGCAGGCCTGGGAAGAAACCAAATACAAGGTAAAAAAAGTCAAAGAATGGGGTCAAGAAATTGTGCCCATTAGCTCAAAGACAAATTCTATAGAATCCGGAGACGGGAAAAAAGACATAGCTATTTTTATGAAAGGCGGCTGTGAAAAGAGTGCTCATAAGAAGAGTCATGACTGATTGAAGTAATGACAGATTGTGGATTGCTAAAGGTAATATGATTTTTTTTTATGTTTCTAAGAAATATTAGAGATGTCCAGGACGATACTATTCATGTATTAATTCAACATTTCTAGACTAACTTTTTGTTTTAAAATTTATCAATTTTTTTTATAACATTTTATTTTTCATTTCTCATTTCCAATAAAAATGTTGTGGTTGTGAAGAATGGGCAATATTAGTTTGGAAACTCATTTTATATATTTTCATTTTAATTATAAATATATGTATAATTTTGAAGTATTTCCAAACCTTACTGAATTATAGAAGTTTGTAAACTCATGTGCTATGTGTATTCAATATACTTACATGGTTTGTACATACATGATAATTTTTAATTTTATATTTTATGCAATGGTTTTTTTAAGATTATTTTTCCTCATCTCACAAAATTTGTATTTTATGTTGTTACAACATTAGTGAGGGGCTTTTGCATTTGTAGAGGATGATCACAAGTGGAATTGTTTTCAAAAGGAACCAAAGTTTTAGCAGGGTTTGAGGGAAGAGTATATCCAAGTAGGAAGACACTACATTGCAAAGAATGTGGAAGAGGATTTTTGTTTGCAGGTGTTTGTTAACATTAACAGTGTTTAATTGGATGGAAGAGTAAAAATTTCCTTTCTCATTTGATGAATTTGAAACCTTGGCAGATGTTAACGGGAATAAAGGATACTACATTGCCAAAATTGGGAAGAGAGTGAATTGGAGTCAAAGCATGCAAGATTCATCGTGATTCCCCCCAATTTGGGAAGTGAAAAATCTACCCTTTTTAGTGGTTCATATAACCAGGAGTTCAAAATGTGAAGAGAAAAACTGGTTTTTATGTATGGAGAGATGTAGTGATGTGACATAATGTTTATGAATGAAAGCACCATCAATACAGGTCCTAAAGATAGAAAATCTTTTGTCATCAGACAATGTCATTCTCAAAACACAAATCTTGTAGCAAAGACAATGACATATCCATTGGGTTATATAAATCATGTGCTAAAATTCATGAAATTTTATGGAGAGAGGTTGGGTCCTTTGAATTTTGTGTGTATGCATAGATAATGTGGTAAATATGTGTTCAGAATGCTCAGAACTCGCTACAACCTAAAAAATTAAAAAGGCAGTTTGGCCAATAAAACATTTGATTTTCAATGAAAAAAGAAGTTTTCCCTTATGATTAAGCAAGGGAGTGCTCAATAGATTGGTCTGCACCTTGTACACAATGATCATGACAAAATTTGAAGTTTCAAGGGAGCTTGTTACAAAATTAATCCATTATTAACTCTCATTGAGTGTAAATTTATAGCAGAGGGAAAAATTACAAACATTGTTGAAGGAGACATGGTACATTTTAATAGATTAGATGCCAATAGATTTGGTGTGCATATTGATAGAGTATTAAACCCTCCTTGCAAAGGATGTTACTTATTTGAAGGATCTCTCATAAAATGGCCTAGGAAACTTAGAAATTGGCTGACATAAAAAACAGTTCTCATATGGATATTAGATTCAAAGTAAGTCCAAAAAGAGAATTGAGGTCATCATGTGGGATGCATTAGAAAGAGTGACAACCTCAATTTTTTATCCAATTTCATATGATGCCACATAATCACAATCAATCCAACAGAGTGATAAAAACATGATCTTATAATGCTACAAAAACATCTGAAAGTAAATGGATACCCCTCAAGCCAATCCATCAAATCAAAATTCTGATGAGGATTCAGAAAATGGTCAATATTTTTAGAAGTGGAAAATCAAGAGTTTAGTTGTTGTAAATCTAATTGTCTCCAAAAAATTACCTCTTTATTCAGTTGGAATAATTCAAAATTTGTGGTGCACACTAGAGCCTTGAATGAAGTTGACAGATAAAAAAATTGTGTTTGATGCATTAACAACAATGTCATCTTCAATTCATTGGTAAGAAAAACTATGGAATACATAAAATGAGATTTTGATGGGATGGATGTTTTTCAGAATGCATGGGCACAAAGTTAATGGGTACCCAAGAAGTTCCTTCTATAAACATAAATCTAAATGGATAATATAAAAAATAGGCTAGAATAACAGTGAATGAAAAATCACTGGAAAAAGAAATGAATTGAAACAAAATGTGGTCAAACACTGCCGCAACAGATTTCTTACCAGGTCACAGGTCCTAATTGTTTGAGGATCAAAATTTTAGATATATTATCCACATCTAACTAACTTCTATCTATAATCAAGGGAAAGTGACTTAAAAAATTTCCCCAAGGTTCTTCCTTCATTGAAGTCCCTTATTCCACATGTCAGAGCTTTGTACAAATGCAATGATGAGATTTTAACTTCTTGGGAGGAACTTGCAATGGGGACATATGAATTGAGATGTCCTATGTTGACTAGTACTAAAGGTAGAGTAGTCAACATTGAGACTTTCTAGGATCAAAAATAAAAGAAAGTTCCATGTCCCACATGTTTTCCATTACAAAAAACATTTAATTCTTTTCCAAGTTTCAGTGATGATGAGTGCACAGATTTTTTTTCAACAAACCTAGTAGAGCTACACATGCCCAGAAGGCACTGAAAATATTGAGGAGGAATACAAACAACATTGCACAATGAATATATTCAAATTTGTCATGCAAATTATTCCACATATTGCTATTGCATCAAGAAATGACAACCCTCATGGTTTCTTGAGCATTGTGCATGATAAAATATAATGGATAAAAAATGAAAACTTCATACCAAGGATGGGTAAAAAGGAAAATTTTACATTCAATAAGTAATGGTTTATGAACCATACACCAGTTGTACTTTGACTGGTAAATGCTCACTTGCTTTGGATAATGATTCAATATTTAAGAATCATGGGGTTTGTATTTTTTTTGGCCATGCATTGTTGATAAATGGAGCAAAATGTTATATATTCACATCATTAGCCATTTGTGTCTCATAGAAACTTTTAAGAACTATAATTATGAGTATGATGGAATTTTTATTTTATCTTATGTAAATGTTAAAAGGATTTCATGATGGATTGAATCAAAAAATGAAGTTGCATAGTGTATTGAAAGGTTCAAGAGAAATGTTTAAAATTGATGTGGAATGATGGATGGAAAAATGTAACAACAAGGAAATATTTGACCATTTGGGAGGATCATGTTAGTGATGGTCACAAAAATACTTCTTTCATAAAGCCAACCATCAATCCTCGATAATCATTATGGATGAACAAAAATAAATGGTGAAAGTGATAACAGGGATACCTCGACATTATTTGCCATTTGAATCAAAGAATGAAAATCTAATGAAAGGGAATGCAATATTGAACATTGTGTATGTAATAAGTTAAAGTGTGGAATACACCCATGAGGATATATGTGGGAATTTTAAAAAACTAAATTAGCAACCATTGTTACATAAAGTAGACAAGAGTATCACTATGTTTTTTTGGTCACAAATCATTAGACTCTTACAGAACATGGAAGCCAAATCAATACATTCACTCCTTATCTGATTGAGGAGGAAGTGTTACAACTTTAAGTTACTTTTTGGTTGAGCTTACCATGGGCTTTTGCCCATTGAAATTTGTTCAAGACAAGTGGGTTATATCAAGTTGAAACCAAATCAACAGGGAGATTGTTCAATGAGATCCATGTTGTGGATGGCATACTCAACAAACCTAAGTTGTTAAGATTCCATGTTATGGATGGCATACTGGTGATGGAGTACAAAGAAACATTAAAGGATCAACAATCATCCTATTTTATCCATATACGACGTACAAAGGATAATGGTGAACCAAGCTTACCAAAAGGGCACCCTCCTTTGACACCTTTCAAGGAACTCAAAGAAATGGAAGATCTAAAAAAGGGAATAAAATCATATATTAAGCATTGGGGGAAAAGTGCAACATGAAAAGGTAGTGATTATTGGCTTCCAAAGATCATGTATTGGGAAATTGTTTTACCTGCTTTGGATAGATCATTTGTAAATTGTAGCAAGAGGTTAGATGTTTGTTTTTGGCCAAAAAAAATATAGGAGAAAGATATATATGACCAAATAATAGGAGCCACACATATTCAAAAATAATACTATATTAGTCAAAATATCCCAAGTAATAATGATATTTACGTTGGGCCTGTTTGTGGAAAATATAACCAAGAATTCAATTCATTGAAGGATGTGTTTAAGGGATAAATGCTACTTATACGGCTAGGAAATGATAATGAAAATATATGGATGGGGAGATAAGATGGGGATATTTTCCTTCAATAGGGAGGTAATGATGTAATTAAAATGTTGAGAGTTAAATATTAAAAACTTGCAGGGAGAGGAGAAGGTACAACATTGTATCGGGATTGTTTAAATCCAAATAAAAATTGGACCATCTCAAACAAACCTAAAACATATATTGATGTGAATAACATCATCTGGGCATGGACACCAAACAAAAATTAGCAAAGTGGATCCATAAAGACACCCGATAAAGGATATGTGGCCATTAAATCATACCTTGAATTACTTGAACATCATAAGGAATGTTGACTTGGAGAAACTATTTAAGTTCATAAATTTGTATGTGAAATCATCTTGGCCTGGGATGTGATTTTAAAAAAAAATATATTCCAAACCTTGGTCCTATAAAATTGTACAGTTGTACTACTATTTGATAATTAAATGAAAGACTAGGTTTTATATTACTATGGAATATTTTTCCATAATATAATTCTATAAAACATTGTGATGCTTATGGAACTCTTGAATCTTATTAATGTATTATTAATAATATGATTTCCACTATGTGATTAATTTAATTTGTAAAAAAAAATCCTTAATTATGCTATAAGTTTACAGGGAGCTAGATCTTGTGATTTAAAGGGATTTGGATGTGATTTACAAGGAATTCATTTCAAAATATGAATTCTTTGGATTTTTTAGGAATTAGTCTTGATTAACGCATTCATTACAACCATAATATTATATGGTCTTTTCCTAAAGCTATGTGCATAAGTCTAGATAACTTATTGTTTAATTGTTCTAAAAATTTAAAAAATGCAAACCTTTCTGAAGTGTACATACTAAATTAGATGCCTATAATCCCCTAATTCTTGAATGCAAAACTATATTATTGGGAGTGCCAATGTATATTATTTAATGCTCTCAACAAGAGTGTCTGGAAATGCACCATGACTTAACCTATTGTCTACTAAGATATAAATTTTAAAAAGAGATCAAAATCCCTCATATATGAATTATAGAAGAAGAATAGATATAA
This sequence comes from Taxus chinensis, assembly GCA_019776745.2. Lineage (NCBI taxonomy): Eukaryota > Viridiplantae > Streptophyta > Pinopsida > Cupressales > Taxaceae > Taxus > Taxus chinensis. Next base: position 14,776,694 of record CM034151.1, on the reverse strand, counting down.
AGTTGATAGACATAAGAAGAACTAGGAACATACTTGTACCATGAGTGTGATGATAATGGGCATATGTCCATTCTCATAGACTCAATAGTTGCTTCTTATTTCATACAACATGTACCCATATCACATTGCTTTTATTTTCAAAAGGGATCAAAGTGCTTCATATAGGAATCATATAAAAGAAATGAGATACAACAGAAACACATAAAAATAATTAGGAACATAGTTGTACTATTAGTGTGCTGAGAATGGGCATATTTCGGTTCTCATAAACTCAATACAGAATTAGGAACATACTTTTATGGCATAATGTACATATTAGAATTTGATATTACACTACTTAAATTCCAATAATAAACATATTGGAATCCAATATCACACTAGATAAAAACCAATAATGGCTATTTAGGAATCCAACTTCAACAATTATAAAATCATAAATGATAATACTATAAATCTAGATTCTTAGTAAAATGTCCATAATTAATGAAATTATGGTTTATGTGATTCCGGATTCCAATATATGTGATTTTGGAATCCAATATGTGTGATTTTGGAGTGCAAATAATTCCAATATTTGACATTTTGGAATCCAAAAATAGTAATATTGGATTCCAATATTGGCTATATTTTTTACCTGCTTAGACTGGAATAAGTCCTGATTTAGTGAAATAAGTGTTTATATGAGCTGAACTATGCTCCCCACGATCTATATCTTACTGCCATAGTGCACACACTCCATGTTTGGAGGCATTATTTGTTGGGAAATCCCTTTGAACTAAAAACAGGCCACTTGGGGTTTAAGTACATCCTCACGAGCCCAACTTAAATACAAGACAACGAAGATGGCTTGAATTCTTATCCACTTGTTCCTCAAAAAATTGAGATTACCGCAATACAAAGGATCCTAACCTAAAACATTCAAGATGAATAACTGTTTGGAATATTTCACTCTTTAGGAATTTCACAAAGGAAAAAATTTTTGACAAAGGAGTCACATAACCAAAAATTTCAAAAAAATTCAAAAATTACACATTTTTTGGGTAAGTGACAACAGCTGGCTCTTTCTGGGGATTGGACTGACTTGACACATGATGAAAACAAGACAGAGAAAAGGACCTAAAACTTCTGGTTACAAGACGAGTGTTTTATCCATTGGGAAAACTATACAGCACAAAACCTTACAAAAGAACACATAGACACAAAGACATAACACAAACCAAAAAAAAGATTGTACAAGACTATTTATATAATTATATACAAAGGATTGTTGTTTACTTCAAGACTAGAAAAACTTCAAGTATTGTACACTATATGGAAATGAAATTGAAGTTACATCCATATAGCTGAGATAATAATAATTTTCACCAGCAAAATGATGAATTTTGAAAGGACCAAGCCATAGTGAATAAAATTTACCATGGCTTCCTTATGGTTCACACCTTTTTTCCCAAAGTAGGAAAAAATCTCCAACCTAGAAGTCTCTAGGTCTAGATTTCTTATCAAACAATTGTTTGAACTTCTACTGATGTGCAGTGATTTTTTCAACAACTTGCGATCTTTGATGTAGACTAGAATCCACTATATAAAACCCAAGCATGCTGGCACATCACCCAGCTTGAGCTGAGTGCTCACCCAAAGTGCGCAAAGGTACCAGGACCCTCTTTAGATTTTCTTATGCAGGATATTAGTATGACAAAGATAAAGCATATTTTAAACTATAGATAATCATAAACATCCCACAGAGTATATCCCAGATCTAGATTTTAGAGAATCATGAATTAAACAATAACTATAATAAGATCAACCATACAAGAACTAGTTATAGTTATGTTTAACACCATTATCCAGCCAACATAATCCATTACATTAAACATTGTAAAACATAGAAGCTTCTTACATTATGAAGTATCACCATAAGTCATGCACGCATCAATGCCAACAGCATAACTCTATAATAATTCACCCTCTCTAAAATACATAGTTCAATACATACTTATAGGGGTGGGGGCTTTCCCTTCACCACCTATGCACTTTTCAAAATAGGTCGAAAGATGATAATAGCCATGCCCATTTACAATAACATGCACACATGTAAGTGCACTAATAATAGACATCCTATAGTTAACTAGAAGAAGTAATCCTATTATTGACTCAAATTCATGCATGGCACTTATCAGTCATTTGTTCCCAAAATACCATTTTCATGTCGCGCAATTATCCATCCTAATGTTTTCTCTGCATGCTATCTCCAAAAATAACATGTATCCATGAAAACAGCTAAACCTCGAATAAAATTTTCCTGGTGCGCGTTTCCTTTCCTATCATTTTACGCCTTAAAATGCACCTTGTTCCCATGCACCAATCATATGTGTGTCTTCTCCTTGGAAAAATATTGTCTTCTCAACAATATTACTTCATCCAATCTCTGTAGGTACATTACTCTTTTCTCCAGCGCACTTGAGAACTCTTCATATTCAATAGCTTTTGCAAGGTGAAATGCAGGCAACTCTATTGCTACTGGAAATTGTGCTTCCACCCCATACACCAACTGGAATGAAGACATACCAATGGATCTCTTTTGTGTGATCCTATCTACTTAGATAACATCATACAACTTCTTATGCTAGTTTTTTATGATTCATCTACCAGCTTCCTGATAATTATTTCCATATTTTTGTTGGTCAATTCATCCTACCCATTCCCTTATGGATAATAATTATATGAGTGTGCAAGAGAAATACTATCCATATAAAAAATCAAAAAGCTCATGGGAAGAAAATTTTGGGGCATTATGTGTGGCAATCTTATTTGGAATTCCAAAATTGACCAATATGTTTTCTTTAATGAAATCACATAATACCTCAAAATTGATTCTCTTGACTGGGATTTCTTCAACCCACTTTTTAAAATAGTCACTAGTTGTTAAGACATACATGTGTCTTGCACTTGAGGTTGGATTAAGAGTTCCTATGAACTATAGCCCCCATTACTAAAAAGGATCTTCAATCACCACTAGTTTGAGGGGAAAGGTGGCCAACTTAGGTCTGCCTACAAAATTTTAACATACTTCGCACTTAGAAACCCATTTTGTTGCATATTTGAAAATTGTTCGCTAATAATACCCTGTATAAATAATTTTATGAGTTGTCACTAAGGAAGAAAAGTGACCTCCACATGCTTAATCATGAAAAACCCTCAATAATATCTTTTGTTGCTCGTTATCGACACACCTAACGAATTCACCATCAATTCCTCTCTTAAACAATGAATTATCCTAGAGAACATATTTTATAGATTGAAGCTTAACAACCCTCTTTTCTTTGTCACCTAGGTGTGCCAAAAATTCTCCGTAAGTGATAAAATGAGCAATGTCTACATACCACTCATTAGTAGAACTAAGAAATAGTATAGTTGGAACACTGGTAGTTTCCTTCTAAATTAGCTCACTCTTCTAGCCATTAGCAAGAAATTCACAAATACCTTTACCTAAAAAAATCTTGGTTTTCTTGATATCAAGGTCATACTCTTATACTTTTGCTACCTAGTTACCTCATTTCGATCCAAATTCCTGTTGTGTGAGAATTGCATTTACTATTGTATCTGACACAAACACATTGGAATGAGAATTTAAGATATAAAAATAGAACTATTTTACCACTTTCACCACAATGAAGGCATGTTTCTCCATTTGAGAGTACTTCAATTCATGATCCTTCAAGACATAGCTCATGAATGCAATTGGCACTTCACATTCCTGAAATTATTTTTGCACCAGAATGACTACCAGGGTGTGCTCAGAAGCATAACAATAGATTATAAGATCCTTGTCAAAGTCTGGGCAAGAAATAATAGGAGTATTCACAATATATTTCTTAATATTTTCAAAGGCATTCTTCCCCTCAGTGGTCCAGCAAAAATATTTATTTTCTTCCATCATATGGGTGATACTCCTAGTCCATTATTCAAATTTAGGAATAAATATTCTAAGGAAATTAAGCTTTCCAAAAAAGGAAAGCACAAGTTTTTTAATTTTTGGAAGTGGAATCTTTTGAATTTCTTGAACACGTTCGAGATCAATTTTGATTCCATGTTTTGAGAGAATATGCCCAAACAGATTTCCTTCTGTCACACAAAAGATAGATTTCTTTGTATTCAAATAAATTCCATGGTCTCTACATCTTTGAAGCACCGATTTAAGGTGCTAAACGTGATATTCTCTTTTCTTCTAGAAAATAGTAACATCATCAAGATAGATCGTTATACATTTATTTTTGATATCACCAAAGGCCAAGTCCATTTCCCTTTGGAATTTTACACCTACGTTTATGAGACCAAATGGCATCCTTCTATAGGTAAATGTGCCCCAAGGAGTTGTAAAAGTAGTTTTATGTTGTTCCTGTACATCCACTTCAATTTCATTATAGCACGAGAATCCATCGAGCATAGACAACATCTTTGAACCAATGACAGCCTATAGAATCAGGTCCATCATAGGGAGTGGATAGTTATCCTTGAGAGAGGCTTGATTCAAGTTTTGAAAATCAACACAAATCCATATTTCTTCATTTTTCTTTCTCACTAGCACAATGTTGGCAACTCAGGCTAAATGATGAATGGGAAAAAATATTTTGGCTTTCAACAATTTTTATATCTCCTGGTGAATCATGTATGTGATCTCCAAATTATATTTCCTCTGTTTCTGGAGAAATGGTTGAATACTTGGCTTTAAGTGGTGTAAACATGTTCACACTTGTCTTTGTGAACTAGATATTTTGCACCTTAAATAAGCTCCTTTGAGAGAATAGGTTATAATTATTTTTTAATTAGTTTGTAGGAAATTGTGTCTCACATGTAACTTATTGGAGTTGTCGAGCTATTTCCTCCACTCCTTAAATTTATGGAGACGATTTAATATTCTTGTTTTATTGTTTCCTCCCCTTTTTTTTGTTGAGTATTAGCTTTGTAAACACTATATAATTCTATGTTCATGGACATGAAATACACAAGCTTGAATAATATTTCTTTTTGGTTTTTGGTTTTCTCTGCAACTTGCCTCCTTGTGAAAATATGTGATTAGGTATGTTGCTAAGATCTTGTGTTTCTCCCCTTCATGGTATCAGAGCATTTGGTTTCTGCATAAATCCTTGTCCCAATTTTGTGTAATTATGTTGCTGAGATTTTTTCTATTCTTGATTTCTTGTTGGAGCTACCTTTTGTTACTACTTCTCTGGAGTTTCTTTGACCTTGTTGTGTATACTGGTTGTGCCTACCTACCTGGTTATCTACAACTACACTTTTTTGATTGACTAGCCCTTCATTGGCTACTTATCCTTTTTTACTGGAGGTTTTAAATATATTCTTTGCGTAAAATAGAACATTTAGGATTACAGGTGCTAAGTAAGGTTTTTGGTTTCTCCAAATCATTCTTTTTGGAGTTGCCTTCACATTATCTTATTTTTTGGATAGATATGCTCTTGTGTGAGAAGTTAAACACTTCCAATGGTAGAAAATCAAAGCATTAAAAAACCTCTTTTTTGCTTGAAAAAAGATGCTTACCAGCCACACAAAACCACCTATGTGTAGCAACATCTCAGCTTGCCACGTGGAGATTATATTCAACTGAGAAACAATGATGGTTTTTGCTTTAAAATGTGTCGTGATTTTATTTCTATCAATAACTTACTGCATGCACAACCAATGTTTATTGGCCAATTAAATTATTCTTTGTAAAAATATACTTTTTGAAAATTTTAGTTTTTCTAAAGTTTTTCTCAAATATTTATTTTGGGGCTAATAATGATGTTTTTTAGTTAAGTTAATATTTTATGAGGGTTATTTATAAACGGAAGACATACTTAAAATCTACATCTTATCCCAATTCAAACGAGTGGTCACACGACCACCTTTACCTCTAATTGGTATAAATTTTTAATCAGTGGGTAATTTTAATTTAAAATTCACCTTTTTTATAGGAATTTAAAATCTTAATAACTTTTGGCCAGTAACTTGAAATAGAGTGCCATTTTTCACAAAAGTGCATGTTTTTTTGACGCCCTTCTTATTGGTTCAATTTTTAGTACCATCCAAGGAAATACCATTTTTCAGGGGAGAATTGTTCATTTTATGCTATGTCAAGAAGTATACCTTCTTCTTCTATGCCCACAAACATCATGGGTTTATGCCTATTTGAACCATTAAATTTATCCAGCTATCATGTTTGGAAGCTGAAAATGGAGAAAAAATTCAAATCCCATGGTTAGTGGCATGTTTTTAAATATTCAATGCCTACCTTGACCAGTGAGAAGGACAAGTATGGTTACTCGTGCAAGCAAGATGAGGCCATGAGACTTATTTTGATCAATGTTATAGACAACCTTTAGTTTCATAGTGGAGCTGTTGAATCTCCTAAAGAGGTATGGGTGATTTTTGAAAAATTGTTTGGTAAAATTAATGAGTTCAAGTTACTACAATTGGAAATGGAGTTTACAAATGTGTCACCTTCTAATTTTCCTCTCATAGAATATTTATTGTATAAATTCAAAGAACTCAAAAGTAAATTAAATGATGGTGGTTAAGAAAAAAGAGATCCTTAATGCATTTTGTTGATTATGTCAAAATTGAAAGGTCCATTTTCTGTGTTCACTTCTGCTTTCATTTCAACTATGGATGCTCTGGAGGATGCGTTTAAATTTCCAACATTTGAGGTGTTTTGTGAGAGGTTATTTTGTGAAAAAACTAAGTTAATGGCACTTGATGCCTTTCAAACCTCAAGCTAGGAAATTTTAGCAAATTATCCTAAGGGTAAAGGGAAACCTAAGTTAAAGGTAGTACCTAAGAATTTAGAATCTCCTAAACCCTCTTTTATTGCCACTAATAAAAGTTTAGAATTCCCTTAACCTTCTAGTCCTAGAAAAGGGAAAAATACTATCAAAAGAAAGGTGTATGATCCTTGTACTTTCTATAACAAAACAAATCATCCATAATCATGGTGTTTTGTGAGAATTGGAGCACTTGAGAAGATGTTGAAACAAATTATGCGTTCTGTTCCAACACCTTCAACCTCTTCCATTTCTGGTAAAGGCAAATCCCTTTCAGCTCGGGCCTTCACTCCATTGGATGATAGATGTGTTTTTTATTCAAGTGCCACACATCACATCACACATATAAATAATTTACTAAGTTTATTTTCTCCTTGGAACGTTTCTAAGATTATGGTGGGAAAATCTACTTCGTTAAATGTAATGGGTCTACGGATTGTTAACATGTCAAATGGTTCAGTGCACGATGTTCTATATGTTCCCCACATTTATAACAATTTTTTGTCTGTTTATCAATTCTGTAATTTAAGGAAAGGAAAGACCTTTGAATTCTCACTTGATAAAGTTGTAATAAGAGAATTGAATGATCCTAATGCTATTGTAGCTATAGGGGTTGTGGATACAGATTCTATATTGTATCTCTTTAACAAGTTCAAGACATCTACATGATCTTCTTTTAATTCTCACTCAAATTATGTTAGCAGGTTGTGCCATAAGAGTTTTGGCCATCTAAATTATCAAATATCTGCAACAACTATTTTCTCAGAACATGGTAACAAGGACTTCATAAAATTTCTTCTACTGATGGTGTTTTTATAGGTTGTATGTTAGGTAAACAACATCATGACCCATTTCCCAAAGGATTGGCTAATCTAAGGGTCCTCTTGAGTTTATAGATAGTGATTTGACACCTCTTCCTTCTCATTCTTTTTCTAGTTGCAAATATTTATTGAACTTTTATTGATGATTTCATGAGGAGAACATGGGTATATTTTATTCAGTATGAGAGTGATGTTTTCAATGGTTTTACAGAATTTAATGATTTTTTTGAAAAATAATAATCTTGTTCCATCAAAAAGCTTCACATTGATAATGGGGGGAGTATATTCATAATGCATTCAAGGATTTTTGTATTGACTATGGTATTCTACATCAGTATATAGTTCCCTAAACTCCTCAATAGAATGGTGTTGTGGAACAAAAAAGTACGACACTCAAAGAGATGGAAAATTACATGATTCAATCAAAGAACCTTGCACCTGAGGTTTTGGTCAAAGCCATGAATTACACCAACTATATTCAGAATCAGATTACCTATAAATTTTTTCAATGGATTACACCTAATGAAGCATTGTATGGAGAGAAGATTTATGTTTCTGATTTTTGAGTCTTTGGAATTCCATCTTGGGCTCATGTTCCTTATGAAAAAAGGAATTATATGTAATCAAATAGTAAGGAACTCATCTTTTTTGGCCATTGTGAACACGTGAAGGCATACCGCCTTTTGGATCCTTTTACTCTCGAAGTTCATTTTTGAAGAGATGTTCGTGTTAATGAGACAGATTCTATTAAGACTCCTGATGAAGATCAACATTTGTCTCCAATACCTCCTTCATCTAACATGGCTAACATGTTTATTAATGATTTTGATAATGCTTCTAAAGAATAGGCTACTCCTCCAGCTCGTCCTTCCCCTCCTTCTCTAGCACAATGACATCCAAAATGGATTCAATCTACTCTCCAGGAAGTTGGTAACTTGGTAGGAGATCCAAGTGACCCTCAACACACAAGATCTGAGACTTCATGTGATATAGATTATCGTCACACTTAGTTTATGCCTTCAGGAATGGCTCTTGTAAGTGAAGCTATCTCCTTTGATCTTGTTACTTTTTCTAAATATTATGGAAAATTTGAATGGGATGAAGCTATGAAATAAGAATACTCCTCTTTGATGAAAAATAATACATGGGAATTGGTTCCTCTTCCTAAGGGAAGGAAAGTGGTAAAATGTAAATGGGTCTTTAAGACTAAGTATGGAGTTGATGGATGTGTAGAAAAGTATAAGGCTTGTCTTGTTGCTAAGGGATTTTCTCAAGTCAAAGGGATGGATTACTCTGAGACTTTGGCTCCTGTAGCAAAGATGGATTTTATTCACCTTGTTCTTTCCCTTGTTGCTTCTCATAGGTGGTCAATGTATCAAATGGACGTGTAAAGTGCCTTTTTACATGTTGATCTCCATGAAGAAACTTATATGGAGCAACCCCCTTGTTTTTTGTAGGATTCTTCATCGGTTTGTAGACTTGGCCATTCTATCTATGGTCTTAAATAAGCTCCTCAAGCTTGGTATGAGAAAATGGATTATTTTTTGTTGTCTACTAGTTTTCATCGATGTGAAACTGATCATACTTTATCTGTTCTAAAACATGATGATGAATTGTTGATATTGGTTTTGTATGTTGACGATCTCATCCTCACTGGCAGCTCAACTTCTATGATTCAGGACATTCAAAACAAATTGAGTGCAAACTTTGACATGAAAAAATTTGGATTGTTGCACTATTTCCTTGGTCTTCAGGTTTATCATTATTCTGAAGGCATCTCTATTGGATAAAGGAAGTATGCTTCCAATTTATTACAGAAGTTCCACATGATTGACTGCAAGCCATCTCCCACTCCATTTAAATCAGGTATTGAATTGACTGTTACTTACAAGACTAACCTTATTGATGCCTCTTTGTATAGAAAATTGGTTGGAATTATTTTGTATCTAACACATACTCGTCCCGATATCACCTTTTTTGTTAACCTTGTGTCTCATTTTTCACATGAGACTCATGAGAGTCACTGGAAAGCCACAAAGAGAATTTTGAGATATATAAAAGGGACACTGAATTTTGGCATACATTATTCACCACATGGAACTTGTAAAATTGAAGGCTATATAGAATCAGATTGGGGAGGTTGTCGAGACACACAAAATTCTCCTTATAGTTTATTTTTTCACCTTATCTCTGGTCTAGTGGCATGGGCATGTAAAAAACAAAATGCAGTTGCTTTTTCATCCACTGAAGCTGAGTACAGAGGTGCAGTAAAAGAATATGATCATATAGTGGATATCTTCACTAAACCACTTGTTTCTCCTTGATATCTTCTTGTACAAGAAAATATTAGAGTCAAGGAAGTTATACTCAAGGGGAATTCAACATGAAGTCCCTTATTTCCTTCTTCTTTTCTCTTATTTGTATCAGGTACCTTATTTGGCATAGTAACCAGGACCATTTCTTTCTACTCCCTTGCATTTGCTTATGGGAGGGTATTGGTGTAAATGCGTTCACACTTGTCTTTTTGAACTAGATATTTTGCACCTTAAATAAGCTTATTTGAGAGCATATGTTATAATTATTTTTTGATTAGTTTGTGGGATATTGTTTGTCTCCTGCGACTTATTAGAGATGTTGAGCTATTGCCTCCACTCCTTGATTTATGGAGATGATTTAATCTCCTTGTTTTAGTGTTTCTTACCTATTTTTTGGTTGAGGATTATCTTTGTAAACACCATATAATTGCATGTTCATGGATGTGACATACACAAGCTTGAATAATATTTATTTTTGTTTTTTTATTTTCTTTGCAACTTGCCTCCTTGTGAAACTATGTGATTGGATTTTTTGCTAAGATCTTGTGGTGCTCCCCTTCAAACACTTGCCAATTATCTGCATTCTCTAAGATGTTTGGGTTTTAAAATCATCTCCACTATAAATTTATCTTGAGTAAAATTTGAGTGTGGGATGAGTAAGGACCCAGAAACTACTAGAGCATCTGGCCTAATTTTTCTTTCCCTTAGCACAAAATTAATTGAAAATACATTCAACAACTCAACAAAATCCCATACCAAGTTCCTGTAGTGTTTCATCCTTTGGTTCTTTTCCTGAAAAACTCCTCGAACATTTTTAACAATCATTTTCGCATCTCCTTGAGCACAAAGGTTATTTATTCCCATTTCTCTTTCTATTGTTAGGCTGAGAAGAATATCTTCATACTAAGAAGTATTATTAGTGTTAGCAAATTGAAGCTTATAAGATAAAGGATGGAGTTTACCATCAGGTGAAACCAATTCAACTCCTACTCTAAAACCAGCCATGGAACAACATCTCTCAAACTCAATAATTCAAATACCATTAGGGTCATCCTGAAACACCTTAGGAATTTTGGCCTCAGTGTCATACATTACCATATAATTTCCATTAACAATATATTCATAAAGAATCTGAGCCTTAGGGTCATCTGTCTTTTGAACAATATATTCAGCCTATGTCTCTGGAAAAAACTTTTTCATTTTTCCATTGACTAGAATAAGAGCATGATACTAGTCCATATTTATTTCACCTCCAACTTCCCTATAGAATTTCCTACTCGATAGCATACCATAAGACGGAGGTATGTCTACGACTAAAATTTTGGCCTTGACTCTTTTCTCTAGGAATGCAGTAAAAGCTACCTGATCATATTTTATTCTCCTAACTAAGGGAACCTCATTAGTCTCTATGGAATAACAAGAGATAAAGGTTCAGGTTAAGTTGAGGCCAAGGGCATGGGAAAATGTTTCTAGCATTACATTTTCTGATGCTCTGGAGTCAATGACACAATTATTGATATTTTTTCTCAACTATTAATAGCATATTATAAAAGGGTTTAATATTTTCAGAAGTAGAGGGTGCAAAGGCCATTAGATTCTGTGGAGAAGGAGAATTGGGGGTAGGAAAAATTCCTTTAGAATTTGTAGGTGATTGAATTGGCTTATATTTGAAAAAATTTATCACTTGAGTAAATACTCTAGGGCGAGTCTAATAAAATTTAGCTTCTGAGATCTGAATTTTGGTCTTCTTGATATGATCAATTATGTCAAAATACCCTAAGGCATGTGGGACTTCTTGATTGGAAATAGTAGAATCTGTAGGTTTATCATCCTTTGGGGTTAAGGGTGCTTTGGACATAGAATTAGAAGTTCCATTTGCTTTAGGTAAAGGAGAAGAAGAAAAAGCATTATATGTGGAAGTGGTACTTACTTTCTTTATAGCAGTAGTAGGAATAGGTGCCCCTCTTCTCGAAACTATTGGAATGGTGATCAAAACTTCTTTGGAATTATTTTTTTTTACAGGTTGCACAACTTCCTTCTTATTACTCAATTTATCTCTTTTCATGAAAACAGAAGATGTGTTGTTCATGTCTCAACTACTTCATCATAAATATCATCTTTATTGTTCACTCCTTCAATAGCGAGAAAATTGATTTGAGAATCATCATCATCATCTTACATCTCTTCATATTCTTCTTCAGGTTATTCCATCTCCTCTGCTTCTTCTTCATCATTAGGCTCTTGGACTTTGCATGTTATATTTACCTATACTTTAATAGGAGGAGCTTCTATTGCCAACTTTAGTTAAGTAGGAGGAAGGTGATTCTTTGGCTGAAAATTCCTTCGTGGAATATCTTGTTATGGCATGTTCTGAGCAATATATTTATTGATTGCAAGCATTTCATTTTATAGTTTCTGAACCAATTGTTTATAATTTGTTGTTCCTTGAGTATAGGTCTTGGCCTTGGGAAGTTCCTTTCTCAATTTTCCTAAAATTATAAAGTCATCCTTTACGCTTATTCTTAACTTTTGATCATCATCCAAAGTAGAAAGTTTGGATCTCCTAAGGGCATAAATCACCTCTGGTACCTGAGTGTTTAGGAAGAAACATTTCATAATTTGGTCAATAGGGAGAGTAGTAGATAGAATTTTACCAACCAATTTATTAAATTTAGTAACAAATTCCTACATAGGTTCATATGGCTCCTTCTTTATCTGAGAAACTTGTGCCAAGAGGGAATGAACATCTTCAATAGGTTTAAACCTATTCTTGAAGTAATTCTTCACAGTATTCCAGTTGGTAATAATACCAGTTGGAAGATGGTAGAACCAATCCTTGAAATTTTCTTGTATGGTTTCGACAAAAATTCTAATAGAAACATCCTCTTGCTCCACTCCAAGGACTCCACATGTAACAATATGTTCACCTGGATGTATTTTTCCATCATCCATGAACTTTGGGAATTTATTTCTGTTTCTTGTACGTAGATCATGAAATGGTTGTGGAAGGGCTAAAGGTCCAACTCGTTTACCCTAAGGCAAAGGTGCAGCCATTGTAGGAAATATAGTTTGTAAAGGAACATCAATACCCACTAACAGAAGAGTCTAAGCACTAGTACTTACTTGTGGTTGGGTGTCAACATCCACTTGACAAGATGAACCAACTCTATCTTTTTTAGGAGTGCTCAAATACCTCTTAGTTCTACCTCTTCTTTCTAGAGTTATTTGGAAACCTTGTTGTTTGAGTAACTCAAAATCAAGATCCTAAAAACCTTGGGATAGTTTTCCTCATGTGTATCTTTTTTCTACCAGTGTGTTGTGATTGCTAATTTACTTTGAATATTTTCTAGTGGGGAATCACAACACATGCCCCATGGCGGGTGCCAAAAAATGTTGGTGGAAAATTTGGTCTTTAGAAATAAGCAATAGTTTAGGGGACATCAATCCCTCTTCTTTATGGGAGAGGTTCCCTTATTTACCAAAAAATCCGGGACTCTATTTATTTACAAATATACATGTTAACATTTTATTGAGTATTTTGGTGAAAAGAACATTTTCATATTTCAATATTTATTAATACAAAAGATGAAATAAGAAGTTTCTTGAAGGAAGAAAAAATGGCTTATACGAGTGAGAGGGATGAACTAAAGACACATAGTCCTAATTAATCCTCCAATGAAGAATACAAGTTATTCTTCTTGGTTATACAAGATCACACACCATTATAATGAAAAAACGTGAGGAAGGTAACACTTTCATACATATTAAGTGTAGAATAATATCTTACAGATGCATGTATGAGCTTTTAAGAACACATGAACTCATATATTTGAAAAATCCACAAATGTAAATGTAGTAGACAAAAACGTCTTTACACTACAATGAATTAATTGAACACACAGTTTCCATATTCAAATACACAAGATTCACATTTGTAATATCAAAAGACAGGAATGAGAAGAACACAGAAAATAGGAGAGGAAACTTCTTCTATATTAAAATCAAAATTTCTATATCATAATATTCTTGTTACACCAAAATCCAACCCCTTTACAATGAAAAAGAAGATTTATATAGCTGAGGGGTGATTTTAACCAACTTTACTAACCAATTTTCTTTTAATTAAGCACCAACACTTATTCAATGAATTACATTTAGCTAGCTTTATTTACAATTTCATACTTTTAAAATGGTAAAGCTAACTTTGAAATATAACAATTAGAAGGAAAGATTTAAGAAATAGAGGAAGGAGCACTTGTGGATGGCACAGCTAGATTATTCAATTTGAGTATGTGATGTTTGAAATTTACCAAGGCACCAAAAATCTCCATGCCCTTTTGTATTCCAGTGTTTGATGTGGCATTTAACCATCTGCCAAGAGTGTATTCCATTTCTTTTCCAATGCCTCCATTATTCAGCAAACCTTTGGTAGATTCTATTACAACATTGTGTAACTCTGTGATTTCTTCCATTTTTTCCATGGTAATAGTCTCGGCCTTGAGACTACCCTAAAAAAAAATCACTCTGCTGAAACCGTCACTCTGCTGAAACCGTGCTACCGTCTGTTGTCCCTGGTGTTGGCTCGAATGCCAGACCCCTCTGGTACGGATCTGGGGTCCCTCTTGTCAAGGTCCTTATCTCCAAATCCGCCTGATGCATGGACAAAAATTGTGGATGGTTCCACATCCGCTCCTACCTTGGAAAAGCTATCCCCCTTCACTATCAGATGGGGTCCTTTTCCCTGCGCATCCCATCTCACATCACGTAGGCTGCTTCTGCTTCTCGTGATTTGTCCTTGGTGGGTATACTGATGGGCCCTAGACCCCCATTGGAAGATATAAAAAAATGGGCTAGGTTAAAATGGAAACCATGTGGAGTGCTTGAAATATCGGTTATGCCTAATGGTTTCATATTATTTTCCTTCAGCATGAAAGAAGACTTTGCTAGAGCACTGTTAGGTGGTACGTGGTTTTTTGGCAGGCGGGGCTTCTATCTCAGGAAATGGTCTCCTGGTTTCAACCCTCACATGGAATCCATGACCCAAGCCCCAATTTGGGTTCGCCTCCCAGGGCTCCCTCTGAAGTTCTGGCATCCAGTGGTTATTGAAGGTATTGCTCTCTCAATAGGATCTTTAATTGCTATAGATCAAGCAACAAAAGATAAAACTAGATTCATCCATGCTCGTTTTTGTGTTAATGCTGACGTCAGTTGTCCCTTACCAAAAGAAATAGACCTTCTATCAGACTTGGGGAATTGGAAACAACCCATTGACTATGAATACATTCCAAATGCTTGCTCCTTCTACAAAAAAAATGGGTCATTGGGCCTCTAGCTTCCCATCTAAATCTCAACCAAAACCCAAGACCCAAATCTTCTCCCCAAAAATCAAAAAAAGCTTTATTCCTAAAACGTCTTCTATTGAAATTCCGATCATCCCCACATAAAATTCCTTTGCTCTCCTTGAAGATGGAGAAATCATCACCTCTTCTGATCCTCGGTTTCCGAGATTCCCCCCCCCCTCCATGGTCTTTCAATCTCTCATCACCCCTCTGTCTCCCTCGGCTCTCCCCACCTCTTCCCCTTTAGGAGTTAACCTCTCTTTGACTGCCTCTTCCCTTCCCCCTTCTCCGTTGTCTTCTCCTCTTCCCTTCCCCCCCCTTCCTTCCGTCCCCTCTTCCTTAAATCTTTCCCCCCTGCCTCCCCTCTGTCCACCTATTTTAGACTCTGTCCCCTCCCCCTCAGGACATTCTTCTGATGATAGTTTCAATCATCTCTTCACTAGAAGTAGCAGCAAGAAACCCAATATAGGCATGGAAAAAGCTTGGGGGAGAATTCCAAGCAACATCAAAATTCAGTAAGAAGCAGCTATTAATGTCGCGCAAGGAACTCAAAGCACAATCCCCATGGTGGTGGGGAGCAAATCCAAACCAAAGAAATGAAGATCATCTCTTGGAATATAAGAGGGCTTAATTCTCTTCAAAAACAAAGAGTTATCAAAGACATCAATTTCCAGAACTCTCTTGATATCATAATGCTGAAGGAAACCAAAATAAAAAATGAAGATCGTCTTCTAAGAATCTGGCCTGCAGCCTCTTTTGAATCTCAACCTTTAACAGGAAACTCAGGGGGACTTTGTACCTTTTGGGATCCCAGAAGTCTCAAATGGGATTGCTTGTTCAAGCACCCCAACTTTTTATGCACGGTCTTCCAAGATATTGGAGCTGACTCCTCTTGGATTGCTATCAATGTGTATGCCCCCAACTTGGAGACTCATCATGGTAAATTATGGAAAGATATCACTAAATTCATCATCACTTGTGGTAAAATTCTCATTTTAATAATAGGAGATTTTAATTGTCCATTTTATCCTTCAGAAAAACAAGGAGGTATTCCTGCCATGACCGCCAACATGGAGGCTCTGGCTGACTTCGTCAGGGAGAATTCTCTTCTAGATATGGATCTCCACAGCTCATCTTTTACATGGTCAAACCACAGATTGGGCAGGAGGACCATATTCAAAAGCAGATTGGATAGATCTCTAGGCTCTCTGGACTGGGTTTCTCTCTTTCCTGACTTCTACCTCAACTCCCTCCCTCGGGCTACCTCTGACCATAGCCCTCTTCTGTTGAGCACAAATCACAAGCTAAATACCAAGAATCCTCCCTTCAGATTTGATCTTGCTTGGCTTGAAAACAACCACCTAAACCCCCTTGTTGCTAAATGGTGGAATATCAATATTGAGGGCTCTAGTATGTTTAGATTTTCCAGCAAACTCAAAGAAATTAAAAAACAACTCAAGATATGGAAGTCGACGGTCTTTGGCAACATCAAGCTTCGCAAACAAGGGCTAACTCAGGGTTTGGCAAAAGTATCTGAACAAATTGAGATTGATGAAAGATTGGATCATCTTCACCAACATGAAATATCCCTACTCAGTGATTATCACAATACTCTTAAAGAAGAGGAGGACCTATTGGAGGCAACGTTCTCATGCCCTTTGGCTCAAGCAGGGGGATCATAACACCAAATTTTTTCACATCACTGCTTGCAAGCATAAAACTAGAGATAAGATCCATGAGCTGGTGTCGTCCTCGGGTTCCTTGTTAACTGTTGAGGCTGATATATCCAACGAGCTTGTCTCCTTCTATTCAAATCTTCTCCAAGCTGACATGCCCCCTCCGGAACAATCAATGAATGACATGCTCCAACATATTCCACATCTGGTGTCACCATGAGATGAACAACAATCTGATAAAGCCTTTTACTATGGAGGAAATTCACAAAGTTGTCTTTGCAATGAAGAGGGGACAAAGCTCCTGGTCCGGATGGTTTTCTTGCTGCCTTCTCCCAGGTGTTCTGGGAAATAATCAAACAGGATCTCTTCAAAGTAGTGAATTAGTTTTCAGGTTAACAACAATCTGCTTAAGGAATCGAATACCACCTTCATCACCCTTGCCCCAAAAGTGCATAGTTCTAAAGATGTATCCAATTTTAGGCCTATCAGTTTATGTAAACACGTCTTATAAGATTATCATTAAGATGTTGGCCTCCAGACTAAAACCTCTAATGAAGGATCTCATCTCGCACAATCAGAGCAACTTCATAAAAGGACGGCTCATCCAAGGTGGTATAATTACCGTTCATGAAGCCATTCACTCAGCCTTTCTCTCGAAGTCCCCAGGAATGATCTTAAAATTGGATATGCAAAAAGCTTTTGACAGAGTCAGCTGGCCTTTCTTAATTAAGGTCTTGGAAAAATTTGGTTTCTGACAAAAAGTGGTGTAGCTAGGTCTTCTCTTGTATCGTGACCCCTTGCTTCTCTATTCTTATCAATGGCATTCCAGCAGGTTTTTTCAAAAGCAGCAGAGGTATCAGATAAGGTGACCCCCTGTCACCTTTTCTTTTTGTCCTAATGGCGGACTCCCTTAGTAGAGCTCTGGAAGCGGCAAAAAGTCAATCTATCATTTCCGGTATGAAAATCACCTCAAGCTGGTCCCTTCTGCCACACATAGCCAATTTGTTGATGACACTTTACTGCTAAGTTTAGCCTTTGTTATTGAGGCCTAGGCTATAATGGATATCCTTTCTCTCTACCAGTCAGCTTCTCAACAAACTATAAATTTCAACAAGAGTAGCATCTCCTTCATCAATATGGTCCCTAGGACTCAGAGAAAGATTGTTGATATCTTTGGATGAAATATTGTGGATCTCCCCGCCTCATATCTCGGAATCCCCCTCTTCCATGGTAACAATCTAAAATTCTTCGGAATCCTATCATTGAAAGGTATCAAAAAAAGCTGGCCGCCTGGAAAGGGGTTCTTACTCAGTCAGGCTGGCAAGCTTCAGCTGGTTAAATCCAGGGAGGTTGTGGAAAAAATTCCCTTACTCAAAGCCTTCCTACTTACTTCATGTCCCTGCTCAAATTTCCCAATTCAGTAAGGGAGGTTGTGGAAAAAATTCAAAGGAACTTTCTGTGGTCAAGGACTGATGCAAAGAATAGGATCCATCTGGTGGCCTGGAAGGATGTGTATAAGCCAACTTCTCATGGAGGGCTTGGTCTTCAAAAAATGGTTGACATGAATGGGGCCCTCCTAGCCAAACTTGCTTGGGAAGTGGCTAAAGGTGAATATAATTGGGGCCCATCTACTCAGAGGAAAATATCTAGCAAATAACGAAGATCTGCTCACTTCCAACCCAATTAGGGGTTCTGCCATCTGGAATTCTATTATTAGCGCCCTCCCCATTATATGTGTTAGCACTAAATGGAAATTTGGGAATGGTCGTCTTATTGACTTCTGGAGGGATTTTTGGATAGGAGACGAGCCTCTTGATCTTAATCCTGATTAGGACCCTGTGAAAAGAAGCATCATTAACAAGCAAGGAAGATTAGCTTCAGGCTATTGGAAGATTGTGAATTCCATCCCCTCATGGGATAAAAAGGTCTGGGATGATATCAGCGATCTGCAGAGTAGGATCCTAACTTCACTCAGAATGGTAATCTCTTCCATATACACCCCTTTCTCCCAAAACGAGGATGAGCTTATTTGACCCCTCTCCCCGTCTAGTTCTTTCTCAGTTAAGGTTGCTTACCTTTCGATGCATAGTGTTGACTCTGGTCCCCCCCTTTCCAAATTCTGGCCAAATGTGATCATCCCCAAAATTGGTTTTTTCTCTTGGCTCTCGTCTAAAAATGCTTTCCTTTCTAGGGAGAATCTAAAAAGGAGGGGTTTCTCTCTCCCCGCTAGATGTGTGTTATGTGCTAAAGAGGCAGAGTCCTCTGCTCATCTTTTGATCCATTGCTCCTTTTCGCAAGTTATCTGGCAGTGGCTTCTATCGAGGTTGGGAGTGTTTTGGACCTTCCCTAAGTCCATTCAAGACACCCTCTCTCAATGGAGCTCTCCTTTCACTCATCTGATTCTGAATTTGGCTTAGAAACTCCTCCTCCCTCATGGAATATGGGGT
Source organism: Taxus chinensis (assembly GCA_019776745.2). Lineage (NCBI taxonomy): Eukaryota > Viridiplantae > Streptophyta > Pinopsida > Cupressales > Taxaceae > Taxus > Taxus chinensis. The sequence goes on along the minus strand of CM034151.1, from coordinate 14,757,278 downwards.
TTTTGGAAAGAAAGGAATAGAAGAATCTTCAAAGAAAAAATTATTGAACCTATTCAGGGTGGTCTTCTCAGATTGCTCTTGCTTTCTAAGAAAATGCTCAACTCGATCATGTGGGCCAATTATCAGCAAAAAATCCAAATATGTAACTTCCAGGAGTGGCAGAAGTTGTTGGGCCATTCAAAGTAAAGGCACTTCCACTGCTAGGGAATTAGTTCGTTGGCTTCCCCCTCTTAGGGGCTGAAAAAAATTAAATACGGATGGGGCCTCGAAAGGTAATCCTGGAAATTATAGTGGAGGATCCATTCTTTGTTGCTCTTCGGGATATATAGTTATTGCTTCTGCTCATAACCTCAATTATGGTACCAACCATCGTGCGGAAGCCTTGGCCATCCTCAAAGGCCTTGAGACTAGCTATCAAATTTGGTGATGATCCCCTCTAAGTTGAAAGTGACTCCCTCAACATCATCAAGCTCCTGCAGTCTAATGATTCAGGTCAATGGTCGATATAGAATATCATTGCTGACATCAGAATTATTCAAAGATCTTTCCAGCAAATCCAGTTCAAGCATGTCCTTAGGGAGGGAAATAAAGTGGCTAACCTCCTTGCTAATATTGGTGTTCTCCTTGAGAATCAGTAAAGCTGGATAGATAAATTCCCAGGATGATCTCTTCTAAATCACTCAAAATGATATATCCCATTGCTGACTAGTGGATTAGAGGGCTGAATTGGGTTTTGGAAAATTCTCTATGGCTTTCTCAAAATGCAGCGGAATTCATGTCGAAATTTAATTGATTTGACATTTAACGATGGGCATTTTGATTACGGTGTTGGGTAATGATGCAGGGGATCTTCGCACGAATGGGAATTACCTTCTCATTAATCATTTGAGGATGTGGCAGGAGGGAAATGATAGCTTGGCTGACGGATCCCCCACCTTGACTTGGCTGTTAAATGCCCCTTATTGCTCTCACTTTTGCAATTATTCAAACATTCACACCATGGGGGGTCAGTTGAAGCGTCTTGAGCCTGATAATTGTGATTCAATTAAAAATGATGGGGAGGTTTGGAATATAATGTTGGAAAATGGTATTGCTACCTTCCTGGAGAAAATGGTGGGTTACTCTGCGCTTGTTTCGTATGCGGTTACAGCTTCCTGGTCAAATGTTCGGGTTCAGATCGACAACACTCACTTTACCATCTCCACAAATGTAATAGCTAACGCCACTGGCCTTCCTACTACTGGAGACATCTACTTCAGGTGCTCGCTGCTTGTTGAAATTCAAGATTTTAATGCACCTGGGGATAAACCGGTAAAAATACCTATCTGGTTACACTCGGCTCTCCCTGCCTTCTCCTTGGGACAGAGTCGTGGAGGGTAATATTGCGATATTTTACCATTGATGGTAGATATCGGCTTATTTACAGTCCTCACCTCTTCATTCTCTCTCATCTTTGGTGGGGGAAGAAAATTAATCTGGCGGCCTTTCTGTTTCAGTCCTAAGAACAATCGGTCCAATTAGCTCATGACGGGGAAGGCACCATTCTTAACCAGGGTTTGTTATATCTGCTCTTCTCTATTGCTGCTTCTCATTCTGACCTTCTTCTCTTCCCCCCCAAGTTTGGTCACCACCACCGCTCCCCCTCGCCTTCCCCTCGCCCCTCCTCCACCTCCCTCCGATATTCTCAGCACCATCATCGTCTTCTTCTTTCTTCTGATTCAGACTCTGATGTGGAAATTCTGAGTCCCCCCCCTCACTGCCCTCTCAGCCCCCTGGCACCCCTTCCTTCCCCCTCGCACCCCTCTCTTGCTTTTTTTTTGAGGGTACTATGACGCCAGCGGTCTCGTTGCTTCCCCCTGTTTATATCCCTGATTCCTCCCTGGTTGCGGACATTTTGGGGCCTTAGCTAAGCTCTACCTTGACTCCCCGGACTTGGAACAGTTTGATAACAGCCCAACCGGTGTTTGATCCCATCACTCAATCTGCGGGAAACAATACTCTCTTCGAGTATAAAGTTCTTACTGATGACACTCTACACTCCTCACCGATGCTTGATTCTACACCTGCTGCGCCTGAGTCTGCTGACATTCATAGGGATGATCGCAGATTCGACATGGTTTCTTCTATTCTGAACAAGCTTCAGCGTGCATTCAAGGCTTTGAAAGCTTGGGAGGTCTTCACTGAATAAACCAAGACTACCATTGCAAATGATTGTTCGGAGCTCATCAATCTTGCCGAACAACTTGCAAATGACTCAAGCTCTCCTAGAGCTAAAAATGTAGTCTCTGAGCTGAAAAAGCTCTTATGATGTATCTCTTCTGTCTTTTCTATTTTTCTTTTCGTCCTCCTTTTTTGGAATCTTCTTGGGTAATTTTTTGCTTTGCTTTTATTGTTAATTCTAGCCTGATGGGCTCTATTTTATAAGGTTGTGGGACCTTCTAAAACCCTCCTTTTACCCTATATATTCCAAAAAAATAGTCTCGGCCTTGAATAAATATTCTTTAATGAGTGCACTGAAATTTTCCTTGAAATCATCCATAGGATACCTTTCTGTTGAATTATCCTTATAAACTTGCCATCCAAGATCTTACAAATCATCCAAAATATCATATTTGAAAGTTTTTCCCTTTGGAACATGCTCTTAAGTTCATTGATTGCCTCCTCAGCTACCTTAATCTTTCATTCAACACCAAATGCCCACTTCCTAGAAATATTATTCAATGAATCATCAAAAAAATTGTGAAATAGGAGCATTTTCTCATCTTTTTATTTATGATCCTCTAGTCTTGAATACATTCTATCTAAATCTTGAGCTCCTTCTCAGATCCTGTAATCAATATATCAAAGTGACTTTGTGCCAAGGAAATGTTGCCATACACTTTATAGGCCTCATCTATGAAATTTAAACTAGAAACCAATATTCCTTCTACCAATGCCTCAACAACTCTCTCATATGAATCATGTTTATGAATATCCTTGATGGATTTGACATTCTCTATAGAAAAGAATAGTGGGAGGAGGAATTAAGGAGAGAGGAGTATGATCAAGAACCTTATCGCTAGAAAGAAAAGATTTGATAAAGCTAGAAATAACTTGAACTTGTTCTTCCGGTTGCTCCTATGTTTGTTTATCTTTTTCCACTCTCGCAATTACCCTAGAAATTGTCTCCTTCGAGTTCTAAACCTCTCCTTCAGAAGTAGATTCACCAAGTGGGATCCTATTCAGTTTTAGGTCTACAATAGTTATGTCTTTTTCATCTTTTTCTCCTCTTGCATTTGTAATCTCTAATAATTATTGACCTTTTAAATCAGAGACTAGCCTCAAATTTGTCTTGGCCCTTTTTGGTTAAGGACTTGAAGTTGTACCAAGCAAGGAAGCTACAACATCAAAACCAGGAGCCACTATCTTGGGAGTAAATTTTATCTTTTTGCTATCAATCATGGGTTGGACCCATGTGAAAGAATCACTTTTCAGTGGAAGAGAAGGTGGCACCAATGCCAAACTAGGAGAACTAAGAGACTAAGTAGAGGGGACATCAAGGGAAAGTACCTCAACAGTAAAAGGAGACATTTCTTTGATTTGTGATTAGAGCTTGGGAATACTCACTTTCCTAGTGTATGGCTCTATGATTTTTACTTCATCTTCTTCCTCTTCACTTTCCCCACTCTCTTATTCATTATCATTCTTCTCTTGTACATATTTTTGTTGCTCTATGGTGGCTTTCTATGTATCCTAATTTTCTTCTTCAAATTTTTTCATTTTGTTCCAAAGGATGTGTCAGTTGTTCAGGAGTGGAGACATCTTCTCCTGATAAAATTTGAACATTCTCCTCTCCTACCTATTTTTCAAGATTCTTTTCAATTTCTTTCACTTGTCTTTCTTTGCACAAATTTTGGTTGCGGAGCTCAAAGGTGAGAAGGAAGGAGTTGATTGATTCTGAGCCTCTGGAATAGAAATTCCTTTCTGTGATGAAGAAGCTTCTTGGGAAGAAGATTTTTCCACATTTTAATGATATGCCTTCATTTTATTACTAAATCAAACCTTGGTTCTTACCAGCACATGGTTAATTATTTAAGAGAGGCCATATCTCTCCTTCTAAGACCAATCAATAGTAAGAATGGGCGTGTGTTGGATATTCTGTATGTATTCCACTAAGTACATGTCCTTATCATCATCTTGCAAGTCTTCTAGAACATTGTGTACTTTGAAGTCTCTGGTCTACTGTAAAGAAATTCTACCAAAGTATATTCTTCTCACTTCATACTCATCTAAACAGTATTCCCAATAGTATTCCAAAGTAGGTAAATGGTAATAACTCATTATGATATGTTTAGAAATAAAAATTTTTATATCAAAGTAGGATCTTTTATGATAGGATTGGAATTTGAAATCAGCAATAGTCCTCTCTATATTCTGGGCATCCAAAGTAGTCCTGCAGATGTAGTTCCTCAGGGAGATAGGGAACTAAATGTCAATGATCTTTTTATCTCTACATGCTTTATGCAATATGTCTAGTTTCCTAAAAACTTCTACCAAAACTAGATTGTCATTTCAATACACAGGTAGCTTGTTTGGTGAACCCTCAAACCCAGCTAACCTAATATAAGAGAATCTTCTGAATTGGATAAAGAGGTTTTCATAAGTGGAGTTCAAATTTTTTTCATCTACATACACTCTCTTAGTTGTGTTTCCCTCCAAAAATCTCACTATGTACATGGTGAAAACATCATTCACCCTTCTAAAAAGATTTTTGCTATTTTCCAAGGTCCGTTAAGGGTAATACTCATAAACTGGTTGATTCTTCTTATCTTCTTGAGGGGACAATCCTACCCATACTCTATATGCTGCAATTATTTACATTAGGTATGAGGTCATGTACAATGTCTTGTTTTTTTTGCACATTGACCATTTTTTCATTAAGATTATCACAAATTATCTCTCCCCAATTTAATCTTTGCTTCCCGTCACAAATGATGCTTATGTAAACATGAATGTGCACATACAAATCACACAAACAATATCCCTTCATGTTATCTTGTAATTACAAAGGAGGGATATTATATAGCCAAGAATGTAGTACAACAACATCCTATAAAGTAGGAATCTTGGTAAGGATCTTATAACAAATATTTAAATCTTTACAAGTTATTTGTAACAACTCGTAACCAAAAAAATAATATTTTATGATTAATAATGGGAAACACTATTAATCCTAACATTCACCCCCTTAGTGTGAACATTATTAATTGCTAATCTTCACCCCCTTAATGTGAACATGGAAAAAATGCACCATAGAAGTGGAACCAGAATCATATGCCTCTGCATACTTTTAGGTTTACATACTACTATCTTGGATCTTTTTGTCTAGATCTTGATGCACATGACCAATCCGCTTCACCATAGTGAACCCCATACTAGATGATCACACTTCCACCGATTCACCTACATACGTGAACTCAACAATTCCCACTTTCACTTCTAGTGAATGATAGATTTCACCAACCAATCGATGTTAGAAGTACGACATTCAAAGGATGTCTACACTCATAGGGTCACTCCAATTCAGCTTTCCTCCTATATAATTGTTCTCAACATCCAAAATGCACATCTTCCTCATTTGAATCAAAATAGAGGAAGGAAACCACACACCACTTTATTCTGCACACACCACACAACTGAAATAATATAAAATACTGCCACCAAATTTGAATGTGACCCTGTCGTTGGTGACTGAAGAGAGGCGATGATCGCCCTCCATCCTTTGTTGCCTCTTGCCTCCAGTAATGTCACTACTAACTCAGCAGAAATTATAGTCAAGGACGATATGTGTTCCCTGTCATGATACAAGTCGGGGTAGAGGGGCAGATCCCCCGAAGCCAGGAATAGTTTTCATTTACATTTTCTCTTAAAAATTGAGTTTCGGATTATACCGAAAAATGCATTCATTTGTCCTTTTTTTGGTAACAATTTTTCACGAAAAATGCATTCATTTGTCCTTTTTTTGGTAACAATTTTTCAACTCTTACAAACAACATGACTTTTACAATAACAATACTTGACTTGACACAAGTGACACTTAACAACACAAAAAAAATATGAATTTTATTTGACTCTATCACAATCGTTACAATGACTCACTTTTTTTTGACTCTTTGACAACAAATTTACTAACACAACTTCGATTCACAAATTAAACTAGACCTAAACACATGAAAAGAAATACATTTTAGACTAATGACTCTTATTATGAAAAATCTTAATAATCACCTAATGACAATTTATAATAGATAAAACAAACCCATGTGCAAAGGAAGTTGGATTTGGTGCATATTTGAGTAGAAGATCCTATCAATGTTTATAATTTGAGAAACCACAATTACAATAACCGCTTGTGCATGCACTTGATCACATGTAAGACACGTGTCACACTTATATTACGCCCACAAATATAGATCTATCTTATACATTTCCAATAGAATGCCAAAATTTGTTTGAAAACATATCTCCAAGAGTAATTGTAGACTAAATATCATTTTCCAATTGAATGAGGTGACGATGCAGCATGGCATTCGTGTTGACTGAGAGAAATTGATAAAATTGTAAAGGCCTTCAAGGAATAAATTGTTCCTCATCATAGATGACTAGAATTTATTTATACAGATGCCTCTTTTCACCTGCTCGTGGTGACACCTTTTCACGCTATATGTTCACAGACAGAGAATTTGTAACAGAAGTCAGTGAAACTTGATCTCAATAAAATACGCATGTAGATCACAACGGTTGAAAGATGAAAATGTCACGTATTCTCATAAAACATAAATACCGCTGATAGATGTTCACGTGGATAATAATCTGTAAGATCATATATGATGAATTACGATGCAAGAAATTGAATTAAATTCAATATTCATGATATTTGCAAACCTTATATGCACAAATATTTCATAGTGTTTACCTAGAAGAATGTAGATACAGCAGTCACAATTTTTAGACAGATAGAGGTCAGAGATCATGATTCAGACCCAGGAGCTGAGAAATTCATTGACCTTTCAGAGTGAGAAACCATATCTGCACCATGATGCAAGTTAAGATTAGTCTCTTGGCAATGTTAATACCATGTGTTGATACAAGTGATGTAGTTCATAATGCAATGCGGGACAACTTCCGAATATCTCCAATGTAATGTAACTTTTTCCGCAGTTCTAATCACCTTAATTCTCACATAGATCAGAAGACAGGATCATGAAAATAAGTTGTGAGATGGTGTATCGATTCAATATCCTCTGTGTTACTTCCAATGTGGAATTCAAAATAGCCAATTCGAGATAGCTGAAACGGTATGCAACAAGTTTCATTACTTAATGAATACAGATCCACTTCATCACCATATGCTTTGAAATAGAATCTGAATCCATGTCTCACCTCCTAGATCAATAAATGAAGGAATCTCATAATTCACGGGCACAATAATGATATCACTCTAATACCAAATGAATGAGCACATACAGATCACACAAATAATAGCCCTTCATATTATCTTGTAATTACAAAGAGGGATATTATATATGCAAGAATGTAGTACAACAACTTCCTATAAAATAGGAATCCTATTAAGGATCTTATAAAAAATATCTAAATCAAACAAATAATATTTTATGATTAATAATGGGAAAAACTATTAATCCTAACAAAACACACATTTAAAAATGAAATTCATTGGTGGAAGGGAGGCCCATTAACCTAGCCAATAGGGTGATCATGTTAGATAAATCTTCTTTGAAATCTGATATGTACAAGAGTTTGGGTAATTTTGAGGCTCCCCTCTTTTGAGACTCAAGCCATGACTTGGTTATCATTCCCTTGTACCTTTATTTTTCATGCTCAAAAAGGCTTTAAGCTTGTACCATGGTTAGAGTATTGGAGTCTTCATGATGGGAATTCTCAAGGCAACATTTATCAAGTTGACGTCCAGTATGGTAATAACCTAGCCTTGGGGATCTCTAATCTCTTTTGTATCTAGATCAAAACAGGAGGCACAAGCTAGAACAGTATATGTACATTTCACAGAGAGAGGAAAACTGACGGCATGGGAAATTCCACTATCTTTGATGTATTGGGGCATGAGAGTAGGGGTATCTTAAGAGATATGGTCTCAAAAATCATTAAGGTCAATGTGGTAGATATCACTATCCCCGATATTAGGTACTGAGATTTCTAGAGAGGAAATGTGTTCATACCCCCCGTATTGGAACTTCATTATGACAAGATAAAAAAGACACTCACGAAGATAAGAATTCAACAATGGATTCCAGAGATAACATAATGGTAGGGCACTAAACTCAATATGAAATTAAATAAAATAGGAGACTCTTGAATGGCTTACCTTTATCACAGGAAGAATGGAAGTCTCTTCAGGATTACAATGTAACTTAAATTATTTAAAATGGCTAACAAATGAGTGAGCTATGGCTAGAAACATCCTTGAGGGCACGAGAATGGAAGGGACACAGTGCACTGTTGAAATCTTTGGCTTTCAATGTTAAAAATGAGTTACTCTTCCCCCTTTTATGCTTTTCCATTCGAAAAATGTTTGGGTAAAATATAAATTAAGGGTTTACAGTGTTTTGTAGGTAACAGAAAGGTTCATGAAACAATTTATTCATTTTCCCCTTTGTATTGCTGATATGACAGAGATACAGGGAAATGAGGGCCCAAGGGAACAAGGGACATGAGCGGCTCAGACTTACGAAATATGTGCAATACATACAGAGGCTCAAATGTGTAGAAAATGTGAGTTTGTAGGGAATAGAGTTCGAAGAGGAATTTGGGTCGCAAGTTCCTAAAACATCTGAAAATTTTGCAATACAAAGGGACTAAGGAAGTACGAGTAAATCAGGCTTGCAGAGAACAAAATTCCCATGTGTACAATGGGTCACAGGTTCACAAGGTATCCACATCTCTGCAAATGAAAAAAACACTTATTAAACTTTGGGAAAAGGCTTGCGGGTAGGGAAAAAATGCATAGAACAAAAGGATGTGGGGAATGAAGGCCCGAAAGGAATAAGGGTTGTGAGTTCCCGAAATATCCAAAATCTCCGCAATACAAAGGACTTTAAGAGTAGTTCTCCAAAACATGGAAAATTCTACACAAAGAAGAATAAGAGCATTGTGAGTTGAAAAATGATGCGGGGAATAAGAGACCCAAAGGAACATGTTCCACTTGTTCCTTGAAAATCTAATATTACCGTAAGACAAAGGATACTGACCTAAAACATTCTAAATGACTAACTATTTAGAATATTTCACTCTTTAGGACTTTCACACAGGTAAACAATTTCGACAAAGGAATCACTTAACCAAAAATTTCAAAAAAATTCAAAAATTACACATTTTCTGGGTAAGTGACAACATAAACTAAGGAAAGTATATCATTTTCTTTATCATTGATTAGTTTAAATTCATTATGGGGATACAACTAGGATAATCCTAGAAGATAAAATTGTAAGATAATCCTAGATTGGTTAAGGATTAAGAGTACTTGATTTTGGTATATTCTATAAATGACTTGTTGATATTGGATGGATGATTTTTAACATTATTATTATTAAGTTCCCTTACTTAACCTTATTAATATAAGTAGTTTTTGGATCTTTTTTATGAAATTTATTAGTAATGTCTGTAAATTAAAAGGAAAGGATTACGGAATGAAATTTAGTTTTTAAATTCTAGTATTATGAGCAACTAAATTACAATGTGTTGGCCATCGTGTGATTGTTTTGTCATTTATTTCAACCCCCATTGATGGAAAAGCCTGTCATGGTGATGTATGAGTCTCCCTATGATGTTATTCAGTTGTCATGCATGTTAATCAAGTGGTTTGTTAAGTTGTCATAATGTCCTGATGCTTGGTTGAGTAGACATGATCATTATTTGAGTCATCCTAAGCTGAGTGAAGGTTTTTATGATGTAAAAAATGGTCCATATGATGTGTCATGAGTGTTTATGGCTCTGTATTAAGTCAGCAAGGTCAGATCATGGTTGAGCCAGTTCATTCTAGGCATGTTTCTAGCCCTGGAACATGTAAAATGGTAAGAAAGTGTTAGATTTGGGGCTAATCAGTCATGGTGAAGCATGGGAATAGTATTTTTATAGTTTACCTGAGGTGTATGGTAAGTTTTGGGTCTACATTCAATGATTCAGTGCATAGTTGAGGTCATTGGGAAGCAAACAGTTGAGAACATGCATGTTAACATAGGTAAGTCTTAATGATTGGAGAGATTTATGTATGGAATTTGCATTCCAATTATTGGAGATGTAATAGGGATGAGTCATGAAGTTTTAAGAAAACATTTAGGTTCCCATGATGTTTATTATGCAATATATGATTGTTTTTGTGAGACAGGGTGAAAAATAAGTGAATTTCCAGCTCGAAGTGGAACTTCAAATGCTAGTTGTGAATAGTTTTATTTACATGGGACCTTGTGTCTTTCAAGTATGGCTATAAGATGAGTTAATAAAGTTTCAAAAAAATAATTAGGTTGTTTAATCATCATGATTTTATGAACGAATGTTAACAAGATAAAGTGGTCTAAAACCCTAGTTAAACCCTGGCTAGGAGCAATTTGTAGAAAGTGAAGTATAGTGACCCAATTTTTATTGGTTCATCAAAAGTGATAATTGTATTTTTCAATTACTCTCTTATATTTCCATAAATGTATGGTTGAGGTCATGGTGATGAGTGGGCCCCACATAAACATATCAGTTTCTGAAGAAGAAGGTTTTAGGACAAGATGGTCCAAAGGAGTAGCATGAAAAATTGATGGTGCATGATTATTGGGAGTTTTTATTGATTTCCATGGATGTTTTAGTACAATTCATGCAGGTACATTGTTTTTTGAGGTCCCAAACAGGTTGACTGGTCAAAAGGCAGTTTTGGGGTCTCAAATAGCAGGGTCCAGTAAAATGATCATAATTTGAGTTACAGGTAAAGTTTGAAGGTTATTCAAGTTGAGTTGGAAATATAATTCAGATATATTTACAATGACATATTTTTTTCCTCATGATGAGGTGATTTTATAGGTTTTATATGGCATTCTTTTGACATGAAATTTTTTTGGTAGTTTAAGATAGCATATGTTCTGGTGAAAGTTTTATGTTGTTTAAGGAATGAGATAGATTGGGTGATGATTAATATCACTTGTAATATGAATAGGGATACATTTGGAATCTAAATAATCCATTTTTAGGTCTTGAATGTTTGTATAAATTATTTTATGAGCTAACATTTGGAAACATGTATTTTGGTAGGTTGATCTGGTGAAGGTAAAAGTAGTTGTGGTTTGAAGAGATGGATGTTTCATGAATTATAAATTTCTTAGAAGTTTTATACATGTTATTAAATTTCCATAAATTTTGTACATGGCATGGTTTTCTATTTTTTAATTGATTTGGTGATGAAATGATGTTTCTGAGGTGCTAAAGGATGTAGGAAACCACTGTTTTGAGAATTACAAAGTGAACTAGGCCCAGTAAACGAAATAATTTGATTGGTTGAGATAAATTGTGAGCATATATGGATGTTAAATGTTATTTTACTTATTTTTAATGGGTTATGGTTCATGATTAAGTGGGGTTTTTATGTAAGAGAAATTTTAAGTTTGTTTCTATGGGGTTTTGATCCATTTTTAGCACATGTAAAGAGGTTTTTAGCTAGGCTGGCCTTTTTGGGTCATATGTTACTGTTGTAATGAATTTAAATGAATTTTATAGAGGTTTATGGGTCTAATTTATCATGAGGGACTGACATCTTTTTATTTTATGAGAAGAAAATGTTATAAAAGTGATGTTTTGGCTCATTTGGTGACCTAATATTGCATGGGGGAGTAGTGAAACCTAGAGGAAAGATATTTGCAGGTACAAAGGAAATATTTGAGGGAATATCATGTGTTTCATATTGAGGAAAATATCATATAATGAGAGCAATATTTTAGAGGTAAGACCAGTTGATAAAGTTGAAGAAAGAGAAAGGTTGAAGACCTAGGGTTTTTGAGCTGAATAAGTTATCTCCATCAATTGTACTAGAAAAAAATTACAGATCATACATATTCATGAGGTTTATCTTGTGATTATTCATCCTATGGGGTTGTATCCTCCTTTTGGATTTGGTACTTCACTAAATTAGGGGTTAATGCTCCTTGTAGGGTTGGTGCTCTAATAAACTAGGGGTTGGTGCTCCTTGTGAAGTTGGTGCTTCACTAAATCTCTTTAACTTGTGTAATATAAGCATATTTTCAGTGGGTTTTCTTCCCCATAAGGTTTTCCCACTTATATATTGTGTTCATGTGTATTCTCTCTTGATTTTTCTTATGTGGTTAAAAGTTTATGTTGTTAATCACATATTGATGGATGGATAAATGTCAATGGTGCATGTATGGTAATATGAATTTTTTTTGAAGGATTAATGAACTGATTCACCCCCCTCTCAGTTCATTTTTCTTCCAATAATTGGTGTTAGAGAAACTCCTTGAGAAGCAAGTATAATCGCTTGGAGGAGATCCTAAAAGCACAAGATATGGGTAATTCTTTAGATATTGAGGCTATATTGAGGAGAAGGAATGAAATAGAATAGTCATGTATTAATGCCTATCAAAGTTAGGTCAAAGATATGCAGATAAAGAATGATCAAGCCATCAAGGATTTGAAATCTTAATTGGAGAATATGTCAAAATCTCTAAAAGAGAAACAAGTTGCTTATTCCGTGTATGAAGACAAGTTAAAAGCTCTTGAATCTGATTTAAAGGATGCAACTAGTGATTTGAAGATGTATGAGATATTTGAGAAGAACTCTAAGGTTTTTAATGACATTTTGGATAATCAAATAGGCACAAATGAAAAAACAGACCTAGGGTTTGAAGGAGATCAAAATAAGAATGAAAATGGAGCTAGTCCAACTTCAAGATCAGATAAGAAAGTAGCTAAGAAGACTGATTTTTGGAGGACTGACTCCATTAGATAGCCTAATTCTATGAGGTATGGTTCATCATTTCATGGATATTGATTTATTTGTCTTTATTTTGGTCATAAAGCTAGATATTGCAAGAGAATGCCTTTTGAGAATGGTGTAGGGGTATTCAAGGGTGAATGTTACTGATGTTGTGGGTATGGGTATAAAGCATAGGAATGTGGATGGAACTTAAGTGTGTTTGAACCTAGAATGAAGAAAAATGGTGATGTGTGTGTTAACTACCAAAAACAAGGACATATTGCAAAATTTTGTATCCAAGATGGAACATCAAGAGGTGATAGTAACTCTCGACAATAAAATGAAAAGGTTTTCAAAAGAAAATGTTACTGCCAAATCAACACACCCTCTGAATGGCCAGATTCTGAATGGGTTTTTCTGTGTCATTGGGTAACATGGGATCACCTCTCAAGTTGTGAGACTTGGGCTTGAGGTGAACCTCCGGAGAAGGTTGGCTTCCTCTTCCTAAACTAAGTGTTGTACTACTCCTAGTGCAATAAAATGGTTATCTAGACATATGCAAACAATTTCATGGGTTTAAGGGAGAGATATTTGTAATAAATGAAACTATACTATGGATAATGATGCACCAAATAAAGGGTGTTGCTAGATTTGGGAAGGGTTGATTTGAAGAGGGTGTTATGCACCATAAGTCAACTTCACCTACTGCAACTTAGAGATGGTAACCAAATACCACAGACTAGGAAGCATGCATTCCCTTTGTTAAACTCAATCAAACAAAACAATATATCACTCTTCCAGTGAAGAAGGATGAACTTGAGAAGGGTGAAACACCACCACAGCTCAATTGCATGCAATACTCCACCACTTGATAAGCACATAACTTCAAGAACCTCCAATAGAAACTTGCACTTGCACAGTGTACCCTCAAGCATGAGAAAGGCACAAAGAAGTATAGAAGGATGAAAGTACCAAGATTAGTCACAAAACACACATTTTTATTATTTCAACAACATGCACAATGCATCATTACATTTTGGAGAAGGCAATGGCTTCCATTACAGTGTTGAAAATGAGGTTTGAAAGTTCCCTCAACATTCAAGAACAACTTGCAGAAGAAGTAGGAATCTTGAAAGATATGCACTTATATAACTGTCTAACCTGTCCAACCTATTGGAATGAGATTCCCACTTACATTTATAGAAGAATTCTATGAGAGAGAAAAATTAATAATTTCCTTCCTGAATTAAAGGTACGTGATGGTTCATTTATTACAAAGTTGGTTAAACCACTTGAGAAGCTTCCATCATGTGTCATTAATGGCATGTTGACTTAATCCTCTCATTTAATTAAAGGAATATTTAACTAAAATATTTTAATAATAATAATTATTATTATTATTTAAAATATTTAAATAAAAACATTAATTTAATGAATAATGAGTGGGACACCCCATAGACCAGTTTGCATTTGAAGAGAAGGGTGGGGGTTCCATGTGAACAAGCCAAAAATAGCCCAACTCGGTGGTTGGCTTGTTGATCCAACTCGTCAAGTTGGGCTCAAATTCCTCTATCCATTACATGGGCTCACTACCGCCACGACCATCGCCGAGTTCCTCCTGTGTACTCTCCATCACCGAATAACTCTCCACCGAGCTCTTCCCCTTCTTACCGAGCTCCATTCCCTCCAAATCAGCGAGCTTTGCATGAATTTTACCAAGTTCCACACATTGAGCAGAGCTTCCCATGTTGTGAGCTATATCCACCATGCTCTCCAAAGGAGCCATTGAGTGAGTTCCTTGATTGTCAGTGACTCGGTCGCAGAGTTATGCCTTATATCCAACTGATCTAGCTTAGTCATGAGCCCAACACAAGCATTCACATGAGCTCAAAATTCTTACATCGAATGGTTTAGATGCTTCCAAATCGGTCACCAAGTTTTCTTGAGCTCATCTTCCCATGACACACCTTTATTTTATCTTTGTGCATTGAGAGAAAATTCTCATGCATCTCACACACTGAGCTCATCACCTTGCCATAAAGTAACACCTGCATTTACACTACCGGATACTGCTTTCTTCACAGAGAGTTCCATATTATCAAACCCGGCTCTCCTCGTGAATTATCTCAACTTCTGTGTTGATCTCTTCATGAGCTAACTTACATCTGAGTGAAATTAGCTCCACTTGCAAGCTCTTCCCACAATCATCTTGGTGCCCTTCGTGTTAAACACGGGTTCAACTCAAAATTTTGAATCATCTCTTATGATGTGGAGCTCCTACATGATCTACTTTTGTTCCACCACCTCGATCTCAACTTGGCATGGACCCCTCTTATGACTTTACAGTGAGTTGCTCGATGCACGAGCTCTTTTTACTTGCATCGATTGATTTTCTAAGTTTTGACTTGGTCATGATTCCCATTCGACATGAACTTCTCATTCACTTCACTGATATCCCTTTAATGTTTGGCTCGACACCCTTCTGTGAACTTTTTGAACCACCTTTTGGTGTCATACATGCATTTATGAAGTAGCTAGGTCATGTGTATCGATATTCTGTGTCGAGCTCCATCGAGGTGTTTCCATAAAATCAACCTTTGACTGTGTTATCCATGTTATGGATCTGAGCTCCTCAATATTTACACACCCGAGCTCCCATTCTGCATCGAGCTTCTCTCAAACATCACTCGAGCTCGGCATGAGCTCACTATAACAAATCTCTAAGCTCCCTCTTCTCCTTCTGAGTTTTGTGAATTCACCATGCATTATCTGATCATCCTCAAATTCATTGTGTATCACAAAAATCAAGTCCTTCATGATCTCTACACACAAAATCACCATCAAACAACTCATATAAGATTCTCTGCGTCCCTTGATCACTATGCATCTTTTAATTCCAACTTGGACCCCAACTCGTCCCATTTTTATGACACTCCACATTAACTCTTCCCACTAAGGAATCATTTTAATAGGATCACCTTGTACAACCATGATCTTTCTGACTTGATGATGTAACTTTGTGTACGTAGATTACTATCATGACTAAGTCACTAGCTTGATTCCAATAATAGCTCCAACTACCATGCTAATAACTAAATGATTAACTTGTTATTTCACCTATATCCTCCCTAACACCTTGATGGATAACTATGCCATTGACTCGATGTTCAACTTACATGTTTAATTTTTAGAACCTCTCCCTTGGCTCACCATTTCGTGATTCCCACTTGACCATACTCACATGAATATCTGTGTTGTGGAATATCTTTCTTAGATTTCCATTGTCAAATTCCCACTTGGATATTTGGTCATTAATCTCCACCATGGCCGCAGGCCACTCAAAATCCCCCAACTTGGCTCATTGAACAAGTTTCGTTGTACTACCCGTTGTTGGAAAATTTCATCAACGGGCCTAAGCTCCTTATGCTTGACCCTAACTGCGGATCCCTGAATTTCCCATACAACTTAACTTCAACATGTTCCCTAACTCATCTTAGCTTGATTGAGCGAGATAATTCACTGAGTTTTCCTTTCAAAATTTACATGTCTACTCGATCCCAAGATCAACCCCTACTCACCAATGTCGAGTTTTCCACAAATTATCTACCAAGCTACAATGAAATAGGAAATAGCTCAAAAAAATTGGAAATGAAATAGACACATGATCTTCTCGGCCCACTCATTTTTGCTATCCAGCTTGAAAGAGCTCTAAGAATGAATCCGACAAGAAAATCACCACTCCTTATGCTTGATTCTAGTTATGAAGATCCAACCGACCCTTCTTCATTTAATCTTCCTCACCGACCTCATATTTAGATTATCAAGAAAATTATATTTTCCCATAGGCTCACCGCTTCATATGATTTTGAGCTCCTTATTCCTGAGAAACTTTCTCTAATTAATCCATGAATCGGTGGGCCGAGCCATTAATCATTGTCCCGTGTGAATTTCACAGTATCTCCATGCAACAAAACCTCGAGCTATAAGAGCTTGTTTGTGAGCTCATTATAACTTTTCCCAGCACTAAGTTGGTCCCTGGTTCGAGCCACTCTCCCTTCGAGATTTCTTATATTTCATTGATGCTTTAACTATTATGGCTTGATATTGAGCTTGAATCCTTGAACCGAGCTCTCCATATTGACTTAATGTCTTCCCAACCTAGCCAGCTTGCTGAGTAGCTCACTGAGCTACTCATTGAGCTAAAAATTTTCTTGATGTCCCTTGTCTTATTTTGTAAAATATTCCCATATTTTCTTGACTCGAATGACTCTTTTCAATGTTGGGCTCAACCAACCCTTCGAGTTGAGATCCAATGATAAATTACCAAGTTCTAAACCGAGCTAACACTGAGCTATCACCGAGTTGAGATCAATTTGACCCTGTTCAATGCTAGGTGAGCTCACCTATGAAATTTATTAATTATTTTAATAATGTTATCTCCATTATGACCGAACATGAGTCCCTGGGACCAATGTCATAATTTTATTGTAATAGGACCATGTTGTTCGATTTTGTCATGTGTGCAAAATTGGAAAACATTTTTGGCGACCTCTCGAGGATGATTTCTTGCTAAGCATGATTCCAGTAGCCTTAAGTCATCCATTAGGCATGGAGTCAGTATTGGAATCTCGAAGATGTTCTAATCTTTTATTATACATCCCAAAGTCTTCTTGGTACTATTGATCTTGAATTTTGTGGTAACGCTAGGCCAGAAAAGTACTGAATCTGAAAAATGTTTGACACCTACAGAGCACTATGGAATTTGAATAAATATTTGAGGAATTGGGAAATCTTGAAACTCTTTTGAAACTTGAACCTTATTCTCCTTGAAAACCTCCAATGATGACACATTGCAAGAGAAACAATGGAAAACAACACACACAAAAACCGAAAACCATACATGCTTCAAGTGAAACATACAGGGTTTGTCAGGCACTTATTCTGCTGAAAACAATCATATTCCTACTCTATGCTAACTAGAAGAACATGTGAGCTAAAAAACCCCTACAACTAGTTGTGCAAAATAACTCCCTTTCGTCAAAATGGGAAGCCATGCAGATGATTTGACAATGGATATGGCTGAAAATGATCGTGAAAAGCGAGAACAATCCCAACTCTTCACCTGGTCCACCAAGGCATCAACTAGGAATAGAAAGAATGCATATTTTAGTTGCTTTGCATTTATCCTTTAGAGGAATTACAACTGATCCTTGGGATTTTGAAACTCATCCTCACATTCTTAAATGAATGTGATTGGTTTTGTCTTCTCCTCTAGCTTCAATGAAGCCAAATACCTTATGGAACATGGTCTAACCCTTGGAATATGCACACTACTCTGAGTTTAAATTTTAACAATAAATTCAACTTGTAGAAATCCTTAGATGAATGGTGTAGCAGTGATGTCCCCTTCATTTGTTTTTTCTTCCTTGACAACAAGGATTTCTTCCATAACATGCAACTCTGTTAGATTGCTTACGGTCCCCAATGGGATCATTGGAAAATCACTCCAAGTGTCTGAAATGTGTTTCTCATCTAAGATTTCCTCCTCCTTTGATTGACATGCACTATTAATCTCCTTATTCAAAATAAAACATTCCATCATCACTGGTTCATCAACTAAGTTAGATTCCCCAATTGAGAGCAAGAAACTTTCAATGATGTCATCTCCACACAAGATTTTTGAATCTGACTCAGTCTTTCCCATGTGCTCCTTTTCCTCTTCGTTTAATGAGCCGTATGGGAGATTCAATTCCTCCACATCTGACAAATAGCTTGCTCCTTCATTCCCCAGTTGTGGCAAGGTTTCAACTTCCTTTACCATGGTGATCTCTAGATTGGGATTTTGTTTACCATGATAGTCCTCATTCTCAAAGATGAAATTAGAAAGATCAAATCCATCTAAGAAATGATATTTTTTACAAAGACAAATAGGGGTAAGGATTTGAAACCTATGAAATTACATAGGAGACCCCTGAACCTGCATGGTCTTTGTTTAGAACCTGAAGCTCTTCATGACTAGCTATAGTATGTGATAATGAATTTGGATGAATAATGCAACATTCTAAAAATTCGGAAGCTCTTGACATGCATGACAGTTGGGATTATTGTACTCATTAGAATTACCTTGTTCACTTGAGAGTATTCCTTCTTCAACTTGCACATGTCTTTTCCCTGGAAAATTTGGGATTAATTCTTGCTCTTCTTTGAATGGTTTTGCCACTTGTGGTGATTGGAACTCCTCTGAGGATATGGAACCAATATGGATACTGCATTTTGAACAGGTAGACTGTTGGTCTTCATCCTTCATCTCTGGATTTGTTTCTAGTACAAAACTAGTTTGTTGTGACTTTTCTTGAGCCTCAAATTCATAAGAAAGTTTGGTCAGAAGTGGAGTTTTATTGATGTTCAATTTTACAGCCCACTCCTTCAATTTTTCTACAAGTTCTTCCTTACTGGTCTCCTCAACCATATACTCCTCCCTTTTCCTCATTTCTTGATGATGCTGCTCCCAAAATGGGTTTGGGACTACAAGAGGAGGGGTGGGTTGGGATTCAACTGATTCCCTCACTTTTGGAGGAATTGGAAGAGATTCAACTTCTTGTCTTGATGGCCCTTGTAGAAAAGAAGGAATTTTAGAAGAACGAGGCATGGAAGATTCATGATGGAATGGAGGAATAGAAGATGAAGTAGTGAATTCCACCACCGGGGTAGAAACTAGAAGGTTAGGACTATGGGGTTTAAGTTGAAATTGCATGGATGGAAACATGGAAAGAGGTTTGGAAGGTGGTAATGCAAGGACCTCCCATTGACAGGATTGACTAACATTACATTCATGAACATCCTTCTTCTTGATCCATTCCTCAACTTGAGTCATCATCTTGATTATGAATTGAAGCTTTTGTTGAGGATTAAGCTCACATGGTATAGGGCCAATCCATGGGTATGGAATGTTGAAGCCAATATGGGATGCCTTTGTCATTTCATTGATCCTTATTTGCACCATGTTATACTCCAACTCTCAACCTTCTTCTACAAGTGGTCTTCTTCAGGTTCAAGCTAGATTCCAGAATTGCATGCCATTGTTCTTCAGTAGCCCCCTAATTTGGTGGGTGACCAAATTGATTTGCATCTTGCTCATGTGGACATGCATGCTCAAACTGGTATTCATCGTGAAAATGGTCTAGAGATGTATTATAATATCCTGAAGATGGAAAGAGCTGCTACTGCTGCAAGTGGGAATCCCACCGTAGAAATGAAGCCATGATTGCACAACTTCATGAATGAGAGAAAAATGGAAAGATGTGGAAGAAACAAGGATGAAAATGGGTAAAAACAAATGTATGAAACACATAGAGTGGGTTACTTTGACCAATGGAGTCACCATTTGTTCTTGGGTATACCTCTTAAGGCTAAATTTTCACTAATATCACAACTTAATGAAATGAAGTGAACACAATACACACACCTGTAAAGATATGACTCTTGTGGTCCCACTGGGCATGCCAAAAATTGTTATCACCAAATCAATGCACCCTTTGAATGGCCAGAATGTTAAAGGGGCATTAAGTGTGATTGGGTAACATGGGATCACCTCTAAAGTTGAGGGAATTGGGCTCGAGGTAAACCTCTGGAGAATGTTGGCTTCCTCTTCCTAAACTAAGTTTTGTACTACTCCTAGTGCAATAAAATGGTTATCTAGACCTATGCTAACATTTTCATGGGTTTAAGGGAGAGAGATTTGTAAGAAATGAAACTATACTATAGATGGTGATGCACCAATTAAAGGGTGTTGCTAGAATTGGGAAGGGTTGCTTTGAAGAGGGTGTTATGAGCCACAAGTCAACTTCATCTACTGCAACTTAGAGAGGGTAACCGAATACCACAGACTAGGAAGCATGCATTCCCTTTGTTAAACTCAATTAGACAAAACAATCTATCAGTCTTCCAATGAAGAAGGATGAACTTGAGAAGGGTGAACAAGCACCATAACTCAACTGCATGCAATACTCCACCACTTGATAAGCACAAAACTCCAAGAACCTACAATAGAAACTTAAACTTGCACAATGTACCTGCAAGCATGAGAAAGGCACAAAGAAGTATAGAAGGATGAAAGGACCAAGATTAGTCACAAAACACACACTTTTATTACTTCAACAACATGCACAATGCATCATTACATTTTTGGAGAAGCCAATGGCTGCCATTACAGTCTTGAAAATGAGGCGTGAAAGTTCCCTCAACATTCAAGAACAACTTGCAAAAGAAGTAGGAATCTTGAAAGATATGCACTTGTATAACTATCTAACATGTCCAACCTATTGGATTGAGATTCCCACTTACATTTATAGAATAATTCTATGAGAGAGAAAAATTAATAAATTCCTTCCTGAATTGAAGGTACGTGATGGTTCATTTATTAAAAAGTTGGTTAAACCACTTGAGAAGCTTCCATCATGTTTCATTAATGGCATGTTTACTTAATCCTCTCAATTAATTAAAGGAATATTTAAATAAATTATTTTAATAATAATAATAATAAATATTATTATTTAAAATATTTATATAAAAATATTAATTTAATGAATAATGAGTGGGACCCCCAAAGACCGGTTTGCATTTGAAACCAAAAATAGCCCAACTCGGTGGTTGGCTCATTGAGCCAACTCGCCAACTTGGGCTCGAGTTCCTCTATCCATTGCATGGGCTCACTACCACTGCGACCATCACTAATTTCCTCCCATGTACTCTCCATCACCGAATAACTCTCCACTGAGCTCTTCCCATTCTTACCGAGCTCCATTCCCTCCAAATCAGCAAGCTTCACATGAATTTTACCAAGTTCCACACATTGAACAGAGCTTCCCATGCTGCAAGCTATATCCACCATGCTCTCCACAGGAGCCATCAAGTGAGTTCCTTGATTGATAGTGACTCGATCGTGGAGCTATGCCTTAAATCCAAATGATCTAGCTTAGTCATGAGCCCAACATGAGCTCAAACTTATTGCATCGAATGGTTTACATTCTTCCAAATTGGTCACCAAGTTTTATCAAGCTCATCTTCCCATGACATGCCTTTTTTTATCTTTGTGCACCAAGTTATAATTCTCATGCATCTAACACACTGAGCTCATCACCTTGCCACGAATTAACACCTACATTTACACTACTAGATACTGATTTCTTCATGGAGAGTTCCATATTATCAAACCCAACTATCCTCATGAATTATCTCAACTTCTGTGTTGAGCTCTTCATGAGCTAACTTACATCTGAGTGAAATGAGCTCCATTTACAAGATCTTCCCATGATCATATTCATTCCCTTTGTGTTAAACACGGGTTCACCTCAAAATGTTGAATCATCTCTTATGATGTGGAGTTCCTACATGCTCTACCTGTGTTCCACCACCTCGAGCTCAACTTGGCTTGGACCCCTCTTACGACTTTACAGTGAGCTGCTCAATGCAAGAGCTATTTTTACTTGCATTGATTGATTTTCTAAGTTTTTACTTGGTCATGATTCCCATTTGACGTGAACTTCCCATTCACTTCATTGATATCCCTTCAATGTTTGGCTCGACACCCTTCTATGAACTTTTTGAACCACCTTCTGGTTCATACATGCATTTATGAAGTAGCTAGGTCATGTGTATCGAGATTTTGTACTGACCTCCATCGAGGTGTTTCTATAAAATCAACCTTTGACTAGGTTATCCATGTTATGGATTCAAGCTCCTCAAGATTTACACACCCGAGATCCCATTCTACATCGAGCTTCTCTCAAACATCACCCGAGCTTGGCATGAGCTCATTGCAACAAATATCTAAGCTCCCTCTTCTCCTTCCAAGTTCTGTGAGTTCACCGTTCATTATCCAATCATCCTCAAACTCATTATGTATCACCAAAAGTGATTCCTTTGTGATCTCTACACACAAAATCACCATCAAACTACTCATCTAAGCTTCTCTACATCCCTTGATCACTATGCATCCGTTAATGCCAACTAGGATCCCAACTCGTCCCTTTTTCATGACACTCCACATTAACTCATCCCACTAAGGAATCATCTTCATAGGATCACCTTGTACTCTAACACCTCTGCAACTGTGATCTTTCCAACTTAATGATGTAACTTGGTGCACGTAGATTCCTATCATGACTAAGTCACTAGCTTAATTCCAAGAATATCTCCAACTTCCATGATAGTAAATAAGTGATTAACTTGTTATTTCTCCTATATCCTCCCTAACACCTCAATGGATAACTCAACCATTGACTCTGTGTTCAAGTTGCAAATTTAATTTGTAGAACATCTCCTTTGGCTCGCCATTTCATGATTCCAACTTGACCATTCTTGCATAAATCTCCGTGTTGTGGAATATCTTTCTTAGCTTTCCATTGTCAAAGTCCCACTTGGATATTTGGTTCCTAATCTCCGCCATGGCTGCAGGCCCCTCAAAATCCCCCAAATTAGCTCATCAGACAAGTTTCACTATACTACTAATTGTTGGAAAATTTCATTGACGGGCTTGAGCTCCTTATGCCTGAGCCTGACCGCAGATCCCGGAATTTCCCATGCAGATTAACTTCAACATGTTCCCTAACTCATCTTATCTCGATTGAGTGAGATAATTCTCTAAGTTTTCCTTACAACATTTACACGTCTACTTGATCCCAAGCTCAACCCCTACTCACCAATGTCGAGTTTTCCGCAAATTATCTACCAAGCTACAATGAAATAGGCAATAGCTAAAAAATCTTGAAAATGAAATAGACACATGATCTTCCCCATCTGCTCATTGTTACCTTCTAGCTCAAAAGAGCTCTAAGAATGAATCGGATGAGAAAATCACCACTCCTTATGCTTGATTTTGGTTATGCCAACCGACCCTTCTTCATTTAATCTTCCTTGTTGACCTCATATTTAGCTTATCAAGAAAATTATATTTTCCCATAGACTCACTGCTTCATATGATTTTGAGCTCCTTATTCCTGAGAAAATTTCTCTACTCAATCCATGACTCAGTGGGCTAAGCCATTAATCACTGTCCCATGTGAATTTCATACTATCTCCATTAGATAAAACCTCGAGCTATAAGAGCTTGTTTGTGAGCTCATTGTAACTTGTCCCGACATTGAGTTGATCCCTGGTTCAAGCCACTCTCCCTTCGAGATTTCCTATATGCCATTGTTACTTTAACTATTATGGCTTGATATTGAGCTTGAATCCTTGAACTAAGCTCTCCATATTGACTTAATGCCTTCCCAACCTGGCCAGCTTGCTGAGTAGCCCACTGAGCTACTCAGCGAGCTAAATTTTTGCTTGATGGCCCTTGTCTTATTTTGTAAAATCTTCCCATATTTTCTTGACTCGACTGACTCTTTTCAATGTTGGGCTCAGCCAACCCGTTGAGTTGAGATCCATTGATAAGAGTTGAGCTCAATTTGACCCTGTTCAATGTTAGGTGAGCTCACCTATGCAATTTATTAATTATTTTAATAATGTTATCTCAATGATAATCAAACGTGAGTCCCTAAGACCAATGTTGTAATTTGATCATAATAGGACCATGTTCTTCAATTTTGTAATGTGTTCAAAATTGGAAAACATTTTTGGCGACCTCTCAGGGATGATTTCCTGCTAAGCATGATTCCAGTAGCCTTAAGTCGTCCATTATGCATGGAGTCAATATTGGAATCTTGAAGATGATCTGATCTTCTATTATACATCCCAAAGTCTTCTTGGTACTATTGATCTTGAATTTTGTGGTAACACTAGGCAAGAAAAGTACTAAATCTAAAAAATGTTTGACACCTACAGAGAAATGTGAAATTTGAATAAATATTTGAGGAATTGGGAAATCCTAAAGCTCTTTTGAAACTTGAACCTTATTCTCCTTGAAAACATCCAATGATGACACATTGTGCAAGAGAAATAATGGAAAACAACACACACAAAAACTGAAAACCATACATGCTTCAAGTGAAACATACAGGGTGTGTCATGCACTTATTCTGCTGAAAACAATCATATTCCTACTCTATGCTAACTAGAAGCACATGTGAGCTAAAAAAACCCCTACAAATATTTGTGCAAAATAACTCCCTTTCCTCATAATGGGCAGCCATGTAGATGATTTGACAATGGATATGGCTGAAAATGATAGTGAAAAGCTAGAACAAGCCCAACTCTTCACCTGGTCCACCAAGGCATCAACTAGGAATAGAAAGAATACATATTTTAGTTTCTTTGCATTTATCCTTTAGAGGAATAACAACTGATCCTTGGGATTTTGAAACTCATCCTCACATTCTTAAATGAATGTGATTGGTTTTGTCTTCTCCTCTAGCTTCAATGAAGCCAAATACCTTATGGAGCTTGGTCTAACCCTTTGAATATGCACACTACTCCGAGTTTCAATTTTAACAATAAATTCAACTTATAGAAATCCTTGGATGAATGGTGTAGCAGTGATTTCCCCTTCATTTCCTTTTTCTTCCTTAATAACAAGGATTTCTTCCATAACATGCAACTCTATTAGATTACTTTCAGTCCCGAATGGGATCATTGGAGAATCACTGCAAGTGTCTGAAATGTGTTGCTCATTTATTATTTCTTCCTCCTTTGATTGACATGCAATATTAATCTCCTTATTCAAAATAAAACTTTCGATCATTACTGGTGCATCAGCTAAGTTAGATTACCCAATTGAGAACACGAAAATTTCAATGATCTCATCTCCACACAAGATTTTTGAATTTGACTCAATCTTTCTAGTGTGCTCCTTTTCCTCTTTGTTTAACGAGTCATATGGGAGATTCAATTCCTCCACATCTGACAAATAGCTTTCTCCTTCATTCCCCAGTTGTGGCAAGGTTTCAACTAACTTTACCATAGTGATCTCCAAATTGGGATTTTTTTCACTCTGATAGTCCTCATTCTCAAACATGAAATTATAAAGATCAAATCCATCTAAGAAATCATATTTTTTCAAAGACAGAATGGGGGTAAGGATTTGAAACCTATGAAATTACATAGGAGACCCCTGAACCTGCATGGTCTTTGTTTAGAACCTGAAGCTCTACATGACTAGCTATAGTATGTGATAATGAATTTGGATGAATAATGCAACATTCGAAAAAATTTGCAAGCTCTTGACATACATGAAACTTGGGATCACTGCACTCATTAGAATTACCTTGTACACTTGAGATCATTCCTTCTTCAACTTGTACATGCCTTTTCCCTAGTAGATTTGGGACTAACTCTTTATCTTCTTCGTCTGGTTTTTCCACTTGTGGTGATTCTAAATCCTATGAGGATATGAAACCAATATGGATACCGTATTCTGAACAAGGTAGAGTGTTGGTTTTCATCCTTCATCTTTGGATTTTTTTTTGGTACAAAACTAGTTTGTTCCACTTGTTCTTGAGCCTCAACTTCAGAATAAGGTTTTGTTAGAAGTGGAGTTTGCTTGATGTTCAGTTTTGCAGCCCACTCCTTCAATTTGTTTGCAAGCTCTTCCTTACTAGTCTCCTCAACCATATACTCCTCCCTTTTTCTCATTTCTTGATGATGCTCCTCCCAAAATGGGTTTGGGACTAAAAGAGGAGGGGTGGGTTGGGATTCAACTAATTCCATCACTTTTTGAGGGGGTGGAAGAGATTAACCTTCTTATCTTGATGGCCCTTGTAGAAAATAAGGAACTTTAGAAGAACAAGGGATGGAAGATTCATGATGGAATGGAGGAATAGAAGATGAAGTACTGAATTCCACCATAGGGGTAGAAACTAGAAGTCTAAGACTATGGGGTTCAAGTTGAAATTACATGGATAGAGACATGAAAATAGGGTTTTAAGGTGGTAATAAAAGGACTTTCCATTGACAGGATTGACTAACACTATATTCATGAACATCCTACTTCTTGATCCATTACCTAACTTGAGTCATCGTCTTGATTATGAATTGAAGCTTTTGTTCAGGATTAAGCTCACATGGTATAGGTCCAATCCAGGGGTATAGAATGTTGAAGACAATATGGGTTGCCTTTTTCATTTCATTGATCCTTATTTGCACCCTGTTATACTCTAACTCCTGAACCTTCATCTGCAAGTGGTCTTCTTCAGGTGCAAGATAGCTTCTAGAAGCTACATGCCATTTTTCTTCAGTAGCCCCCCATCTTGGTGGGTGATCAAATTAATCTGCATCTTGCTCATGTGGACATGCATGATCAAACTAGTATTCATCGTGAAACTAGTCTGGAGGTGTATTATAATATCTTGAAGATGGAAATATTTGTCACTACTGCAAGTGGGAATCTCACTATGGAAATGAAGCCATGATTGCACAACTTCATGAATAGGAGAAAAATGGAAAGATATAGAAGAAACAAGGATGAAAATGGGTAAAAATGAATGTATGAAACACAAAGAGTGGGTTAATTTGACCAATGGAGTCATCATTTTAAATTGGGTATACCTCTTAAGGATAAATTTTCACTAAGATCACAACAACTTAATGAAATGAAGCGAACAGAATACACACACCTGTGAAGATATGAATCTTGTGGTCCCACCGGGAATGCCAAAAATTATTATCACTAAATCACTGCACCCTTCGAATGGCCTGAATCTGAAAGGAACATTCGGTGTAATTGGGTAACATGAGATAACCTCTCAAGTTGTGGGACTTGGGATCAAGGTGAACCTCTAGAGAAGGTTGGCTTCCTCTTCCTAAACTAATTGTTGTACTACTCCTAGTGCAATAAAATGGTTATCTAGACCTATGTTAACATTTTCATGGGTTTAAGGGAGAGAGATTTGTAAGAAATGAAACTATACTATAGATGGTGATGCACCAATTAAAGGGTGTTGCGAGACTCGGGAAGGGTTGATTTGAACAGGTAGTTATGCACCACAAGTCAACTTTGCCTACTACAATTTAGAGAGGTTAAATGAATACCACAAACTAGGAAGCATGCATTCCCTTTGTTAAACTCAATCAAATAAAACAATATATTAGTCTTCAATGAATAAGGATGAACTTGAGAAGGGTGAACAACCACCACAGCTCAATTGCATGCAATACTCCACCACTTGATAAGCACATAACTCCAAGAACCTCCAATAGAAACTTGAACTTGCACAGTGTACCCTCAAGCATGAGAAATGCACAAAGAAGTATAGAAGGATGAAAGTACCACGATTAGTCACAAAACACACACTTTTATTATTTCAACAACATGCACAATGCATCATTACATTTTGGAGAAGGCAATGGCTTCCATTATAGTCTTGAAAATGAGGTTTGAAAGTTCCCTCAACATTCAAGAACAACTTGCAGAAGAAGTAGGAATCTTGAAAGATATGCACTTATATAACTGTCTAACCTGTCCAACCTATTGGAATGAGATTCCCACTTACATTTATAGAAGAATTCTATGAGAGAGAAAAATTAATAATTTCCTTCCTGAATTAAAGGTACGTGATGGTTCATTTATTACAAAGTTGGTTAAACCACTTGAGAAGCTTCCATCATGTGTCATTAATGTCCTGTTGACTTAATCCTCTCAATTAATTAAAGGAATATTTAAATAAAATATTTTAACAATAATAATAAATATTATTATTTAAAAAAATTAAATAAAAAATATTAGTTTAATTAGAATTAATATAAAAAAATATTAATTTAATGAATAATGAGTGGGACCCCCTAAAGAACAGTTTGTATTTGAAGAGAAGGAGGGGTTCCATGTGAATAAGTCAAAAATAGCCCAACTCGGTGGTTGGCTCACTAAGCCAACTCATTGAGTTGGGCTTGAGTTCCTCTATCCATTGCACAGGATCACTACTACCACGACCATCACCAAGTTCCTCATGTGTACTCACCATCACTGAATAACTCTCCACCAAGCTCTTCCTATTCTTTCCAAGCTTCGTTCCCTCTGACGTGGTGAGATTCGCATGAATTTTACCAAGTTCCATGCATTGATCATAGCCAGCCACGTCATGATCTATATCTAGCATGCTCTCTAGTGGAGCCATCGAGCGAGTTCATTGATTTATAGTGACTCGATCGCAGAGATATGCCTTAAATCCAACTGAGCTACCTTAGTCATGAGCCCAACATGAGCATTCACTTGAGCTCAATCTTCATGCATTGAATGGTTTACATGCTTCCAACTCGGTCACCAAGTTTTCTCAAGCTCATCTTCCCATGACATGCCTTTCTTTTCTCTTTGTGCACTGAGTTATAATATTCTCATGTATCTCACACACTAATCTCATCACCTTACCACGAATTAACACCTGCATTTACAGTACCAGATACTGAGTTCTTCACAGAGAGTTCCATATTATCAAACATGGCTCTCCTCATGAATCCTCTCAACTTCTATGTCGAGCTCTTCATGAGCTAACTTACATCTGAGTGAAACGAGCTCCACTTACAATCTCTTACCATGATCATCTAGGTTCCCTTCATGTTAAACATGGGTTCACCTTGAAACTTTGAATCATCTCTTCCAATGTGGAGATTCTACATGCTCTACTTATGTTCCACCACCTCGAGCTTAACTTGGTGTGGACACCTCTTACAAATTTATGACAAGTTTCTCAATGCATGAGCTCTTTTTAATTGTATTGACTGTTTTTCTAAGTTTTGACTCGGTCATGATTCCTGTTCGGTACGAACTTCCCACTCACTTCACTAATATCCCTTCAATTTTTGTCTCAACACCCTTCTACAAACTCATTGAACCACCTTCTGGTGTCATGCATGCATTCATGAAGTAGCTCAATCCTGTGTGTCGAGCTCCATCAAGGTGTTTCCATCAAATACACCTTTGACCGGCCTATCCATCCTTTTGATCTGAGCTCTTCAAGCTTTACACACCTGAGCTCCCATTCTACATCGATCTTCTCTACACATTGCATGAGCTTGGTGTGAGCTTGCTGCAACAAATATTTGAGCTCCCTCTTCTCCTGCCAAGTTCTGTGAGTTCACCATGCATTATCTAATCATCCTTGAACTCGTCATACATCACCAAAAGTGAGTCCTTTGCAATCTCTACACACAAACTCACCATCGAATAACTCATTTGAGCTTCTATATGTCCCCTTATCGCTATGCATCCATTAATGTCGATCCAGAACCCAACTCGGCCCTTTCACATGACACTCCACATGAACTCACCCCATTGTGGAATCATCTTCATATGCTCACCTTGTACACAAACACCTCTATAACCATGATCTTTCCAACTTGATGATGCAATTTTATGCACGTAGAGTCTCATCATGACTACGTCACTATCTTACTTCCAAGAAAAGATCCAACTTCCATGTTAATAACTTGGTGATTAACTCGTCATTTTTCCTGTAGTCTCCCTAAAACCTCGATGAATAACTCAACCATTGACATGGTCTTCAAGTTTTGCATTTAATTTTCAGAACCTCTCCCTTGGCTCACCATTTCATGATTCCCACTTGACCATGCTAGCATAAATCTCCACATTATGGAACATCTTTCTTAGCTTGCCATCATCAAAGTCCCACTTGGCTATTTGTTTGTTAATCTCCACCATGGCTGCATGCCCCTAGAAATCCCCTAGCTCGACTCATCAAAAAAAATTTACCATGTTACCTGCTTGTTGGAAAATCCCATCGGTAGGCCCGATCTCGACCCTTACTCACCAATGTCAAGTTTTCCACAAATTATCAACCAAGCTACAATGAAACAAGCAATAGCTTATCAAGCTTGAAAATGAAATAGACACATGATCTTCCCTAACCACTTGTTGTTTCCTTCCATCTTGAAAGATCTCTAAGAACAACTCATATGAGAAAATCACCTCTCCTTATTCCTAATTCTTGTTGTGAAGATCTAACTGACCCATCTTCATTTAATCTACCTCATCAACCTCATATTTAATTTGTCGAGAAAATTAGATTTTCCCATAGGATCGCTGCTTCATATGATTTCGAGCTCCTTATGCCTGAGAAACTTGATCTACTTGATCCATGACTCGGTGATCCGATCCATTCATCACCAGCCCCCAAGAATTTCACAGTATCTCCATGCAACAAAACCTCGATCCATAAGAGCTTGTTTGTGAGCTCATTGCAACTCGTCTTGATGCCGATTTGATCCCTTGTTCGAGCCAATCCCTTCGAGCTTGCCTATATGCCACTGATGTTATAACTATTATGGCTTGATATTGAGCTTGAATCCTTGAACCGAGATCTCCATATTGACTTAATGCATTCCCGACCTAGCCATCTTGCTAAGCATCTCACTGAGCTACTCAGTGAGCTAAATTTTTGCTTGATGTCCCTTGTCTTATTTTGTAAACTCTTCCCATTTTTGGAAAAGTTTCCCATATTTTCTTGACTTGACCGACTCTTTTCAATGTTGGGCTCAGCCAACCCATTGAGTTGATCTCCAATGATAAAAGACCAAGTTCTCAATTGAGCTAACACCGAGTTGTTACTGAGTTGAGATCAAATTGAACCCATTCAATGCTAGGTGAGCTCACCTATGTAATTTATTAATTATTTTATTTGTGTTATCTCCATGATGACTGAACGTGAGTCCCTGGGACCAATGTTGTAATTTGATTGTAAAAGGACCCCGTTGTTTAATTTTTTCATGTGTGTAAAATTGGATAATAGGAAATTCAGCTCCATGCATGAGTCTAAAATTTCCATATCAAATGCAAATTGTAAGAAGGAGGTTGCTTAGGTCAAGGATATAAAGAAAACTGATTCTTGACCCAACATGTAATGTATAAAGACTGTCAAACAATATTCTAGTGATGTCAAGATAGAAAACATGGTTCTTAAGCCCATGAAATCTCAAAATAGTATGTTTTCTCATGTTCAAAAAGATCACATTTGCCTCCATGCTTCATTTCATGATAATTTGATGGAACTAGGAGTTTGGAACACTTCTAGTTTCATAAGGTATGCTAAATGATCTCTCCAATATTTTGAGTCATTATTAGGGATAGGTGTCTCAGTTTCTCTTTTTGTCTCTGTTTGAAGATGTCTATTTTTGTTAATGAATGTATGTTGGGTTTTTTCTAGTTCATGGAAGTCTATGGTCATGCTTAATGAGATCATTAAATATCTAAATTTGAAAGAATTCTGAGCATTGTCAGGTTGTGAAAATTGTTTTAGTTCACTGGCATAAGTCTATGATGTGTTATGACTCCATGTGATCTTAATATGAAGGTTTTGAATGGCTATAAGCCTTGGATAATATGTTTTTTGTATCCTATAAATGTGTGTGTATGTAACTAGTTGATGTCATTATATTGTGACTTGTTCTATTTTCATGTGATCTGAGGTGTCAAGTGGTGTGAAGTACTCAAATTTTTGTTGTCATCCTTTTAGTCTATGGTGTATCATCAGTTTGTCAAGTGTCTTGAATATGTGATGCCATCCTTGTAAGATTAATTTATGTGTGTCATGCAAGGAAAGTTCAATGTTTTCTTGTATGCTCTATCTTTTTTCAATGATTGTCTTAGTCAATGTAAGTATTATTGTCAAGAAGTGTGAATTTTCATGATTATATAATAAGGTTATTGTGTTATCATGATGTATTTTATACCATTGGTTTATGTTTATTTTCAAAATGGCTTAATGATCTATTGCATTCAAATCAGTAGTATCTCAGTTTGGCATCTTTTAGTGCATGAGTAGTAAATGAAGTCTTCAAGTAATCCATGAGTCTTGATTGGAGTGTACTATAAGTGCATCATGCAAAAGCCAAAGTAAATTATACATGTAGAGGTGAAGAAGTTGCTCCTAACAATATCCCATGGCATGAAAGGTCACAATGTATGGTTGTATCTGCAAGATAAGAAGGGAAGGCTATTCATAATCACATGGTATAGTAGAAGGGTTATCACTCATGGTCTCATGTTGCAGAGAGGGTAATGAATTATTCAATGAAGGCTTATAAATGGATGATGGTGTTTCATGTATTTGTACTCAAATTCAGTATTCTTGTCTCAATTAGGTCATTGTGTGTTATCTGTATGGTTCATATGAGAATTCCAAGATGAAGTATCAAAGAACTTGTCTAATATTTTAGGTTCAGTATAATTCATAATGGTATTTATGGATTCTTAGCTCATATAAGCCCAAAACAGAAAGGTACGGGTTATTCTAAGGATCAAAATCTCTTGAAGATTGCAACATAGCATGTATGAAATGGTATCAAAGTCATGTTTCAAATGCATACAATAGTTTGAAGATTTGAGATTGGTTTTCAAGCATAGAACGTTTGAAGGTATTCTCAGTATATTCACCAAGGAATGCAATGTCAAGGATTTTATCAGTACTTGAAAAGATGACAGGGGTATTCAAGATATGTGTTGATTTGTAATATGACCACCAAGTGTTTTTGTCATTAATACTACAAGGGTTATGCCATGATCTCAAAAGTGAGTTGTTAAAAGTTGAGCATGCATCTATCTCTTTTGTTACTATCAATTTGTTAAGACACAAAAGTCATGCTACATGTCATCATGTGGTCTAATGGTTTTGTGTTAAGAATGCAAAGAAGTGATCAAGTACTTGACAACACTAAGTCATGATACTTGACAAAAATGGGAAAGGAAAGGTGCTACAGTGCCTTTTTTTACTGTTCAATGAGTGTACATCATGATCATCTATACGTACATTGGAGAAAGTTGAAGTTCTAAGAATGGTTGTTTGTTTCACAGATAAAGATAAGTCTTCATGGATTGAGCTGATAAAGGTGGAATTTTTCATTGATAAGGATTTGTGCTATGTGCCTTAAGCACTCAAAAATGTTTCTCATATCTGTGTTGGGATACAGAGGTCTTTCACTATATTCTTAAACTCTACAAATATTGAAGAAGTGTCATCTAATGCTCAAGTTTGTGTGTGAAAAGAGAAGCTACAGGTTTTTGTAAGTAGTCTCTAATGAGGTATGAGGTACTGCGATATCAGTTTCATATGTGTCAGAGTTACTTCATTATGGTATATTGTAGGTTTCCTTGAAGGTTTTCTCAGTTTCTTCTAAAATGGGTTTGATTGTGTCTTTGTGCATAAGGACAATGCATTTAATGATAAAGACGTCATGGTGAGTTTTTATTCTTATTTGAGCCCACTTTGGTTATGAATTGGTGTGAGACCTTTGAATAAGTTCAAGTTCTAAGATATATGTGTCAAGTATCTAAGCATAGTTGTATATTGTACAAGGAAAAAGGTTTTATGATTCATCATTCAAATTCATGTATGTCAGTTCCATAAGGAAACAATAAAGTAATCTAAATTATTAGAAGACTATATAGAGTATGAATACCTCATTCCAAAGTTGAAGATTTGTGTGAGGCCATTAAGATTCTTGTGATATCCCAAATAGGTTATTTTGAGATGGATAAGGGGCTTGAAGAAATGAATTTAATTTTACAAGGAGAGTGGAAGGCATGATGATAAGGTCTAAGTAATCTCAAGGAACTATTTGTTACAAAATTATTCATATCTTGAATAAAATAGATACTTTTGTTCATATGGCTTATAATGTTGTTTCAAGCAAAGTTCTAGGTTTATACATTTTAGAAATTTGATTACAGATTCTTAAAGGTGATGAATGGTTGGATGATCTGTTTTAAGTACAATGACACAAATTCTATAAATACATTCAAAGGATGAAAGAAGGTATGTCATCTTTAAGTCATTATTGCTTTCTAAACCCTTATCTTCACTATCAAGTTTGATGATTGGTTGGGTAAACCTTAGAATGAAATTTTGAGGTTTAGATATGATGCCATCACTCTCAAGGTTAGGGTAAAACAAAGAGGTGTGTCCCTTTGCATGATTTGAAGAATGTGTTCTGCCATTGAATAGCCTTCTTAAAGAACAATGATGATTAGAGATCTATGATTGAGACATGTAGGTGATTCATCAAGTGTACAATGTTAAAATAAATCTCATAAAGGTAAATGTTTGTGCCGATTGATGATATTGACCTATGTGACAAAAATTCTACTTGAAAAATTAAAATATTGGAATTGATAGAGAGATATACAAAGATGAGTGTGATCAGTGAAGACTGTAAGATGATGTGTATAGGTCTATAATGAAACTTCAGGACAGGGGGAGTTGACTATGACTCATTATTAGAGCTGAAGGAATTATGTATTCATAGTGGAAAAACAAGGTTTCCTCTCTCTTAAAAGAAGATCACATGCAAGGAAGAAAACTATGAATGGTTTTGAAGGTTGATCTCTGAGTTGCATGATCAGACAGTACTAAAACTATATAAGATATCAAGGTGTAACATTGATCCAAGGAGAGTTGAAAAAATACTGCATGTATCATTTAATCTTCAAGGCAAGGGGGAGAAAATTTTCACACTCTAAGAGGTTGAATACACTAAAAAAGTGTCTCAAGTCATTGGTAAGCTTCATGGACATCTACAAGGCAGAAAATCAAGGTATGTTTTCAAATTTTTGTATTACTGGCTAGAGGAGGATGATATAATGCCAGAGGGAGCTATAAGAAGTTAAATAATGATGTTCGTTGATATCTAATACATTGTGAAAGTGGTCATTATTGCACTGAAGCTAGTATTTAGGGATTGTGGTTTCAAAGTAAGTGTTGATAACATTGGAGGAATATTTTGTGATTCTAAGCATGGTTTTGACCCTAGAAAGGGATGTAAAACATGAATGAAGGAAAAATTAGAGGAGTATCAGCTCAGGGGAAGATTTTTCTGGGCCCATAGGATCTTTTGGTGTTGTTGAAGGAGTCAAAAATAAGTAAGTACAATCCCAGGGGGAGCTTCTTGTGTAAGTAAGTCAAGTGTTTTGCATTATTAACATTGTATCTAGTTAAGTGTTGTCTTTTTTCATGTCTAGGAGTCAGTGTAACATTTTTCATAGATGGAAAAGGGGGAGAGAGACATCAGAAACATGCTAAGAGGTTTGTTAGTATGTTTCTAAATGATGGTTGTCATCAATGACAAATGGGGAGATTTTAGGTGATTGTGTGATTGTGATGTAATTCTTTTTAACCCTCATTGATGGAAAATGGTGTCATGGTGATGTACCCTATGATGTTATTCAGTTACCATGCATGTTGATCAAGTGGTTTGTTGAGTTGTCATAGTGTCTTAGTGCTTGGTTGAGTAGGTAGAATCATGATTTGAGTCATCTTAAGATGGGTGAAGTTTTAATGTTGTCAAAAATGGTTCATATGATGTTTCATGAGTGTTTATGGGTCTGCATTGAGTTAGCAATGTCATATCATATTTGAGTTAGTTCATTTTATGCATGTTTTTAGCCTTGGAACATATAGAATGGTAAGGAGGTGTGAGGTTTGGTCCTAATAAGTCATGGTGAAAAATGATAATATTTTTATTACAGTGTACCTAACGTGTATGGTAATTTTTAGGTCTGCATTCATTGATTTAGTGCATATTTGATGTCATTGGGAAGAAAATAATTGAGAACAGGCATGCTAGCATAGGCAAGTCTTAGTTAATAGAGATATTTAGGTATGGAATTGAAATTATAATTATTGGATATGTTAGAGGGATTATTCATGATTCTTTGAGAAAAATTTCAGGTTCCCATGGTGTGTATTTTGCAAGATGTGACTAGTTTTGTGAGACATGGTGAAAAACAAGTGAATTTCTAGCTCAAACTTAAACTTCAAATGATTATTGTGAATAGTGTGATTTTCATGGGGACTTTTGGATTTCAAGGATGCTTCTAAGTTGAGTTTATAAGGATTGAAAAAAATAATGAGTTTGTTTTATTTTCATGATTTTATGAATGAAGGTTAAGAAGATAAAGTGGTCTAAAACCCTAGTTAAACCCTAGCTAGGAGTAGTATGTAGAAAGTGAAGTATAGTGACCTATTTTTTATTTTTTCATAAAAAATTATGATTTTATATTGTATATTACTCTCTTATATTTCCATAAATTTATGGTTGAGGTCATGGTGATGAGTCGGCCCCACCTAAAAATAGCAGTTTCTAAAAAAGAATTATTTAGGACAAGATGGTTCAAAGAAGTAGCATGCAAAATTGATGGTGCATGATGATTGGGAGTTTTTCTTGATTTACATGGATGTTTCATGAAAATTTCATGAAGCTAAGAGGTTTTTTGAGGTCCAAACAGGTTGACTAGTCAAAGGGCAGTTTTGGGGTCTCAAATAGCAAGGTCTGGTGAAAATAGCATAACTTGAACTATAGGTGGAGTTTGAAGGTGATTCAAGTTGTGTTGGAAAGATAATTTTGATATATTTTCAGTTTTATAAGTTTTTTCTTATGATGATGTTATTTTATATAGTTTACAATTAATTATTTTTACAAGAATATTTTTTGTAGTTGAGGACAACATGTGTTCTAGTGAAAGTTTGATGTTGTTTGAGGAATGAGATGGATTGGGTGATACTTCCTATCATGTGTCTATGAAGAGGGAAAAATTTGGAATCCAATTAGTCCATTTTGAGATCTTTAAATTTTGTATAAATTATTTTATGAGCTAACCTTTGGAAATAACATTTTTGGTAGGTTAATCTGGTGAAGGAAAAAGTAGTGGTGGTTTGAAGAGATTGATGTTTTATGAATTATAAATTTCTTAGAAGTGCTATACAGGTTTTGTTATTACCATAAATTGGTTACATGAGATGGATTTCTCTTTTTTAATTTATTTTGTGATCAAATGAAATTTCCAGGGTGTTGAAGGGTGTAGGAAATAGATGTTTTGAGAATTGCAAAGTGAACTGAGCCCAGTAAACAAAATAATTTGATTTTTTGAGCTAAATTTCAACTATATATGGATGTAAAATATTATTTTACTCGTATTTAATGGATTCTGGGTCATGAATATGATTGGTTTTTATGTAAGGGAAATTTTAAGATTGTGCCCATGGCGTTTTGATCCATTTTTTGCACATGTAAAGGGGTTTTTAGTTAGGCCGACCTATTTGGCTCATATGTTACTATTGTAATGAATGTACATGAATTTTATAGATGTGTATGGGTAAAAATTATCATGAGGGACTGACCTCCTTTTGTTTTATGAGAAAAAAAAAACTATAAAAGTGATTTTTTGGCTCATTTGGTGAGCTAGTCTTGCTTGGGGGAGTAGTGTGACCTAGAGGAGAGATATTTGCATGTAAAAAGGCATAATTTGAGGTCATATCAGCTATTTTTTTATATTGAGGAAGATGTGACAAAATTGGACAAAGAGTTTAGAGGAAAGACAAGTTGAGAAAGTGGAAGAAAGAGTTAAAGACCCAGGGTTTGTGAGTTGAATAAGTGATCTCCATTAGTTGTGGTAGCAAAAATATCAGAGATCTTAAATATTTAGGAGGATGATTTGGTTATTAGTCATCCTAGGGGGTTGTATTCTCCTTTTGGAGTTGGTACTTCACTAAATTAGGGGTTGGTGCTATTTATAGGATTAGTGCTCTACTAAACTAGGGGTTGGTGATCCTTGTGAAGTTGGTGCTTCACTAAATATCTTTGATTTATGTAATATAAGAAAAGTGTCAGTTGTTTTTCTTCCCCATAAGGTTTCCCACTTATATCTTGTGTTCATGTGTATGTTGTCTTGATTGTGCTTATGTGTTTGAATTTTTATTTTCCTAATCACACATTGATGGATGGATAAATGTTTATGGTGCATGTATGGTAATTTAAAAATTATTTTAAAGGATTAAAGAACTGATTCATCCCCCCTTCTTAGTTCATTGTTCTTCCAACACAACGTTATCTTGTAAGAAATTTATGATAATTTATTGTTTTCTTAGACATTGTACATTAAGTTTTTTTAACTTTTATGGTTGATACTTGTTTTATGACATTAAGACATTTAGTACGTATTCATTTGTTTCATAACTAAGCATTTAGACAGGGAGATATATATACATTCCAGTTCATTGAATTGACAATGTAAATATATCATTTTTATCTTTCATATTTCGGGAAGGATTAAGAATTTTGAGGAGGTATATTGGATTGTTACATGCATGCTCGACATGTGATATATTTATATTTGATTTGTAAACATGGATTTAATGTATAAGTTAAACTTGGATCATGTAATCCTTATTGAGAAAAATTTATTTCACGATATTGTAAATGGTCATTGGTCATTTATATCATCTTGAAAATAATTTTTTACTTTTTAGACATGCAACTATTGTTCTTTAGATCATGTTAAACCTTATTATTCTTATGAGCTGAAACAATGACGTTTGGTGATTTTAAACTATTGTACTTAAAGATATTGATAAATAAATTGGACATTATTAATTAATTATACTTGTGACATCATTTAATATGCTTTATTAAATGATAATAATGATTGCCATGATATCATTAATTAATGATTAATTGAAGAAGTAAACAAATAATGGTGTTTGGGACAACAATATAAGAGTCGTGAAATACATTAATATTTCTAAGACTCGATCGTAATAAGATTAATTTAATTACTACTTTATTACAAATTACAACTAATTAATAATTGAATGTCTAATTGTACTTGATATGACACTAGCTAAGTGACATAATGATGAAAAGGTACATTAGTAAAAATTCTACAAATCAGTAAATATGATTTAATAATTTTAATAAATTATAGCGGATTAAATGTTGATGTGGTGGGAGTGGTGCAGTCAAGTCACATGGTCATGTGCTTTCCCACCCATGTTCAAACCCCCCGAGGCACAATCCTCCTCGGAGGTGGTTCGCTGCTAGATGTGGCATATCTTCTCGTGCTAACATTGGTGGTTGTTCCTCTCCCTGCTGACGCTAGTGGTTTTTGTTGTCATTGGTGGTTTCTCCTCTTGTTGCTAACGTTGGTGGTTGTTCCTCGCGTTGTTGATGATGGTGGCTACTCCTCTCGTTGTTTTCAGTGGTGGTTTCTCCTCTCGCTACTGAAATTGGTGGCTACTCCTCTTACTATTGATGTTTGTTTCTGATCCTCTCGCTTACATCACGGATAGTTGTTCCACTAGTTACAGACATTGTCACTAGTCGTTGCATCTTCAATATGGATTCATGGTTACTTCAATTGGGTTCCTAATGGTGGTCCCTTTCATTGTAACCTAGTTTTTGGATCCTCTAAAAAAATCCTCAATTGTACAAGGATGTGGGTCCTTTTAACACCCTCATTTACCCTAATTCCAAATAAAATTATAGCAGATCAATGTTGCAATTATTCACAAGTAATTGATTACTTGGTTAGACCTTGTTGTAAATGACACGATATTAGCTAGTAGGGCTTAGGATTATTGCCTAAACCCAATAAGAGGATTAAACTGAAATGATACATAATGACAAAAGTGATAAAGTGTCAATAAGAGATTTGAAATAAAAAATGACATTAATGACTGTGTTATTAATGATTGTCTTCAACATTATAGTCTGATTTAAAAACTTATTGTTATACTTAACTTATAACATCTTAGGTGTTAAGTCAGCATGGACTCTAAATCCTACTTATCAATCTATTTATACTCTGACCATGTGTAACACCCTTGATAGTTGTTATTTTATTCCTTTACATTTCAAGTGTTGACATGTGATTTTCCTTATAAAGATATGTTCTTTTGATTTTTGGAGATCATGCTTGATATGGATAAATCATCTTCTGTTCTTGAGATCCTTTGATTAATTTGGAATGGCTTCCTTGAACCCATTTTTTATTTCTTGTAGGTGGGTTGCAATTTGGTTTAATAATTATAAACTTATCTATTAATATGACTCATTCTTGGATCAATTTCAGTGATCCAAGGAATGTTTTAAATCTGCTCTATGAACGAATGATAAATTGACATTCCATGAATTAAAAGACATATGATTGAACTTTGACTGGTTACAAGTTCTTTGATTGTTGTGTGAATGTGTTTCTATTTAGTTGTATGTTGTGTCTGGATATTTTAGGTTCGATCGTGGTAGGACAATGTTGATGCAAAGGAACTATAGCCTGCACACGGCTTAGAAAATATTCTAGTTCCTAAAACTAAATGGATTGTCCTACTGAATCCTAAGCTAGGTAAGGAAATATATACTACCTAGCTATGTTAATTAATTAAATTTTATCCTAACCTAAGCTTTTTACTAAAGTATTATGGAGAGGTTACTCAGTTATTTGAATTATCCTAAAAACCTAATGCAATATGGTTATGTCTAACCTAATGCCTAAAAACTATTGTGTTATAATTAATCTAACCTATGTGGAAACTACCTAAGGTGGTAATTTATGGATTGGGTTATATCATAAGGTTACCTATCCTAAGCTAACCTAAGATCTAACCTAAGCAATTATGACTACCCTAAACTAATGGGTATGAAGGGGGAATTGGTGGTCGCATGTATCACAGGCGAAGGTTCCAAGGCATTTAAGTTGTTGATAAGGTTTTAATTACATAGAGGTACCGCCAGTTGTGGCAGGGGCTAGCTGACTTGGTGGAGGCTTATGTGGAAACTTTACTAAAATGAAATTCCTTGTTAAATTTGATTTGGCATTCGCTAAACTTGGAAGGCAGTGGCAAGGAAGGATGAGCGGGAAAATAGGAATTAATGGAATTTATTGTTTTTGTTTTTTGTGCTCGAACCATTTTGGAAAGCATGCAAATGGGTTTGTATGGGGTCATTTCACCTTGCATTTTTCATGATTTTCACTCTACATGCTCTCTGGTTTTTTGAACCAGCAGATTTAACTGCACTTAGTGGCTATTCTTGAGATTTTTGATCTATTTTCGGTTCATGGAATATATAAGAGGCATGGTGGAAAAAGAATATTTTTGTTTGATCTTTCGTGGAGAATAGGAGAATATGTGAGCTTGGTTGGAGGTTCTCTTTGATTTGACAAAAGCGCTATCAGGCATGATAGGCTCTAAAATTTAAGATCTCATGCTTTCTTATAAATGTTTCATTAAAATGATTCCACTCTTTTGAGATTCTTGGTTTTCTTATCTTATCTGGTTATTTTCTTATTGGGTTTATTAAATCTTGTGATACTGGTTTTGAATCCTTGGTAAATGATGTTCTGTTGGGAACTTACCATGTATAGTTCTTAAAAAAGAGAATGCATGCAAAAATGTATCTCTGTAGCTTGGCTTTTTCATTCTGGTATGGGTAATTGAAGTATTTTGTTTAGATAATCTTCGTTTCTATTTAGATATGGCTCAAAGTTTTTGAGAACTTTGGGTTTTGTCTGATCTTATTGGAATTTTTGTTTTGTTTGATCGTGAACTTGTGTTGAGCTTGTGTTTTAATAGATCTTGTATTTGAGCTCATTTTTTATTTGGAACTTGGTTCTAGTTTTATGGGAGCTATTGATA
The DNA here is from genome assembly GCA_019776745.2 of Taxus chinensis. Lineage (NCBI taxonomy): Eukaryota > Viridiplantae > Streptophyta > Pinopsida > Cupressales > Taxaceae > Taxus > Taxus chinensis. Next base: position 14,714,948 of record CM034151.1, on the reverse strand, counting down.
GAGGTTCTTGTTGTTCTGAACCGTGTTGGAATCTTGGATATCTCTGGACTATTGTTGATGTCCATGTATAGCCCAGTGCTTGTGTTTTACTTCCTTATGATAATCTGAATTGTTGATGACTGTAACACCCTTTACAGTTGATATTTTCCTCCTTTGCATTTCAAGTGTTGACATTTGATTTTCCTTATGAGGATATGTTCTTTTGATTATGGGAAATCATGCTTGATGGGGGTAAGTCTTTTCTGCTCTTAAATATCTTTTGATTAAACTTCAATGTTTTCCTTAATTCATTTTTTTTTTCACTTCTCATAAGATGAGTTGCAATCTGGTTAAAGGAAAATTGTAAATATATTTATTTATCTGACTTATCCTTGGATCAATTTCAGTGATCCAAGGAATGTCTTAAGTCTGTTCAGGTTGAATAAATGATGAATTGGCATACCATGAATTATGAAACTTATGGACTGAAATTTGTTGATACAAGTTATTTAATTCTCTTTTTAATGAACGTACTCCCATTCAGTGGCATGCTTTTCTTAGAGTCTTTGAGGATCGACCACAGTAGTTCATCACCGACGAAAAGGGAATTATAGCCTGTTCATGGTGAAGGAGAAATCTGGGATCCTAAGCTAGGTAAGATATTTCTACCTAAGCTATGTCACATTATATAATTCTAATTCTAACCTAAAGCTCCTTATTCTGCTAGGAATGGTTGATTTGTAACCTAACCTAAGTTGGTGCTAAGGGAATTGGAAGGGTTACTATGTACTAAAACTAGAACCTAATACTACAAGGTTATTTGGTGATCTAACCTAGTGCCTAAAAACTATGGTATTTTGAATTATCTACCTATGTGGAATTACTTAAATCTATTGCTAAGGACCTATGTTGAGGGTTAGTTGTTAGTGTTATATCCTAAGGTATAAATTTAATCTACCTAAGATCTAACATAAGCAAGTAATCTATCCTAAGTTATTAGGCATGAAGGGGAACTTAAGGGGTCGCAAGTATTAGGTGATGGTTCCTAAGGCATTAATGATGTTGATAAGGTTGTAAGGAATTGCGGTACTGCCAGCTTCGGCAGGGGCTAGTTTGTTTGGCAAAAGCTTAGGTGGCAATATCACTAAAATTGCAATGCTTTTTATTTTTGACTTGGCCTTCACCAGAAATAGAAGGTGGTGGTGAGGGAGGATAGGTGGGAAAATAGAAATTAATGGAATTAATTGCTTTTGGTTTTTAAGCCCAAACTGTCTTGGAAGGCATGCAGGCAGATTTTGTTGGGGTTGTTTCACTTTGCATGTTACGCAATTTTTGTTTTGCATGCTCTCTAGTTTTTCAAATCAACAGATTGAAATGCACTTCATGGCTATTTTTTATGTTTCCAATCTATTTTCATTTCGTGGAATGTATAAGAGGAATTCTGGAAAAGGAATTTGGTTGTTTGATCTTTCGTGGAGAAGATAAGGAGTAGTGAGCTCGTCTGGAGGTATTCTTCGATTTGATAGAGATACTATCAGGCATGATAGGCCCTAACTGTTAAAATCATTTGCTCTCTCCTAAGTGATTTCATAAAAACAACTCTACTCTATTTAGTTTAGTGAATTGCATGTTTGCCTAGTTATTTGTTGTTGGGTTTATTGAATCTTGTTCATTTGATGTCTCAAATCCATTGCAAAAAAATAGTCTGGTTCAGAATATATGTTGTGTTAGTATAAGCACATGGAAAATTTACTTGGCATAATGGGATCTTATAATCATTGGTTTTGGTTCTTGTTTAACTTTATACTATTATATCCTTGTTGAGTTTTCTTTGGAGAACCTTGGGTTTCTCCTATTTCTGTAGAAACAAATGTCTTGTGATTTCAATCTGGAAAGAACCGTGTTTTTTTAAGGAAACTCGTCTGCAACTGGAGTCTTAGATGAAACTTGTTGTTATACGGGATTTGTTGATTGAGTTTCTAGATTTTATTATTCTTGTGGTTCGTTTCATAGTTGTAAGAAACTGAGTTGTGTTACAAATGGATTGTTCTTGTTTTCCAACTTGATAAAACTCTGATTTATGCTTGGAAGTTTTGTAATATTATCAAGGATATTAGGGTTATAGTAAGCCCGCACTTGGTTTGGGGTTAATGTTTCATGGTGACCCTATAAGTTTTATAGGGAGTACTTAGTGAATACGGCCTTGATATGTATTAAAGTACAGTCTGAACTCTGTTTATAATCTTTCGAATCATCTTTGTTGGTATCTAAGGATTGAAAGATGATTATGTAAACTTTTTCTTAACTGAGGCAGTTTTAAAGTTTACTTACTACACTCGATCTTGATTTACGATGCAAAAGTTTTTATTGATTCAATATGGGTAGTATATTGTAAGGAAATTTAAAGAATTTATTTCCTATTAATTGTAATGATAACTGGGCAAGGTGTCGGTTCAGTTAAGAATCTGTTTAGTTTTTCCTTTGTTTAAAAATGTAAACCATTAAAGGTATATAATTACCTGAACTGGATATAATCGATTGAATGACTTGATCTAGTGAGAACTTATACTGAACATGGTGCTCAAGTTGCATTTTGAGACTTGGGCATAACGTATTTGTTAAAAAAATACTGTTAGATCTTGTCGTTGAATTTAGTCTGTTTTTGGATGAATCTTTATAAACTTGGAACTCTTAATGAGACTTTTTCATGTAAAAGGAATATATGCATATGCATGGAGAAAACTAGAAATGATAGTCTTGCGAATTGTTTGGTAAACATTGAAAGTTTGACTTGAATTCATCTAGTAGTTATCATTCCTTTTAAGAATTCAATCTTTTACTCTAGGGGTATTAAGTTGAGAAGTAAGGTAAATAATACTATCTTGATTGAACTCTTGGGTAAATTATGAGTGCGAGTTCTTAGTCGGGTTTCTTTTCTTGATTGGGTCCATTAAGTTAATATAGAACTTATAAAGAATTATTTATGACTCCTCATGTGTTTATGGATGTGTATGGCCTTCACTGTTTTGATGTTCCAAATGAATCACTGGCTTGATTGGGAGATCTTGTCTTTAAACAGGATGCATAAGCTCCTTCTTACTGTAAAAAGTGTTTTGGATCACTTCCTTGAAATCTTCTATACATTCTTAAAATTTTAATTGGACTAAAAAAGGAACTATTATTAATGAAAGGGAAGGAAATGATTGTTGTAGTAGGTTCACTGCTGAAAAGCTTCTTTTCTATTACAGTTAGAATAAATTCAGTTGTTAAGGACCTTCGGTTGACTGTTCTTATAGGATAAAGATAATCACTATTGGTTAACCTTCTCTTACTTATCTTTGGACTAAAATAGAAAAGAAGGTGAATGATGACTGGTTTGTTGAAAAGAGAATGCAAATTGTTAGTTGGGTGATATTCCATCTCTCCTTATTGGGTATTTTTATATTATCCTGTTATGATGAATATCTTAAATATTGATAAATGAATCATCTTAATTAGAATCATGTTTTAAGCAACCTTTTTATCGTATGATAAATAACTAAGTATTGTATTCTATTATGATGAGGTTTGGAAACAATGTGATTGTATGATCTGTTGTTGTTAAAGGAAATCAATAGGATCAATTTTATGTTAAAATGGTAAGATAGATATTAAATATCATATTCTACTCTTCCCTCTTAGAAGTGATTTCAGGATGTTAAAGCTCTTCTTTTCTGATTGAAATTACTTATGCCTATTGTATGATATACTAATTGATCCTTAAAGCTGGGTTGTTTTATGGAAATAATTAGTTGAGTGCACTTCATTTTAAGGATCAGTGTTTATCATGCCCAGTTCTTTGAACTGACCCATACTAGTAATGTTTACAAATGGACATCGTAAGTGATAAAAGAAGGCACAAACTTATATGATGCAATGACTGTTTAAATTTGATTCTTGTAAAGAAATCTGATTGATCCTGAGTTGTATTGAACAAAAAATTTATATTCCTTGGGAGAAAGTCTATTGTTGAGCCAGGTGTCTAAATTGCATAAATCTTGTAAATGTATAAGTTTGACTATGAATTAGAAGTTGAGAATTCACTTGCATTGGTTATGTAAATTATCTTGTACCCTTGTCTAAAGGAGGGAATCTTGTCTTGATGATATTCTTCTTATTATCTACATGATTGGATGTGTATTCTTAATGAGTATTATAAAAGGAATTTAGATTAATTCCTTAAGTAAGCTATAGTTAGAAAAGTGGCAGAATGCAACATTCTTATCTAAGTAATTCATTATATTAATGTGATGTGTAATAAACCTATATTGAAAACTATCGAAATTATAAAAGACATAAAAGGGTGTGTTAAACCCTAGAATTTAACTATGAAGAGGAAGACTCTTCCTCTCTAGTAAAGATATAAATAAAAGAGGAAGATATGATTACTAATAATTAGACTTAATTATAATAAGTCTGATAAGTTATAGCCTAGTAGGTTGTTACGCTTCCTTAAGCAGTTAACCCTTTAAAAAAAAGAGAACTTATGTTGTTGTTGTCCTGTTTTTGGATAACAGGTTGTTAAGCCAAAAACTAACAAACTTTGAAGCAATCTTAAGTTAATTAATTTAATTTTGGATTAATTGAATATGACCTTTAAAAGAACTTAAAGAGAGTTGGAATTAGGGTTAGATGGGCTGCCGAAATCTATTTTTCCATCAATCCAAATTAAACTAAACATAAGTAACCTTTTGGAGGTATGTACATCTAGATGAGGCTGTTCTGCAGGATGTTGGCACATGTCAACTATCAGGATGTACCTTCAAGAAGATTAGGATCTTCTCGAGGATACAATAGGGCAATTAACATGTGGAAACACCCTTTTGCATTGATCCTCAAGATCTACACCCTTTTGGACTTGAACAAGTTTTCATTCTAGGGCTGGATAACAACATAGTTGGGATATGAAGTAGCCCTCTAGGACTCAGGGTGCCTTGGCACACGGGGTTAACCAAGGTTGTCCCAGTAGGCCAATTTACCCTAAGTCTTCGTGAGCCTCTTCCTATCATATCCTATGTTGTTAACCTGAACTAGGGTTAAACCTTGGGCAAGGGGACTAACAGAAGTCAGTATAAGACATTCTAGATAACAATAGAGTGGGGTGAAGGATGTATTCTGGATTGAAGAGTATGTTGTCAAGGAATAAGTAATACAAGCAGTATGTTAGAAATATTTGGCCAAAGTATCGCAAGTTGTTGATTACATTGTCCTATGTCACCTAGTCTAAGGATCATGATGCAGTTGAATATTGGTAGCAAATATTCAATTATGTTCCTTAGACAGATCACTCAAAACCTAGAACAGGGTAAGAGAACCAAGTATACGAAGTATATAGACGATTATTCAAAACTTAAAGTTACACATGAATAGATCGCTAGTTCACCGAGTCATGGGATGAATAGATCGGTAGCTCACCAAGTCATTATAGCTGCATATGGTTATCTGTTATAAGAATGGTTGTTATGAAATGTGTGTTCTAAATTATGTATTTAGAACAAAGAACATTAATCATGCAAAAAAAAATCCTTGTTTCTAAAGTCTTAAAATGGGAATGTTACAATGACAGATCATAATGAACACTGTACTTGTATGTTATTACTCATTTTTGGGGCTCGAACTTTGGAGAGAAACTGAGTTCTGTTTGGGGTAATATTTGGTTTCACGTTTTCATTTGAATTTTTGTTGGAGCCTCTGGTTATTCTAACCAGTATTGAAACCTTGGGTAACTCGGGACTGATGAATGAAGTCGTATGTGGCTCTGTACCTATGTTTTATTTATTTTCGGGAAATTTGGAACTGTTAATATTAGTACATAATATACATATCACTTGTATTCTATTATTTGTGTAGATTCTAAACTTTGTAGGAATCTTGAGGCTGTAGGAGCTAGTATTTGGGCTTTGCATTTTGATATAAACTCTTGTTGGAGCCATTTGTCGCTATGAACTGGTGTTTGTATTTTTAGATAAATCGGGACTGTTGTTGACATTGTATGTGGCTCTGTGCCCGTGTTTTATTTAGTGGAATTCTAAACTGTTAATGGAGCTTTGTGTTTTTCATTAAATTTGTATTTGGTTATTTGTATAGTTCTGAACTGGTTAAGACTTTGTGTTGACTCTGTTATAGTACTCTGGAGTTGGGTTCTACTTGTAATAAATGTTTAAAACTTACAACTCTTTTGTCAAGTTTTTACTCAAAGAAAACTGGGAGAATAATTGGTTTAGTTATTTGGAAAATTCTGAGAGATCTTGTCGGAAAACGTCCTTCTTTAATGAATGAATTTGGTAGTTCATTTTAAGAACTATTTCTTCTTTTCTAAGATGTCAATGGTGGTTAATTGAGGGTACTCTTTTCCCCTCTATTCCATGGAAACTTGTATCTCCAGATATCTTAGAATATGTTATGGGTTTCGTTTATGAGAATAACTTAATAAATTAGTACTCTATACTATTATGGAGGGATTACTTGACTCTGTTATAATAGTTCTTGTATTGTAATACTTATTGAATCAAGAACCAGTTATTCTTTTTGTAATGAAAAAATGAAATCTTACTATGGGATTTCAATCTGAGTTATTGATACTTCTGATCATGTTAAAATTACTGATCGGGTGTTTTTCTCTCTCTTTATGGATACTATAAATACACCTTGTGACTTTATATAGGAAATGAATGTGATTCCTTTAGTACCAACTGTGTTTTTGGACTGCTATTTTTATTTCATTCTATGTATGGAATTGAATCTCGTGCTCCTTGAAAGTAAAGAAGTATAAGAAATATGGCAGTGTGCTTTCTTTTTACTGAATAGATTATTGGTTGAACTCTTCTGTTTGATTCTCTTTAAAATGGAGATTTCTTCATGATTTTTTTGGTCTTCTTTGATCAAATCTTTTGTAGAAATGATGTTGGAATAGATTAGATTATTCGGTTTTAATTAGTTGGAAAATGTAAGCTTGTTTGGCAGACTGTATGTTTGATAAGACTTTACTTGTTTGGTTTGAGATGAGAAAGTTTTGTCTCTTGTATTCTATCTTCTTGGATTAAGATGGAATTCTGTTCTGATGAATATCTTAAATGTTATAAATTTTTAAGGTAGTTATCCTTTATAAGAAATAGTAAAACACGTTTGGAGTGTCATCTGTTTCTCAGATGTGTTGTGTTTGGGCATGGTTGTAATGGTTCTTCTTCTTCTTTTGTTTAGGAATTAGATGAGTCATCCTAATATGAACCATGCTTAAAAATATTCCTTTGGCTTGAAGCAAAGATAAATGTTGTTTTCTTTTATGAAAAATTGGGAACAATGGGATGTTATGATATGTTGTTTGCCTAAGGATAATTGATAGGATCAATTAGACTCTTTTTGGTAAGGCTGATATAGTGGATTATATTTTTTCCTTTTCTTGAAAGTGAAATCAATTGTTTAAAATGTACCTCTTTTTCGTTGCTTTTGATTTATTGATTATTTGATGTAATAATTGTCTCATTAAAGCATAGTTGTTTTAATGGAACAATTATTGGAATGCACTTCTTTTTAAGGCTTAGTGCTTATCATGCTCAGTTCAATGAACTTACCTGTGCTAACAATTTTTGCAGATGGACTTCGTAAGTGAAAAGGAAGGCATAAACTTATGTGACCATTGGCTGATTTAAGTCTGATTTTTGTGAAGAGTATATCAGCTTTCCCATTAAGCATCTTCATGGTGGGACAACCGTAAGGCTGAGTTAAATATTGATGAAACTAACCTCACTTGGGATCAATTTAAAAGTTATTTTAGGCAACGATGGGTGCCACAACTCTACTATGATCAAAAAATGACTGAATTTCAGAACCTAGCTCAAGGAAATCTAAACAGTAACTGAGTATTGGGAATGGTTTGTGAAACTCCTCAAGTATGTACGTTAGTATCAAACTGATGAGAAATTCAAGATACGGAAATTCACTATGGGATTGAATCCCATTATTGGGGGAGAAGTTGGTGTTCACAGCCCAACCACTATGGAAGGGGTTGTTGAAAAGGCCATAAGGCAAGAACATAAATTAAAGGCTATTTCTACTCATAAGGAGGAAGTAAGGAAGAAAATTCCAAACCCCTCTTCAACTTCTCTTGCACCTAAGAAGGGACATGTAAGAAGTTTGGTAATAAAAGTAAGTTTTCAGCTAATAATAATAAGAAAACAACAACGAATAAGACTGTTGGAAATGCACGGAATAATTTTGCCAAGAATAATTACAATTGACAGAAGTCCTATGGAGGTCAGAATAATAAATTTAAGGCTAGAAATAATTATGAGTCTAGAAAGAGACCTGTAGGAGGCTATTATAATTGCAGTAAGGATCATTACGCAAATCAATGTCCTTTAAAGAAGGATGATCGTAATCAGCAGCACAAGATATATGTTGCAGTAGCTGACAAGCAAGCTGAAAATCAAGCTACACCTATTGAAGTTCCTGGTAAGTTATTTGGCATACTTGTAACTATTCTTTTTGATAAGAGAGCTACTGAATGTTTTATTTCTAGTAAACTTTCTTCAAAATTTAAAAGAAAAACTGGAAAAATGGATAAATCATGGACTATACATTATGGTAATAATTCTATTCATACAGTTAGTATGTGTCTTTTTGGAGCAATCCTTGAATTACCTAAATTTTCCACAGAGGTTGATCTTGATGTTGCACCTTTAGGGTCTTATGATGTAATCATATGTGTTAATTGGTTAGCAGAACATAAGGCTAAAATAGACTGTTTTGAAAAATGTATTAGTTGTTTAAACGACCCATAGAAAACAACAGAGATTCAGGGTGTTAAACGTGAGATTTCTTTTAGGAAATTGTCAGCCAAAAATAAAGGATGTACCTTATATGCAGTAAAAATTTCAAAAACTGCAGAGGAAAACAATGATTTCGTTGATCGATATCCACTATTACGAGACTTCAGTGATGTATTTCCAAAAGAATTGTCGGGTCTTCCACCCAAAAGGGATTATGATTTCATGATTAAGATCAATCCTAGAACCGAACCTATATCTAAGGCACCATATCAAATGAATACTATAGAATTAGTAGAGCTTAAGGATCAATTGCAAGAACTTTTTACTAAGGGTTTGATTAAACCAAGTGTTTCACCTTGGGGAGCACCAGTGATCTTTGTGACAAAGAAAGATGGAACACTTAGATTGTGCATTGATTACAGAATGTTAAACAAAATAACAATCAAGAATAGATATCCACTTCCTATGATTAATGATTGATTTGATCAGATGCATGGGGCATCGGTATACTCCAAGATAGATATTCGATCTGGGTATCATCAATTACGAATTAAGGATGAGGATATTCATAAAAAAACTTTCAGAACAAGGTATGGACATTATGAGTTTACAGTTTTACCTTTTGGATTAACTAATGCACCTGTAGCATTTATGAATTTAATGAATAATATCTTTCAAGAATACTTGGACAAATTTGTGCTCATATTCTTGGATGACATTCTCATATATTCTAAAAGCATTGAAGAGCGTCATGAGCATTTGAAAGTAGTTTTGGAAATTCTAAGAAAGAGACAGTTGTTTGGTAAGCTATCCAAATGTTCTTTCTATGACACAGAAGTCCACTATTTGGGTCATGTAATAAGAAAATATGGAATTGTTGTGTATCCTTCAAAAATTACAGCTATAATAGAATGGCCTGCACCAAAGAATGTATATGAAGTTAGAAGCTTCATGGAACTTGTTGGCTACTATAGGAAATTTGTACAAGACTTTTCTAAGATAGCTACACCAATAACTTCCTTACAGAAGAGAGATAAAAATTTTGTTTGGAGTGATAAATGTGAAATTGCATTTAAAACTTTGAAGGGATAGTTAACTTCAGCACCTATTGTTGCAGTACCATATCCTGATGCAGATTTTATGGTGGTAATTGATGCATCCGGTGAAGGTCTAGGAGGTATTTTGTTACAATGTGGTCATGTAATAGCATACGAAAGTTGAAAAATTAAGTTACATGAGTTGAATTATGCTCCACATGATTTAGAGCTTATTGTCATTGTTCATGCACTTCAATTTTGGAGGCATTATATGCTTGGTAAACCATTTGAGTTGAAAATTGATCATCTTGGGCTGAAGTACATTTTCATTCAACCAAATCTGAATGTAAGATAGTGAAGATGGTTAGAGTTTTTGTCTCAATATGATTTTGACATAAGTTATATAAAGGGTAAAGAAAATAGAGTGGCTGATGCTCTAAGTCGTAGAAAGCACATTTATGCTCTTATAACACTAAGAACTTAGTTTAAGGATGAAGTAAAAAGTGTTATGGAATCTGATTCTTACTTTCAGCAAGTAAAAATAGCACTTGCTACAGATTCTAATGATTTGAGGTATAAAGGTTTTCACTTTGATAAAGAAGGAATCTTACAATTTGAAAATAGAGTTTATGTACCTTTGCTTAATGATTTGAGAAAGAAATTATTAGTTGAATTTCATAATTCACCTTTCTCTGAACACCCTAACATTACAAAGATGTTTGCTGATATAAAACAGCAATATTTCTGGAAAGGAATGAAAAAAGATGTTATAGATTTTGTGACACACCATCTTGAATGTCAACGTGTTAAAGCAGAACATATGCACCTAGCCGGTTTATCATATCCTCACAGCATACCATAGTATAAATGGCGAGTAATAAGCAGGGATTTTGTACAAGGGTTGCCTATGTCAAGAAATAAACATGATGTTATTTTGGTAGTTGTTGATAAACTAACAAAAGTAGCTCATTTTATTGCTGGAAATCTGAAATATGATTCACCTGTTTTGGCTAAAAGATTTGTACGCAAAAATTTTAGATTACATGGAGTACCTCAATTAATCATATATGATAGAGATCCTAGAATGACGTCAAGATTTTGGCAAATTCTTAATGCAACTCTAGGAACTAAGTTAAATTTTAGTTCTGTGTATCACCCAGAAACGGATGGACAAAGTAAAAGAGTAAATCAAGTTTTAGAAGATATGTTATGGATGTATTGTATGGATCAGCAGTATAAGTGGGAAGAATATCTTCCATTACTTGAATTTACTTACAATAATACATATCATGCTTCTCTTAAGATGGCACCTTTCGAGGCACTTTATGGAAGAAAATGTAGAACCCCTGTTAGTTGGGACAGCATAGAGGATAGAGAGGTAATTGGACCTAAAATCCTTACGGAAATGGAACAACAAGTTAAGTTGATTCATGAATGCTTGAAAGAAGCAGCAGATAGGCAAAAGAGTTACACTGACTTGAAGAGGGTTGATAGGAAGTTTGAAGTTGGTGAGAAAGTCTTTCTTCGGGTTAAACAGAAAAAGATTTCTATAAATTTTAGCAAGGCTACCAAGTTATCACCTCGTTATGTGGAACCTTTTGAGATAGTTGAAGTAATCAACCCTGTAGCTTATCGTTTAGCATTACCTCCTGCTTTGTCAAGAATGCATGATGTTTTCCATATTTCTTTGCTTAAGAAATACATTTCAGATTTATCACACGTGTTAAATTGGAATTCCTTGTAGGTCCAAGACCCAGGAATAATCTTGGTTAAAACTCATTCGAGTGTTGGAAACTCACCAGTTGCATTTAATAAATCGATAAATAAGTCAATGTAAGGTCCAGTGGGACCATTTTAATGAAGAGAGTGCAACTTGGGAAAATCTAGAAGATATAGAAAATTACTTTTCCATATCTATTTGATCAGAATTGATTTTGTTGACTGATAAAAATTTATGATTTTATCTTTACATGACATTAAATATGCCAATTTTGGGCTGATATTTATTGATTTGGATAAATAGCTATTTAATGTTGATTTCTTGAACTATAAGATTCTAATATATTTTTGACTTATCGTAAGAGAAGTGAATGAAGTGATTATGCTGAGGTATATTATTAAAAAAAATGGGTAATCATCAGGACAATGATTCTTTCAAGGAGGAGAGCATGTAACACCCTTGACAATTGTTATTTTCCTCCTTTACATTTCAAGTGTTGACATGTGATTTTCCTTATAAAGATATGTTCTTTTGTATTTTGGAGATCATGCTTGATATGGATAAATCATTTTATGTTCTTGAGATCCTATGATTAATTTGGAATGGCTTCCTTGAACCCATTTTTCATTTCTTGTAGGTGGGTTGCAATCTGGTTTAAGAATTCTAAACTTATCTATTAATCTGACTCATCCTTGGATCAATTTCAGTGATCCAAGGAATGTTTTAAATCTGCTTTGTGAACGAATGGTAAATCAACATTCCATGAATTAAAAGACATATGACTGAACTTTTATTGGTTACAAGTTCTTTAATTGTTGTGTGAACATGTTTCTGTTTAGTCGTATGTTGTGTTTGGATCTTTTCAGTTTGATCGTGGCAGGACAATGCTGACGCAAAGGAACTATAGCCTACACATGGCTTAGGAAATATTTTGGTTCCTAAAACTAAAGGGACTTTCCTAATGAATACTAAGCTAGGTAAGGAAATATATACTACCTAGCTATGTTAATTAATTAAATTTTATCCTAACCTAAGATTTTTACTAAATTATTATGGAGAGGTTACTAAGTTATTTGAATTATCCTAAAAACCTAATGCCATATGGTTATGTCTAACTTAATGCCTAAAAACTATTGTGTTAGAATTAATCTAACCTATGTGGAAACTACCTAAGGTGGTAATTTATGGATTGGCTTATATCATAAGGTTACCTATCCTAAGCTAACCTAAGATCTAACCTAAGCAATTATGACTACCCTAAACTAATGGGCATGAAGGGGGAATTGGTGGTCGCATGTATCACAAGTGATGGTTTCAAGGCATTTAAGTTGTTGATAAGGTTTTAATTACATAGAGGTACCACTAGTTGTGGTAGGGGCTAGTTGACTTAGCAAAGGCTTATGTGGAAACTTCACTAAAATGGAATTTCTTGTTAAATTTGATTTGGCATTCACTAAACTTGGAAGGCAGTGGCAAGGAAGGATGAGCGGGAAAATACGAATTAATGGAATTTATTGTTTTTAGTTTTTGTGCTCGAACCATTTTAGAAAACCATGCAAACGGGTTTATATGGGATCATTACACCTTGCATGTTTCATGATTTTTGCTCTGCATTCTCTCTGGTTTTTTGAACGAGCAGATTGAACTGCACTTAATGGCTATTCTTGAGATTTTTGATCTATTTTCGGTTCGTGGAATATATAAGAGGCATGGTGGAAAAAGAATATTTTTGTTTGATCTTTCGTGGAGAAGAGGAGAAGTTGTGAGCTCAGTTGGAGGTTCTCTTTGATTTGACAAAAACGCTATCAAGCATGATAGGCTCTAAACTTTAAGATCTCATGCTTTCTTATAAATGTTTCATTAAAATGATTCTACTCTTTTGAGATTCTTGGTTTGCTTATCTTATTTGGTTATTTTCTTATTAGGTTTATTAAATCTTGTGATATTGGTTTTGAATCCTTGGTAAATGATGTTTTGTTGGGAACTTACCATGTATAGTTCTTAAAAAAGAGAATGCATGCAAAAACGTATCTCTGTAGCTCGGCTTTTTCATTTTGGTACGGGTAATTATCTTCATTGCTATTTAGATATGGTTCATATTTTTTGAGAACTTTGGGTTCTGTCTGATCTTGTTGGAATTTGTGTTTTGTTTGATGGTGAGCTTGTTCTGAGCTTTTGTTTTAATAGAGCTTGTATTCGAGCTCGTTTTTGATTTGGAACTTAGTTCTGGTTTTATGGGAACTGTTGATAGAGGTTCTTATTGTTCTAAACCGTGTTGGAATCTTGGATATCTCTGGACTATTGTTGAAGTCCGTGTATAGCTCAATGCTTGTGTTTTACTTCCTTATGATAATCTAAATTGTTAATGACAGATCATAATGAAAACTATACTTGTATGTTATTACTCATTTTTGGGGCTCAAACTTTGGAGAGAAACTAAGTTCTGTTTGGGGTAATATTTGGTTTCACATTTTCATTTGAATTTGTGTTGGAGCCTCTAGTTATTCTAACCAGTATTGAAACCTTAGGTAACTCGAGACTGATGAATGAAGCCATATGTGGCTTTGTACCCATGTTTTATTTGTTTTGGGGAAATTTGGAACTGTTAATGTCAGTAGATAATATACATGGCACTCGTATTCTATTATTTGTGTAGATTCTAAACTTTGTAGGAATCTTGAGGCCATAGGAGCTAGTATTTGGGCTTCGCATTTTGATACAAACTCTTGTTAGAGCCATTTGTCGCTATGAACCGGTGTTTGTATTTTTGGATAAATTGGGACTATTTTTGATGTCGTATGTGGCTCTGTGCATGTGTTTTATTTAGTGGAATTATAAACTGTTAATGGAGCTTTGTGTTTGTCATTACATTTGTATTTGGTTATTTGTATAGTTCTGAACTAGTTAGGAATTCGTGTCGACTCTGTTCTAGTACTCTGGATTTGGGTTCTATTGTAATAAATGTTTAAAACTTACAACTCTTTTGTCGAGTTTTTTCTCAAAGAAAACTGGGAGAATAATTGGTTTAGTTGTTTGGAAAATTCTGAGAGATCTTGTCAGAAAACGTCCTTGTTTAATGAATGAATTTGGTAGTTCATTTTAAGAAATTTTTCTTCTTTTCTGAGATGTCAATGGCATTTAATTGAGGGTATTCTTTTCCCCTCTATTCCGTGGAAAATTGTATCTTCAGATCTCTTAGAATAGGTTCCGGGTTTCGTTTATGAGAAGAACTTAATAAATTAGTACTTTGTATTGGTATGGAGGGATTACTTGACTCTGTTTTAATAGTTCTTGTATTGTGATACTTATTGAATCAAGAATCATTTATTCTTTTTGTAATGCAAAAATGAAATTTGACTATGGGATTTCAATCTGAGTTATTGATAGTTCTGATCATGTTAAAATTACTGATCGGTTGTTTTTCTATCTCTTCATGGATACTATAAATACACCTTGTGACTTTATATAGGAAAGGAATGTGATTCCTGTAGAATCGAATGTGTTTTTGGACTACTATTTTTATTTCATTCTGTGTATAGAATTGAATCTCGTGCTCCTTGAAAGTAAAGAAGTATAAGAAATATGGCAGTGTGCTTTCTTTTTACTGAATAGATTATTGGTTGAACTCTTCTGTTTGATTATCTTTAAAAATGGAGATTTCTTCATGAGTTGTTTGGTCTTCCTTGATCAAATCTTTTTTAGAAATGATGTTGGAATAGATTATATTATTTGGTTTTAATTAGTTGGAAAATGTAAGCTTGTTTGGCAGACTGTATGTTTGATAAGAATTTACTTGTTTGGTTTGAGATGAGAAATTTTTGTCTCTTGTATTCTATCTTCTTGGATTAAGATGGAATTCTGTTCTGATGAATATCTTAAATGTTATAAATTTTTAAGGTAGTTATCCTTTATAAGAAATAGTAAAACACGTTTGGAGTTTGTTCTGTTTCTTGGATGTGTTGTGTTTGGGCATGGTTGTAATGGTTCTTCTTCTTCTTTTGTTTAGGAGTTAGATGAGTCATACCAATATGAACCATGCTTAAAAATCTTCCTTTGGCTTGAAGCAAAGATAAATGTTGTTTTCTTTTATGAAAAATTGGGAACAATAGGATGTTATGATATGTAGTTTGCCTAAAGATAATTGATAGGATCAATTAGACTCTTTTTGGTAAGGCTGATATAGTGGATTATATTCTGTCATTTTCTTGAAAGTGAAATCAATTGTTTAAAATGTACCTCTTTTATGTTGCTTTTGATTTATTGATTATTTGATGTAATAATTGTCTCATTAAAGCAGAGTCATTTTAATGGAACAATTATTGGAATGCACTTCTTTTTAAGGCTTAGTGCTTATCATGCTCAGTTCAATGAACTAACATGTGCTAGTAATTTTTACAGATGGACTTCGAAAGTGAAAAGGAAGGCATAAACTTATGTGACCATTGGTTGATTTAAGTCTGATTTTTGTGAAGAACTCATAATCATTCTTGAGATTGTATTGAAAAAAAAAAGTAGTATTCTTTTGTAATGAAGGTAGTTGTCTTGTAGCATACCTAAATGTATAAGTTTTAGAGATGCATTAAATGTTGAGAATTTATTACTTTGGGTGTGTATATTATCTTGTACTTTCATTACATTGATGGAATCTTATATTTTGTAATACTCCATATTATGTATATGCTTAATGGGGTATTCTTAGATAAGTTTCACATTGGAATTTGGACTAATTTCCCTAAATAGGATGCAGCTTCTTAAGTTGCAGAATTTGATTTCATAACTAAAGAATTCAATATAGTAATATTATATGGAATGAACATTCAGTAATAACTATTAAATTTGTAAATGAAGGGGCTTCTCCCTTCCCACTAGATGTGTGCTTTGTATAAAAGCTATGGAATCCTCTTCCCATCGTTTAGTACATTGCCCCTTTTCCCAAACTATTTGGCATTGGTTCCTATAGCGTTTGGGTGTGCTCTGGACTTTCCCCGAATCCATCTAGGATACTCTCATATAATGGTCCTCCCCTTTCTCCCATCCTGCCCTGACACTGGCTTGGAGACTTCTCCTCCCCCATGGCAGATGGGGTATCTAGAAGGAAAGGAACAAAAGGATCTACAAAGAGTAGAGTTGGGATCATGATCAAGTGGCTAACCAGATTGCTCTGACCTTCTAGGAAAACATCAACACTCACTATTGGACCAAGTATCAGCAAAAAATACAACTATGTATTTCTAAGGAGTGGCAACTACTGTTGACTAATCTTCCTTCGGGTAAGGCTTCTACTACGGATAGAACTTTTGTGTGATGGCTTCCTCCCCCCCTGGATGGAGAAAACTTAATACTGATGGAGCCTCTAAAGGTAACCCTGGAAATTTGGGAGGGGAGCCATCCTTCATAACTCTGTTGGTCGCACTATCGTAGCCTCTGCTACCAACCTCAGCTATGGTATCAACCATCGTGCGAAAGCCCTAGCCATCCTCAAGGGCCTTGAGCTAGCTCTCAATTATGGAAAGGATCCCCTCTAAGTTGAAAGTGACTCCCTCAATATCATCAAACCTCTGCAGTTGGCTGACACCGGACAATGGTTTATTCAAAATTATTGCTGATATCCGCATCTTACAAATGAGCTTTCAACAAATTCACTTTCAACACATCCTTCGAGAAGGTAACAAAGCGGTGGATTGCTTAGCTAATATTAGCGTCCACCTTGAAAATCAACAAATTTGGTTGGAATACTTACCGGCAGACCTTCTCCAAATTACCAAGAATGACCTCACTTCTTAGTGATTTCAATTGGACTGGTATAGCTGCCTTTGGTGTCAACTACGTCATTATTAAGCTTCCCAATGGTGGCAGTAATGATTCTTCCATTATTATGATTAGTCTGTTGGCATAGCAGAATTTTAAAAGGGAGGTGAGTCATATTTTTGTGGATCTTCTCACGCATGGTGCTTCTCCATCTCATAAGTACTTACGGGAGGGTAATAATGATGAGTCGGATGACTCCCATGCTTGGGACGGGATTTGTAAGGCCCTCTATAGTACTCTCCTTCACACTCATTTTCAAAATCTCATTAGCATGGGTGGCCAGTTGAAACTCATTGAACCTGCCTCCTACAGTGTGGTGAAAGAGGATGAAGAAGTCTGGAACGTCCTGCGGGAGAATGGGATAACCACTTTTCTCGAAAGGATGGGGGGCCACTCAATGCTAGTTTCCTATGCCGCCATGGCCTCCTGGTCATGGGGTCATGTTCAAATCAGCAATACCTCCTTCACGATCTCCACAAATGCAATTGCTGATGCTACTGGTCTCCCGGTTGCCGGGGATGTTTACTTCAAATGCTCTCTCCAATTAGAAATGTAGGATTTCATTGCACCGAGCAATAAACCTATCAAGTATCTGTCGGGTTATACCCATGACTCTTTTCCTCCTCCGTGGGACATAATTGCTGAAGTGATCATGCACTACTTCACCATCGATGGTCATTACCACCTTTTCTATGGCCCCCATTTCTTTATCCTTTCACACTTGCACTAGGATAAGAAGATAAATTTGGCAGCTTTTCTTTTCTAATCTTTAGATCATTCCGTCCATCTCGCTCGTGATGGGGAGGGAGTTATTCTTCATCAGGGCCTGTTATATTTACTTTTTAAATCTACTACCTTGCATGCTGACATTGCCCATTTTCCCCCTAAGTCTGAGTGCCACCGTCGCACCCCCACATCCTCTCCCCATCCCTCCTCCACCTCCCGCCCCTCCTCCAGCCACTGTAGTCACCTTTGCATCTCCTCTGATTCTGATTCAAATGTGGCCATCCTAGGTTCTCCCCACCATGGCAACCCTCCCTCAACTCCCCCTTCTATCCCCCCTCATCCCCTCGACCTTCTGTGGCTTTTTTTGGAAAATGCTGACACTGGTACCATGGTGGTCTCCCCTGTTTCCAACCCCGACTCTCCCCTTACTAACAACCTTCTGGGACTTACTAAGTTGTATCTAGATTCCCCGGATTCAGAGAAACTGGAAATGAAAGAGGATATGTTTGTTGATGACCCCTCCATCCAGAAAGTTGGTGATAGCTTGGACTTCGTTGACAGTGAACCCCATGCTCACTCATTACACACATCTCCAAATCTTGAATCTTCAACTACTGAGACTACAGCTGCTGACTCTCTGAAGGATGATCGCAGGGTCGATCTGATTTCTTCTATTTTGAACAAGCTCTAACGTGCCTTCACCACTTTGAAGGCCTGGGAATCCTTCACTGACACCACCAGGACTGCTATTGCCAAAGATTGTTCCGAGCTCCTAGCTATCGCGGACCAGCTCGATGAAGACTCGGGCTCCCCTAGGGCTAAGAATGTTGTTACTAAGCTGAAAAATCTCATCTGATGTTTTTTCCCTTTTCTCTTGTTGGCTTTCCTCTCTGCCCTTTTTTGGAATCTTCTAGGGTATTATCGATATGTAATTTTCATTGCTATTATCTAGCCTTTTGGGATTTTTTGTAAAAGGTTGTGGGACCTTCTAAAACCCTCTTTTACCCTATATTCTGAAAACTATTGAATTTGTAATGATTTTAGGGGTGTTAGGCCCTAGCACTTAATCATGTAAAGGAAGATTCTTCCTCTATCTTAAGAATGCAAATAAAATGGAAGACGTGATTCCTAATTATTAGACTTTGTTAATTAAAGTCCATTTAGTTACAACCTAGATGGTTGTTACACTTCCTTGAATGGTTAAGTCACAATAAATGGAATTTATGTTGTTGATATCCTGTTATGGTTAACGGTTTGTTAAGTCCCGTAAATAACATTAAAGCTAATCTTAAGCTAAGAAAGTTCTTTAACAATCAGTTGAATCTGTTGTAGAGAAGAACTTAAGGAGTGTTGGATTAGGGTTAGGCAAGGTTGTTAAAATCTATGTTTAAAAATCAAAATTAATTAAATTTATAATAAACTCCTTGAGGAATGTACATCTCGATGAGGTTGTTATGTAGGATGTTGGCACACACCAACTGTAGGGTTATACCTTTGAGAAGATTAGGATCTTCTCGAGGATACCACGATGCAGTCGACATGTGGCAACACCCTTCAGCATTGATCATCTAGATCTACAAACACTTGGGACTTGATCTTAGTTTTTCTCTAGGGTTGTTTAGAAACATGTCTAAGATATGGGGTAGCCCCCTAAGACTCGGGATACCTTGGCACATGGGGTTGACTTAGGTTGACCCAGTATGCCAACTTACCCTAAGTCTTAGTGAGCCTCCCCCTATCATAACATATGTTGTTAACTAGAACTAGGGCTAAACCTTGGGCAAGTGGACTGATGGGAGTCAGTAAAGGAAATTCTAGATAACAATTGAGTGGGGTGAAGGACATATTCTGGATTGACGAGTATGTTGTCAAGGAATAGTAATACGAACAATATGTTAGAAATATTTGGCCAAAGTATTGTAAGCTACTGATTGCGTTGTCCTATGTCACCTAGTCTCAGGTTCATGATGTAGATGAATATTGGTAACAAATATTTAGATAGGTTCCTTAGACAAATCACTCAATACCCTGAACAGGGAAAGAGAACCAAGTATACGTAGTATACGGAAAAGTATTCAATACTTAATGTTAAACATGAATAGATCGGTAGTATACCGAGTCATGAAATGAATAGATTGGTAGCACACCAAGTCATTACAGCTACATATGGTTATCTGTTCTATGAATGGTTAATAAAGAATGTGTGTTCTAAATTATGAATTTAGAACAGAGAACATTATTTTTTTTAAAAATCCCTTGTTTCTAAAGTCTTAAAATGGGAATGTCACACCATGTTATCTTAGTTCAACTACATGAGGGGTAATGATTAACCTTAGAAGAGATTAAAATAATAATCATTATCTTTCCCATAGGGGTCCTAATATGGTACAGTCAGCATACACATATATCAAGAGGTGAGACCTAGACTTTAACCCTACTTAAAACATAAGTTCAATACACTTAACTATTAAGATGAATCTAGATAGCTATGTGGGATAAATGATTGGTAATGGAACAATTTTCTCTTGACTTTTTTGCGGTCACGAAACTAAGCATGCAAATCATAGCTTGAAAACTTTGGCCTAAGTAGTGTAATAGCTTAATACACTGCCAAATCACCTAGTTCCTATTTAAAAGTGTGTGATGTTGGTTGAATTTCAGTAAGACGATTTTCAGATAAACACTCAAGAATTACATCAATTCACTTACTTAAATAATTAGGTTGACCAATTACATACTTGAAAAGATTAAGATAAAGGGGATCATGTAAATCCAAATGACCTTTATAGCTACACGTGGTTTTTAAATGTTATCAGATGGATTGTAAACTAGATTACTTGTTGGATTATTATTACTACATTATAATATCATTGAAGGCATGTTATGGGATTGAGGGGTTTGTTTTAAAAAAACCCTTAATTTGCAGTTGAATAACATTGGGTGTTACAATAAATCCTTTGTAACTTCCAAATAAATTAGAAAATGGTGTTCAATACTAGCATTTAGGTAAAATATAGGATTTGATCATGAAATTAATTGTCAATAAGTTGAAAATCTCCCCATATGAATAACTACATGGAAAATATAGGTAAGGTCATAGACTTAAGAATTGAATAGTATATCTCACATATCAATGCATAAGTGGAATCCATTACACGTCAAAAGAACTTGAAGTATCTTAAGAACCGTAGTGAACTATATATCTAAGTAGGATATAAAATTATTTAAAATTTATAATATACTTTCCTATAAAAATAAACACGACCCATAACTTTTCTATGTTTGGCACATTTTTTATGATTCCAAAAGCTACTATATCGTTGTGAATTTAGACTCTAACACAGACATAAAGTTTAATTCACGTACTAGTATCTATCTTCTGGTAAAATTTAATGTCAAATAGAGAACTTTGAATTTTGTACAAGTCCCAAGGAAAAAAAATTAATATTTAGAGTTTGATTCCACGTGTGAATAAAAAAGAAAATGTATTAAACATGTTAATATATACATTTTGGTAAAATTTTAGCACATTATGATAACTTGTTGGAGTCTAGTTGTCTTACTACCTCACCCGCTCCCTCAATGTGTCAATTGCGCATGAGTTTCCTCTACCATCACGTTGGAATTTCCCACTTAGTTTAACATAGGTGCGTTCACCCGAAGTGTGAAGAGTTACCACATCCCATCATAGGTTAGCAAGAGTGAAGTGAATTGTTTATCATTCTCACTTATGTTCCTAACACATTAGAAATGTAATGAGTCTACGCATGCACCAAACATAATACCTATTATTTTCTACGTAAAACAAGTTCTTACACGGTTCTTAAAAATTCGTCACATACACATGTCAATATATATCTCCCTTATACTAGACCCATTCACAAGTATGTATACTACTAGGAACTAGTCCTTCACTAATCTTACAAGAGCTAATAATATCCCTTGAGTTTAGAACTTCAATCAACTACTACATCTAATCAGTTAGCAAAAAGTTTCATTTTTACACCATAAACCTGTGTTGCATGTTAATCTTATGTTATCCACAATAACTTTCCTAGTTATTTGGATAACTCATCTCCCCATTCTGGCTCTATGGTTCTAAATGCAGGTCACGCACACTTCACTTATTCACTTGTCACATTTTCATGGTTGTAGATTCCATGTGCACCTTATGTGCATCCCATCCTTTTCATTCTTTCTCCCCTTCTTTTTCTTTTCCTCTTCCTCTTCATTCCATCTTCCCCTTGCGTGCACCCTCTACGCTTCCACCTTCTCTGCATTGCATCACCTTCCAAACATTTCTTGGCCTTTACTTCCAAAAATCACCTAAGTCTTTGATATCCCTATGTTACCTTTATTCGTGCCCATGCACACCATTCTATAGCGATTACACCCCTTCCATATGTTTCCCTCTCATCCATTTGCCACATTTCCTCTGTGCGCATTGAAATTACGCATGCCTTCATTCTGACATCCTCATGTGCTTCATTCTTCCATGCACATACCTTTGTGCCCATCTTTGTGCCATTCCTTGCCAATTTATTCGGACATGCTTGAGTGTGACACACACAACCAATCAAAGTGCACCAACAGGGCGTCAAATTGTGGTAGAAAAGAAATGGGTGACACATAGCAAAAACGACAAGAACATTTGCATAGTTGGCCACCCTTTAAGCCAATCTGTGTGCTGCGTGTCTTGAGTGTGCAAACAAATCTAAAAATATTATAAAGCCATATCTTTTTCTATAGAACTCTGATTAGCATGTGCCTAGTCTCAATCGATAGCTATTGATGTAGGCTATAATGCTAGATATTCAAATTCATATTCTTGGCAGATCTGGTAGGTGAGAAATGGGAAAACATATTTTTGAGCATTAATGAGCATACCTTATTCTTCCAATGACCTGATTTGATCTGATCTGCTCTCCTTCCTTCTCCAACATGTCAAACAGACTTGGGGAAACACATTTGATAGATTTGCAGGCATTGAATGCTTCTTGTTGGTGGTTGTATTTCAATTTCGTGTTTTCCCTCCTTTTATTCTTCTTCCATGAATTCATCTATAAATGTAGGAGTTGGGATCATTTTTAATGTTAGACATTTTGAATCCTTACGCATTTTTCTAAGGATTTCATATCTTTGTATTTTGAGTTGCAGACCTCTAGACCTAACTGGTGCATGTGAATATTGACCTTCAGTCGCCATTGTAACAGCCTGTGCATTTCACGAAGTAATGGAAGCATCGTTTTGTGGTTATTATTTGTCCTAGCATGTTCGCATTCCTTCTTCTTGCCTTTCTTTTACTTTGGCTGCTTGTTTTTTCATTTTACATTCCTTACATCACCATTTTCTAGTTGTGTTTCATGAAAATTGATCATCTAAATGCGTGTTGGTCTGTGCTATGCATACATAATATCCCTTGACACATTTCTCTTCATTTTCACTCAAAATAGATAGTGTTCATCCCTCTTTTTTTGGTGTTATCACCTTAGATTATTTTTCCATTTGTTATCTTTCTATCCCTGGTCCCTTGGCATTGTTAGCTTAGTTTTCCTTTTCAGCATTAGGAGTAGCAGTAGTAGTAGAAATCGATAGAAGAATCGGCCTTCTCTGTACATTCGTCTCAAGTGTGCAAGGTCCCACAAATTGGAGATGGTTCAATTTTTGTCTCAAATGACTCGATTCTTCCAAATCCAAGACATGGGTGTAATTTTGACAACCAACAGTTTCTGGCACACCCGATGGGACAAGTATTGAAATCTTATATTTCACTTTGCTAAGTTTTGGTGTGTGTGCCTAGTATTTCTAGCCTTTGAAGGCTTATTTCAACACATCTAGTGACTCCCAAGATTTCTAGATCTCTGTTTTAGTAGTCTTGAGCACCTTTCATGAGAAGAGTGCACAAAAGGAAATCAAAGTAGCTGAAGACTCTTTCAAATATCTCCAACTATCTCTGAGAAGAGATCATAGCAGAAGACCTATGTGCATTGTCATGGCACATCAGCCACCTCCCATAGTGAGGAACTTTTCCAACTTCACCGGTGGAAGTCCTATGGTTCTATATGTACAACACGATATGCCAAATGGCATGCTCAAAAGTATTCCATACTTTACTGGTGAGAATCAAGTCACCCCTCAAGAGAATATCTAGGATATAGCAAATGTGTGTTCACTTTATCTGATCAAACATGATGATGTAGCAGTTAGGATTCTTCCATCCTCTTTCAAAGGTAAAGTGCTTCAATGGTACCAAGGTTTGAGACCTGGATCTATTGCCACTTGGAATGAGCTGGGAACATCTCTTTGTAATTACTTCAAAAACAAGTCAAATCACCTATCTTTGGTGGAGCAAATGACAACAAAAAGGATTATGCCCAGTGATCAGATGAATGATTTCAATATCATATTTCAGAAGACTTGGGACACAATCCATCTTTTGGTAGTACCTACAGCTCAACATGGTTTCCTATATTATCTTAAAGCGTTAAATAGTGACATCTCGGTCATGATTCAATCCATAGGAGGTAGGACTTTACCAACTACTTAAAATATTGCAGTAAGGGAAGAAAATAGTCTCATCCATGCAGGAAAGTTGTCTCCTAGACCACCTATGCCCTTATTCCCATAAATATCTCAAGAGCCCCAACCTTTTATCACTTATGTTCCTGTTCCTAAGCAAATCATGCAACCTGCTGCATCCACTTCTTAGTTTCTAACCCAGCACAAAAAAGATGAAGAATTCAAGTCCCTAATTAGAAACTTGTCCAACAAGGTCATATCATTGGAGAAGTAGCAGGCGCAATCCTATAGAGGAAGTGTTAATCAAGCACAAAGGAAAAGAAATCAACCTTGGCAAAATCAGTATGGGAATCAAAGATACAGGCAAAACTAGCAAAATTATAGATGGCATGCCAATGCGCACTTTCCGTTATAAGTTATTCCTCCTACACAACCTCTTCTTGCACCTAGTACAAGTCAGGCACTTATTCTAGTTTAGAACAATTTGTCACATGAGTCTAAATGGTGCTTCCCTTGCAACATGCCTCACAGTCAGTATCAATGTGCCAATGTTGCGTGTGAGTAAGCCTATATGATCCAGAATGATTTCAATTTTAGCCTTCAACAAGCACACCTGAAGCATATAACCAAGAAAGGCCAGATGCTCATCCTAAATCCAACTTGATATTCTTTGGTGTAGAGGACTTCTGTGTAATCAATAAATTTGTAAATGATGCAAGAAAACCGTGTACCTACATTTCTGACAACACAAGGTATAAGAAAATAATGCTCTAGTCTGGCACGCAGGTTACAATCCTGGTAACATGAGAAGACCCTAAAAATAAAAAGGAGGCAGTTAAGGCATCTAGCAGAAAAATTTCGCAAGTTCCTACATGTGAGGCTTCACACAAAAATCCTCCTAAAGTGGTGTGTGCCCCTCCTTTGGTAGGTCAAGCCTCTGTGTCAGCTAAGGTTCCTACCTCTATACCTAAACAAAGAAAAAGGATGTTGTCATGCCTAAAATTCACAAGTTAGTGAGTCTTCCTTTCATCATTGTGGACTAGATGAAGAAAACAAACATAAATGTCACAATGTGGGATGCCCTGATCATTCCATCTCAGTGGGACTTGCTACATGAAGCTTTGGCCCAACTTCCGTGTGTTGACCCAGCTATATAAAATTCGCATGCTTATGTAAACATCTTCCAAAAAGAGGAGAAGAAAGTAAGGTTGTCAAAACCCTACCCTTCTATATGTCTTTAATCATAGGAAAACATCTTGTTCATAACTGCATGATTGACTCAGGTTCTAGTACTTCTGTCATGCCTAAGAAAATTTTTGATGTCTTAGGTCTCAACTATAGCCCCTTTAAAAAAGGAGTCCTGCAACTTGATGGTTTAATTGTCACTACCCTAGGAATCATCAAATATCTTGAGTTAACTCTCCATGCATGTCCAAGTCTAACAATAACTCAAGATGTGTTGATCATTGATTTGCCCCCTTTTTTGTCTTATGTTTATCAAGAGATTTTATTGCTAAAGTGGGTGGTTACTTATATTTTGATTAGAATTATATGTTACTCAAGACAAGGTATGGTACCTGGTTTACCATATAAGCTGAGCCAATATTTTCCTATCATGTAGAGTCATATGTCCCATCCCCTCTCCAAGAAATTTGTTTAATCCAAGAAGAAAAATTTTTAATTTTTGAAGAATAACCTCTCATGCCTCCTATCCTGGATCTAGTACTTAATGAATGGGCAGAGAGACATCATGAATTTGATCTATATGCTAAAGATATAGAAGCTTATGAATCTGGGTTTGGTACTTATTGTATCCTTGAAGAAGAAGTTTTGTTGTCACACATGCTCAATAAAGACCAAGATGAACCTATTCTATGGAATTTATATTTTGATGGTTCTAGAAGCAGAAACAGTGCAGGATCAGGATTTGTTCTCATTTCTCCTAAGGATGAGAGGTTATTTTTCGTGCACAGGTTACAATTCACAGGATCCAACAATGTAGAAAAATACAAAGCATTGGTACATGGCCTTCTCATTGCTAAGAAGAAATGGATTAAGGAACTATAGATATTCGGGGATACATAATTGGTTATCCACCAGGTCACCAACAAATTGCTAGGTTAATTAATTATATATAGTATATATTAATTATTTAATTAATTATATTAATTAAATAATGTTGTTATATGATTTTTAAACCATATTTGTCTTATTTCACAGTTATAGGATTATTTGTTGCATAGTTGCAACGTAATAATTTGTTTGTATTAATTTAATTGTTGCTTCCTGGATGTATTATGGAAGTTGTTGTATTTTTGGTTGTACCTGTGCAACCTCTCTTTTGTCTGCACATGACTATACAATACCTATAAGTATTACACTCCATCTATTGTAACCTGGTTGATTTCACATTGATATAATTCACAGGCTATTATCTCTGTTTTTTGAAATTACATTTGGTTTCAGAGCAGGTTGAAGGATATTGGAGGATTGCAGCAGAGTTTGAGGAGCATTGGACAAGCTTATGTAAGCAAAAGAGAGCCAGAGTTGCCTCTGCATCTTCCCAACCCCATCCCTTGCAATACCACCATCAAATTCCTCAAAATCACTATCAAATTCCTCAAAACCACCTTTATTCATTGCAATTAAGGTTAAGGAGGATAGAATTCACTAAGGAAGATATTACAAGCTCAAAGGAAGGAAGAAAAATTATCTAAGGCGCCATACACACTCAAAACCGCCTTCATTATCGCCAAAACTGCCTATCATTTTTTCTCTTTGCTGGAATTTTCACTCAAAACCACCTTTCCAAAACCGTGGCTTTTTGAAGAGGTATGGTTTTACAGTTTGGAAGTGTTTAATTACATTTTGTTCTTTACTAATACTTGTTTAGCTTAGCCGCCTAAGTGGCTAGCATAATTTTTGTAAGACACTTCCCATCAAGAGAGGTCAAGGGGTCAAATCCCCCTCCCTCACCCACTACCAAATTTGGCAGAAAATTTAGTGGAACCGCTAACTTTAGCAGAAAATTCAAATTTAGTTATAACTAACTAAATTTAGCGAGAAAAACCCTATTTTAGGGAAAAACTTTTTTTTTCTCCACTCTACATATTTTTGCATTCTGAGCACATTTTTCCAAAAGATGCCTACCTAAAAACTTCATTTTCATCTATTTTTATGGTTTTTTTCTCAGTAAGCCGTATTGGGCTCCATAAGCCAACAGGGCCCGCAAAACAAAAAAAAATTGCCTGCCATTCAATTTTTCTAGATTTTTTGTAATTGCATGCTGCAATATATTGTACTAATTTGTAGGTTTCCATAAGTCAACTGTAAAATTTGTAACTAATCAAAAACTAGCAGAATTGTAATCAAAAACAGTAAAAATTTTGGTTTTGTAACACTCAACTACATGGACCTTCTTCAAAATCGGGTTCATCCATGTGTGTCTACATGGACCAGGACAACTATTTTCTAGTCTACACATTGGCCTTTTCTGGGTCCATTAACTCCCAGCCATATAAATTTGTTTTCCCTACCATACTCTGGAACCTGGCGTGAATGATCTTGTTGGTGTCCTCTATGTACCCCATAGCTAGAGTCGCATAGTGCTCACCTGATTTTCATGTCCTCACCTTCTTTCCCTTGGGAACCCAAACACTTGAATCTACAATGGGTCCTTCACCTTCTTATGTGGAGTGAGGTGCACCAGATGGCTTGCCCATCTCCTCTTCTGTTTCCTTGACTCCCTCTTTATCATCTTTCATCTCCTCATCAAGAGGCTCCTCTGTATTTTTGGGCTGCACCAAGGTTCCTAGCGCACTTTCACCAGGCTCATCCTCTTCATCATGTCTGAGCTTTAACTCTCTCCTCCTCTTCTTCTTAGTACTTATTTCTAAGGGGAGATCCAAGGTGATTTGTGTGGAGGTTGTGATGGCCCTACACTTGGATTCTTTGTCCTTCTGAACACCCTTTTAAATTTTTATTCCTCATTTATTGGGTCTGCATCTAAGGTTGATGCATTTATTTCTAAGTCTTCCTCCTCTTGTTGCTTCCTAAGAGGAGTAACCTCACGCTTATTTTCCTTAGTGTCTGAGGGCTTCCTCCATCCACTGCACACTAAACCATCGATGGTTTCTTTTTCATCTTCTTCTTATTCTTCTTCTAATGGTGAATTGGTATTTTTAGCCATTAGGCTCCCAACTATATGTTTCCCCTTTGTCGGGCCTGGTAGCATACATTCATTTTTGACATACTTACTATTTCCCATCCTAGGCTTAAGCTAGATATAAATTAGCATGGCCCCATTATCGCCAATGGCCAAACTAATAGGCCTCTTGGTTATATCATCTTATATGAGCCTCCCAATATAAGCATACTTACCTGGATATGTGTAAGTCTTTTTTAAGGTATTGTAGTCACAGTCTACCTTGTCTAAAATACTCATAGATCCCTCACAAAAATACTTCTAAAACCTCTCCGCTAGAGACTTATTCTTTGCAGGATACTCCCAAAGCTTGCTTTTGGGCCCATCGGGCACTCCAATTTCATAAAAACAAGAGGTAGAAAATGGCACCAAAGCTTATCTTCTCACCTTTCCATGATTATTCAATGATGGTATATGTTATGTATCCCACCAATTTTTAAACTTCCCCTTATGGTATCTTCTTAGCAAGATGTAGCCACATGGTGTTCACTTGTGACCATCTCTCTTGATCATTTAACTTGGTGAGTAAGTGTGCGACTGCCTGTACCATAGGGTACTTCCTTAACTTGTAAATATCCATTCTACATAGACCCTTTGAGTAACCCATCTCCTTTTGTGTGGCCATAATATCTTCTTTGTCAGATAGTTCACTGGTAATCTCTATCCTTGTTCCCATGAAACCTGTCAAGCTTGCAATTAAGGGCACGATGATTCTCATCTACCACCCAGCAAAATAAAATAAGTCCTCGTGAACTCTGCTCATAAGCCATTAGTATAGTTTCTCTAGTTTTCCAAAGTAAGGGAGTTTATAGAGCTATTGGACCCCTACCTTCTTCAAAAATTTCTCTCCAGCATCATCATAAATAGGCATTTCATCGACTATGTGCTTGTTTGTCTTTGTGTTTAAAAGCATGTCTAACTCTTCCTTGTTATCAGTCATGCAATGATTGTAATTGCTTACCTTTCTCCTGTGCACGTGAGAATCCCAGTCACGTCCCATGATTACATCCTCTTGGTACTACATTTCTAAACACTTGCTTTCATGGGTATCATCGATCTCCACCTTGGTTTCTACCTTCTTCTTCCCCTTTGTTCTTGTTAAAGGTGATTTCCTTGGTGCCATGGTAAAACAAGGTTACACTTTTTTACCTCTATCGAGCAAATTCTCGTGCCCTAGCTTGAAACAACATGCCCTAACTTGAAATCATGTTACCTATCTTCTTCTCAAACCCCGATGCCCTATTTCTCCTCTCTGTATGCCTCTACTTTGCTCAAACCCTTCTCCAATGGGGATGCAATCCAATTCCATGCACAAATCCACTCTTCTTATCTGGTTTTAAATCTCTTTGCAGCTTGATTCTCTAGCACTGCTCGGTCGCAAACAACTCTCTTGAAAACTCATAATTGCAAAGGTAAAATTTAACCCGCATTACATTATTATATATATTTTGAAAAATTAATCACATTTATTACTCCTCCACCTACCACCGATCTTCTTAATAATTGAACATTTTACCATATTCCGCACGATACACCTATGTGCCCCAGCCATAACCTTCCAGCATGCATTTCTACCTTTTGGCCACATACCCCTTTCACGCACTTCCATGTACCAAAGTACCTCACTATTGTGCCTTCCCTTAAGTAGTTTCCATGGCTGTATGCTACCTCGTGTTATACTAGGTATTTTTTTCAACTATGATCTTCTTTTAAGAGTAATTTTATTTCTAACAGCACCTTTCCATACCATCTGCACTTTCTATCAAGAGAAATCACTTGCACAATTAGATTTCCTTATACATACCCATCTTTGAATAAAATACACCCCACACAAAGGGTATGTGCAGTCCTCTATGCATAAAATCACTTTATATTACAATCAGCTTTTGGTCGCAAGTGCACTTATTACACAAAACACTGAACTAAATTGACAAGGCATAGTGACGAATAAGAAAACACATTAAGGAAATCTAATCTAAATGGAAATACTACCTTATTAAAAACACCAAGAAGGATTGTTTATAGTAGGGCTTCATACTACTCCCATTGAAGTAACCGGGTAGCCGTGTACCATCAAACACCTCTAACTGGAAAGCACCTAACTCAAGAATATGAGTGATAACACATGGTCCCAACCAAAGCACCTTAAGCTTTCCTAGGTGGCAAGAAAACTTTGAATCATAAAGAAGTACCATCTCCCCAACCTCAAGATTCTTTTCCTTAATGTGCATGTCGTGTCATTCCTTTTTCCTTGATTTTTCTTGCTTTTGACTCCAACGTTTTATGGTACACCTCTCATCCATTTGTATCAACTTGTCAATTCTTTCTTCCAATGATTTCTCATCAGCTAGACCTCTCGTGTGTGTGACACACAAAGAAGGTAGCATGAATTCCATGGGAATAACTACTTGTGCACCATACACCAACTGAAAGAGTGTTGCCTTATTCAACCATTTATAGGTTTTTATATATGCCCAAAGTATAACAGAAACTTTATCATCCTAGTCTGTCCTTCCAACATCACAAATCTTTGTCAAATTTTATCTCAATATCTTGTTGAAATCCTCAGCAATCCCATTTTCCTGAGGATGATATGTTGTTGTCTTGTGGTGTGCTACCATAAATTCATCCAATAATATCCTGATTTTTACATTCAAGAAATGAGTGCCCCTATCACTTGTCAAACTCAAAGGGCATCCATACATGGTAAAAATATTTTCCCACAACAACCTTGTTGTTGTAGCCACTATAAAATCATTTATAGGTGTTGCTTCCACCCACCTTGTAAGATAATATATACAAGTGATGATGTAGCGTGATCTAATTCTATGCACGACTTGGGAAATAGGACTCACAAAGTATATTTTCCATTTTTCAAAAGGTTTTGCACTAGTAATGGGCCTCAAAATCATTTCATCTCTCTACCCAAGTTTTCCAAGGTGCTAACAGTGATCACACACCTTACAATACTCCTTGCAATCCTTGTATAAGGTTTCCCACCATAAACTAGTGAGTAGGATCTTTCGCGTGGTGGTGTCACCTCCATAGTTTCCTCCTGTAATATCATCATGTGCCTCCTCCATGATTTCCATGTTCTCATGCTCCAGTACACACTAACGCAATACTTCATCTCAGCCTAGTTTTTATAAGTCACCACTAATCAACATGAAAGGTGTGGCACGAATTGCAAGCTGTTTTTTTTCCAAGGCTTTCATTCCTTCTAGCACCATACATGTTCGTAAAAAGACAACAATATCTGCTAATTAAGAGGGTGTGTGGTTTAACCTGTATAGTTGTGCATCCAGCATTGTATCTTCAATACTCTTGGCATCCTCTCCATATTGAATCCTTGATAAGTGGTCTGGGCCAGAATTGCTTTTACCTGGATTTACCACAATTGTAAAATCAAACTCTTAGAATAATAGAACCCATCAGCATATGTGCCCCTATAAAACAGGATTATTTACCAAGTATTTCAATTCCATGTGTTATGTATAAAACACAAAAGGTGTTTCCAGCAAGTATTGTCTGAACTTATGCAGTGCGTAGATCATTCACAAAGCTTCATGCTCCGTAGTTGTATAATTATGTTCTGCTGGAGTCAACTTTCTACTAGAAAAAAATATAGGAAGATCTACAATACCTTCTCTGGGCTAAGCTAGAATTGTGCCAATGGCCATGCCAAAGGTGTCCACATGTACTTGAAAGGGGAGATTCTAGGAAGGAAAATGTAAAATAGGCATCGTAGTAAGCCTCTCCTTCAGTGCTTTGAATGCGCGTTGCTGCAGTTCTCCCTAATAGAAAATCCCTTTACCTTTTAATAACTCCTCCAAGGGTGCGTTAATTTTAGCATATCCTTTGATAATTTTTTTATAACATCCTATGTGGCCCAAGAATCCACGCACCTCACTCTGACTGGTGGGTTCCTCCAAGCTGAAAATGAATGCAAGCTTAGCTAGAGCTACTAACAAACCCTCCTTGCAGATTATATGCCCTAGCAGAGTTCCAAAAGGTATAGAAAATAAACACTTCTTCATATTTAAAGAGATGTTTAACTGTATGCACCTCTCAAACATTAACTACAAATTGTCACAATGATCCTTGATCATCCCATACATGTTCCAATCATCTAAGTAAACCTGTAAGAATTTTTGAATAAACTCTTAGAATTCTTGAACCAAAATGCACGAAAATACTACAGGTGCATTCTTCAATCCAAAGGGAATCACTGTTTATGAAAAACTTCCCCATTCAGTATTGAAAGTTGTCTTCTCTTGATCCTCCTTATCAATTCTTACCTGATGATACCCAGAGAACCCATCTGTAAAAGAGTAAATTCCACACCCTACAATTCCTTCCAATATTTCCTCATTGACAGGTGTAGGGAAAGGATCAATCACACATGCAGCATTCAGCTCCCTATAGTCCACACAAATCTTGATTCTTCCATATTTCTTTATGTTGATTACCATATGGCTAACCCACTCTAATTCCTCTATGGGCTAGATAATTCCAGATTCCAACATCTTATCTATTTATTCTTTAATTTTTACATGTAGGTTAGGGTTCATCCTATAAGGTCTCTTCCTAACTGGGTGCGCACCTTCCTTTAACTTAATTTTCATCTCAGCCAAATATTCATGCATGCCTTTCAACTCATGATAACCCCTAGGAAACAAGTCTTGGAAATCACGTAGTAACTCAATTAGCTTAGCCACTTCAGAGTTAGACCAATAATCTCCAATTATGGCCTCCTTAGGTTTAGCATCTGTGTCAATGTTCACTTTCGTTATTTTCATAGGTTCTTGGTAGGCAGACGTCGTTTCATCTGAACTTTCTAAGATCTCACATGTAACCTCTGAATGATCTATATCCAACTATTCCACTTCTTCATCATCCACCATATAGACCATCTTTCATTTCTCCTTCTCTAGGAAAGCACACTTAATCAATTCAGCATATGTCTCATCTACTTCATCAAAATGTGCTTCTAGATATGACTCACCAAATAACTCTTGAATGAGTTCTTCATCCTTTACACTATCTCCAATGGTCAATCACTTCAGAACTTTTAATTCCTCTTTCACCAGAGGTTTAGTGGGGAAGTAGTCAAAAGTCTTGATCATTCCTACAATCAAGTCTTGCCAATTTCCAGTCTCCATGTGCAGCTCCACATAAACATACCAAGCATGCGCATAGCCTCGCAAGGTGAAATAAAGTTTGTGCACCCATAATGAAGGTGGTAAAGCTTCCTACCCCTCTATCTAGAGTCTCTCACACTACTGAATGTGGTGTTCAATAGGATTATTACCATGATATTCACATATTTGAGTAAGTGCATTACTCCTAAACAATTGGGTTGATAAAGCAATTCTCACTTCTCTCCATTCTATGATATTATCCCTAAGAACCATCCACCAGCACATTGTTGTCATGCATAGGGTATACATTAGCATATTCCTTCTGTCCACTTGATCCTTCCACTATACTTCCATGGCTCAAATGAATACCTCATGGTTTCCTAATCTCCTAACACAATGTGGCCTAGTTATGCATGCATCTACACTTCTTACCCCGTGCCTAACCATCTCCATGTGCCCAATTTTCATATGAGATACTTGTAGTATCATTAATGGACTATGCATCATCCCACTAGATAATTCCTTCCTTAGATGGCTCAAGCATTTTTGGATCTCGAACGGTGCACACATAAATTATGTTAAAGTATTCTTCACTTAAGGGCTCGACATAAGGTGCATATTTTCCATCTATCAAAGGGATAATAACCCATTCTTCCTTGTTCTCAAAACTAATATATCCCTTATTGGATTGTAGATCAACATTATTTGCATAACACCAAGGGCACCCAAGTAGAGTTGGGAATTTTTCTGCTTCTTCAAGTGCTAATACCTCGAAGTCCCCAGTGAACTTGGCCCCCTGTATAGTAATAGATACATCCTTAAATACTCCAATTGGTGTGGCCTTAGTTTGATTTTCCATATATAGTACATTGGAAGATGGCTGCAATGGTGGTTTTCCCATATGAACCCATGCAACTAAGGTAAGCACATTCACTTTTGCGCTTGTGTCAATTAAAATATTGTTCAAAAGCCATCCATCTACAACAACATTCAGAGTGATCTCCTTGTCATAATCCAAGCTATGGGGAGGGAGATTAGCATGCAAAATATGTCGTCTGGTCACAATACCAGCGCGTGGAGTGTTTCTTTTCAACCATCTCCCTAGGAATGGAATAATGTTATCTTGATGTGACATCTTACATACTTCCTTCATATCATCAACATCCAACTAGAAAGTCTTAGTTTCCTTCTTCTACTCCAACTTCCATGACTATTCCTTTAAACATTGTATTTCACCCTACATATTTCTGAGTACCTCCATGGTTTCCTAATAAACCTCCTTCTAATGTGTAGGGTCTGGGCATGTTGCATGTAAAACCTCCTGCTTATTGATGGTAGGCTTTTGTTGCAGTGCTTCTCTGGCATGCACAGCCTCAGTGCATGTAGTAATATTCATAGGTACTACCTCATGATCTAGTGATAACTTTAGTATCCATTGGTTTTCCATGACACATTGTATCCTAACCATCCATGCGCCCTTGTTCTCTTGTTTGTTCTTCTTGCTTAGATGTTCATATAATTCCAAAAACTCTTCATAGTTTTTATTCTTCCCACAAAAAGAACAAGTAATGTTATGAGAACATTTGCACCTGTAATGGTCAAGGGATCTACACGTATAACATGTTCCACAAGGGAACTCACCTCATCCACTGTTGTTGCCTCGGCCTCTAAATCCATCATGGTATCCTCTACCTCTACCATAACATCCCTCTAAGCACCCTTCATTTTGATCATAGTGCCCTTGAGTGTGTTAATGATCATGTCACTCACCTTTATCCTTAGATTTATTCAAAACCCCCATCTATTGTACACCAATATCAATGGCATCATAGATATAATCAATCAACCTGAAATCTTCTATATTGTGAGTCATGGACCAGAACATTTTACAGTAGCATGACACATTCTTTCTTACCACATGTTACAATAATGGGAAGCGGCTTGCATCATGGTCCAAATGACATATCTCACATTCCAGTAACAAGGAGTGCACTAATCTATGAGGATAACTATCCTTAGGATTCCCCTCTACTTCACAATTTGTGCACCAAATTCCACTATGTGTCTCATGTTGTGTATTAGTTGATAATTTCTCCAGCTTCTTTACCATTTCCGCAATTGAGCTTCTAAGAATGGACTAGCTCCAGTGTCTATGATCCCGACTTCCTCAGCATGTAGAGTTGCTTTAAGTGCCTTGCGTGTGTCTGTATAAGTCGTATGTGAGATCACCCTCCTAAAAGGTGTCATCATGCCTCTGAAGAACCACTATGCAGGGTTATTTGCAAGGATATAATATGATATTTTAGACAAGAGTGTCTTGAAATGAGCATCATACTCCTAGACACTCTCAGTAGTTCCCTTCCTGATATCCCTTAGTGCACTTATACTTTTCTTCTCAAACTCAGGTATATAAAATTCCTTAATAAAACCATCATGTAACGATGTATAATCTACACAAGTCTGATTAGGGTCAAAAAAAATTTACTAACTATGCACGCATCCCTAAAATGTAGATACAAACTGAAAGGCCTTGCACTACTCATGATGACGCTTTTCTCTGGAAAACATTCCCAATGTTCTTGGTAGGACTTTCTTTAGATTGGTATAGTGCTCTACCAAGGCACTCCATTTTCTCATTCAACCAAGTAGCTTAAGCTTTACTAGACCACTTTTCTATCAATATTTTCAAGAAGGTCACCATGACTGAATTGTACACAACACACCAATATGAAGATGAATCTATCACAGACTTTGTTACTCATTGGTGGAGCCTGATCAACCAGCTCACATTTTAACTACCTCAAACTGAGTTAACAGAGTTGTTCACCAGGGCTTGTGCTAGACACATCTTTCCAACTCTCTAAGTTCAAACCTTCCACAAAATTTGATGAGGCGTTCACCATGGCCTGAAAACTTGAAATGTGTGTCACTGAGGAGAAGAAGATACAATTACGTAACAAGAACGTTGCATTTAAATCAAATGATACATTTTATTCTTCCAAACCACAAAATAATTACTCTAAAGCAAAAGGATCTACCAATGCAGTAGTTTTGAAAGTTTTCCCATCTCACCAATCCAACCAATCAAATCCTTCTTCTAATCTTTCTCATGTTTAGGTTTTTCAGTTCAAGCGGGAGAAATGAAAATATACTCCCATAGGAGAACCATACTCTTAGGCTTTAGAAAAACTTCTAAAAGTTGGAGTGATCACTCTTCCATCCTTCAAACCACATACTCGTTTTTACCCCTCTCATCCTATGCATACATGGTACAAAGAAAATGATTACTACAACTATCATCGCGTTAAAGCTCATAGTGACGGTAATTGTATAACTTTCAAAAACATTGTCTAAGAAATTTTAGATAATAGAGATCTCATCTTGGATAACCCTAATGCATTGACTAATCAGAACCTTCACATCTTCAAGAATTCATTCCCAAATCACACCCCATTGTCTAACCAGACCATTGAAACCTCGACCAATGACAATAACATTCATGAGGTTCATGTTGTTTTTGACATCATGTCATCTCTTCCTCAATTTCATCCTACTTCATCTATCAAGGAGATTATCACACGAGCTCCTTCATCCAGGAGGGACTTATTTCATCTTTTCATTTACCCAAAAAGGAGTCTCCCTTATCTCTTCCTTCACCCCTAGAGGAGTCCATCATATCTGTCAATGTAGTTTCCCCACTCACTTCTCAACCGGATGAACAACCCACTGTATGAACTCTCCTACCCACTGGAGAGTTATACTTACCTTCCTCTTCACCAAAATATGAACCAACCTCATCTGATTTGTCATCTCCCCTACCTATAGGGGATCCCTTAGCAACATCCCTTCCTATTAGTGATAATTATCCATTGGCTTTCAAGGACTCTGTTGATTTTCTCTCGGCTCTTTTACCCATAGAGTTTGAAGCCAACCAATTCCCTCTCTCACAAACATTATTTATAGGGATTACTAAAAAATCAACATCATCCCCCCTACGGTGGTGATGTTTTCACGCTTATCCGACCGCTTGGATTATGTTGACAATTCCATGCTTAAGGGATGCCTTCAGCTACCTTTCTCAACTCAAATGCACATGTTGTCTAATGATACTTCCACAATCTATCCAATGGTGTTTCAAACAACCCAACCTACCTTGCCCATGTCATTTTTAGTGACCTATTCTTCATCACCCTCACCCACACCTAAACCTTTACCATCAAATGAACTTTTTCCAATGCCTAAAACATTTTAGGCATTTATATCTTCCTCCATGTATAGACCCATTTCAACATTGGGATTCATGCTAACATCAAGACTTGTCCATCCTCATGTTAAACTAGATTTAGCCACATCCTCACAAGCCATCACAAAGACTATTCCCCCACCTAAGAGGAAGACCCAACCTCTTAGGCCGCACACACCAACTTTTCCCACTACCCATCTGTCACCTTCACCACTTCCATCTATCATAGGTCCCTACCCATAAACCTTGGCCAAATAGCTTCGTACCCAGAATAAACCAAAAGCACAACAAGTTACCTCATCACGATCCTCTGTTTTTCCCAAATTACCTACACAACTTAAACCTTCACTGTCACCTATATGCTTTTTACCTCCTATACCCACACCACTTCCAATATCATTATCATTTCTTATGTCATTCCATTCGCTTCAACAGTACCTTCTGCATTTCCCCTTACTACAACCTTCATTTCACCTCCATTATCACCTTGGCTAGCCTGACCCCTTTCTTCATCTGTCTTCTCTTCTACATCACATGCTTCTTCTTCACCTTTACCCAAGGAGTTGCAACCAAATCCTATGAACCCACTACCATCCAAAGTGGTAGTTAAACCTACAACACCTTCAACAACTAGTTCACTTGCTACATCTTTACCCAAGAAGGTGCAATCAAAACCTAAAACTGTTCTATCTACCAAATAGATGGTCAAACTTACTCAACCTCCAATTCCACCTCTAGTGGCACCTCTCCCTCCTAAGTCACCCAAACCTCCATCCAGAGCCACACTCTCTTCACATTGTGATCCATTAGCAAGGTCTTACACCAACATCCTAGCTAACCTCTTGGAAACCTATGTCATCACATTACCACCGCTTAGACTTTATGACCCACTCAAACCTAAACCAGTAGGGTTTGATGATAAAAAAATTTATACTTACCATCGTGTGTCAGGGCATGATGTGGAAACCTATAAGGCTCTTAAGATTATTCTTATCCAACTATGTCCTCCCAAACAAAAATTTGACGATGATGATCTTTTATATGAGGACGCTATTCCATCTGCACATATCACCACACATCCTCATCCCGTACTTATCCAATGACCTTAATCTCCCCCTCCACAACCATTTTATCCTCCCCCAACATTTTAGATCAATATGGTCTACATAAGAGAGCTAGCCAAACCTCCACCAAAATGTCAATGTGCTACACTATTTTCACAAAACTAGTATATGCCCTCATCATACTTTTGTTCATCATATCATTATACCTATCATGACTCACTTTCTCCCTTACCACATATACATATGGTTCAAATTTCCACTTGATCCTAGAAGGACAAAAAAAAGGAGAAAATGGCCATCTCACCCGCTACTCTTTTACCCAATATTCCATCTCCACCTACACCAAAAATCACCATCCATGGAGCCACATACCCTATTTATGTTGGGGTTTCCCATCATACAATGTTTAAATAGTTGCACCAGTCTCATTCTCTAGATTCGTGTAGGCCCCCATGTCATTCCTAAATTATTCTGTCTTAAAGGGGGAATTCCAGTACAACATGTTGCTTGACCAACCTTGGATCCACGTTGTAATCATATTTTATACCCTTAGACCAATAGTCTAATCCCATGTACGCCAGCCTATCACCCAGTGGGTGTTGGGCACTCACCTGAGGCATGCATGGGTGCAGAGTCTCTCTTTTATGTGATTCTTATGAGAATGCATCATCTTATAATAGATTCAAATGGAAATGATTAGAAAGAACCATGTCATATCCTAGAATGAGTTGCCTTATTGCATCCATAAAAGAGAACTAACAAGCAGCATAAGGAAATGGTTCATACAGAAATGAAATACATTAGTATACTTCCAAACACATGGATGATTCATAACAAAGAATTATATTCATATTAATAGATTCAATAACCACATTACAATCCCTTGAGGCCATGATAGATCCTCATCTAACTATGTAGATAAAATTTATGCATCAAAGACATATTATGCTCATCATATTACGAAGAAGAATAAAAACTCATCCCCTAAATGTGTCATTGCTTACAGAGTTCTTCTAATCCCTAACCCATAACATCCCCATTCATTTTCTGTAAGGCTTCACCTCTCTTTTCTCTCATTTTCACTCTCCACACAATATACATATATCCTTCTTCTATCTTCCTATCCTTTTTTCCTCTATCGGGTGTTTGTATTTATAACCTTAACACCCACTGCCATACCTTTTAGAAGTTACTGATCAGTTGCCAAGTATTAAAGTGGTCCTCTATGGGAGCATGCATTCTTAGATTTGAGCTCTGCATTCCTTGCAATGATGTCTTCTAGAACCTTCCATCACACGCCTGGAATATTCCCTTTTTGATCCCACAGTCACCAGGATGGCACCTTATCCACAAGCGTCATGCTTTTCTCGTGTGCTGCCTGGGATGCCGAATGTAACTAAGTATTGTTGTCCTCTCAAAATTTCCCCTCTTTTAAAAGTTAGAAAATTGAAAATTTTGAGTTAACACTCTTTAGTGATGTTCTAGTGAAGTGAAAAATTGAGGAGATAGTAGAAATTCATGTTTTTTGGAGTTATTTTGGTGATTTGCGGGTCTGTCAGACATTTTTGTCCCTCATGTCCCAATTTTTGCTAGGCCTTCTGTTCCCCGATTGGCTGTATTCCTCGAAATTATTTAACTTTTGATTATGTCAGAACTTTTTGGCCCATTTGTCCCAAGTTCGCATGGGTTCTCTATTCCCTGATCACCTACATCACCCGCATCGGGTCCTTCACGTACTTTTGTCCCATCTGTCCCAAAAGCATTTGTGCCTTCTATCCTCACTTTTCCCACATCTCTTGCGTCAGCCGGATCGTGTCTTCGCGTCCCTCATGTCCCAAATGTACCAAAGACCAT
Source organism: Taxus chinensis (assembly GCA_019776745.2). NCBI lineage: Eukaryota > Viridiplantae > Streptophyta > Pinopsida > Cupressales > Taxaceae > Taxus > Taxus chinensis. Next base: position 14,673,846 of record CM034151.1, on the reverse strand, counting down.
CCAGGCCAGTTTTTTCCACTCTTCCATATTCTTATCTTTTTGAGTCGATGTAATATGAATTTAATGTGCATTTAATGACCTTCTCTCTCCTAAATAGATATTTAATGGGACTATCCTCTATGCATTTGACACATTTCTCACTTTCCATCATTAGCTCGAATCCCTGCAATTAAGGTCATTTACATGTGCTCCTACTCCCTTTGCATTTTTCATTGCAAACTCGAACCTTGAAGGTTTTCCTCTATGCATTGCAAACATGAAGATCAAATTCCAAGGCTAAGAACATCTATCACCCCTTGAGACCTCTGTTCCTGATATCGGGGATAGTGAGGTTCGACACCTGGATTTTGGGGATTTTTGGAACATATTGACTTGCCCTAGTCCTTCCCCCATGGCACAAATGATCAACGATAGCAGACTTGCTTATGTAGCTGGTTTCCCTATCTTTGTACAATGTGCTGACACCGTGCTCACCTGTGGAGCTCATTTTAACTCGGACACCAAAGAATTGACTAATGTGCATGGGGAGTTGATTACCAAACTAGATGTTGCTACCATTACTACTACCCTACGCATTCCAGAGACTGAAGACTCCATCATTCTCACTCAAGCTCAAGCTCAAACCCTGTTCGAGCAGGAAAATGAAAAATATAAGGCAAGAATAGAAAAATCATGGTTAAAGAACCCTAAGAAGGGAGCGTCCTGACTTTCCAAGGTGTTGTTTAGGGTTGATTTTAATGAAGAGCTGTCTGATTTCATCATTTTTCTAGCTCATGTCATGGGATTACCCTCTACCAATGAATTTCACTTTTGGATGTGCCCTTTCATCAACATCATTTGTGAAGGCAATTAGAACATAAATTGGGTAGAAATCATTTACATGAATTTGACCAAGCAATTATCTAATGTACAGTAGACTAAGAAGTTCTATAAGACTTCTTATCTCATGTATTCCCTAGCAGCATCCCTGCAGTGGTTTGGATTCACATACATGGAGGGTCAGAAGGACGAGCCCATTTATGCATACTACCCTCAATTTACCCTTGAAACTAGCAACCACAATTTCAGAAGAGTTAATGATGTCTTTACCATGTATATTGTAAGGCTTTTAGAAGGTGATATTGCCATGAGGTTTTTTGATGAATCCATGAACCTGATAGCTAAGTATGGAGTTTTCTTCTTTCAATTCAGGAGGTTTTCATATATCAGGTTGGCTGGTTATTAAAACACACCTCTTAAGCTCCCCATGTTTTGTAATGACAAGATGGCTCTAATTCAAGAGTGCATGTAATTAGATAAATTGCATAGGACCTGTAGGGACAAGAAAATCTCTTGTCTGTACTTCCCTATTTCTTTGGGAAACTATACATGTAAAACATCCTTGGATGCCAAAAATGAAGAAAGGTTTATTTCTCCCCTCACTATCCACTTCCTCAGACCTAGGACTTGCTTTGATTTGAAGAATTTCATTGATCAGAACCTCAGGATAAACTATCATCATAGGCTAGATACTGAGGACTACTAGGCCAATTGCGCAGATGATTTTAAAGCAAGGAGGAGGCACTATGGAAGACTCTCTCTTCAAAAAATTAAAGAGCTCAATCTCTATCAAATTCCTGAAGGTTTCCAGGATGATGATGAATACTTGCAGTCTTTTTAGTATGAGACATTAATCAAACATACTCCTTTGGAATATCTGGATTGGTACAAGAAGGAGAAGGATGAATTGGTTGAGATTTTGACCCCTATCCTTGTAAGAATCAAAGTTTGGTTTGACAGGAAGGTTCGAGAGCTGAAGAAGAATCAAAGTGGATCTTCTTCCATAGATACTTCAACACCTATGAAGGAAACACGTACACCCAACACAGAGGTACCTGTACAAACCCCTCCTCCTTCCTCAATTAAATAACCTAAATCATCTACTCCCTCTTCTTCTACTCAAGTGTACGGAAAGAAGATAAAAGAGGTTAAATAAGAGCCAATTGAGGAAGAACCCCTTCTAGATCATTCAGGATTGCCTTCAGGGCCAGAGAATATTATTGTTCTTAGTGAAAGTGATGATGGCAAAGTACCAAACCCTGCAGGAACTTCAGAAGTTATAGTAGAAGATGAGAAGGAGGTGCCTAGCACTGAACCTCCTAGTACCACAGATTCCTCTGCACAAGAATCTCCAGATGCCTCACTCACCTCTTTACTAGAAGAAATAGTGGTGAATACCTTAAGTGTCATGGGTTCACTTTCTCTTGGACCTCTTGTCCCTTCTTATCCTTCTTCTTCTTCTACTACTCTTGCATGGTTGCAACCCTTGGTGGATAGCGGGAAGAGAAAACCTTCTTCCCGTTTGATAGGGCCAAATTTTGATGTTGTGGTAGCTTTGTTAGGTACTACTCCTCCTCCTCCAGCAAAGAGAGCTAAAACAATTTCAAGAATAGTGACAGATGCTTAAGGCCAACAATTTCTAGAGGTTGCAAAGCCTAAGGTTGATAAGGCAGAGCAAGATCTATTAGCCTCTGACCTGGAACTTTCTAGAATTTCAATGGGAGAATCTACTCCTGAGAGTGACGTACATAACCTCTAAGAAATAGTAACCAAGGTTATTGAGAGAGTGGAAAAGGGTAAGCAAACTATAGAATAGTTGGAAGAACAAAATCAAGTTCTTTCCATCTTCATCAAGTCATTATTGGCTAAAGATAAGGTTTTGGATCCTACTCCACTAGCTACTCTTCCACCTCCTATGATTCTCAGTCAAGATGAGGTTCAGAGTATCAAGGATATACACAGATATTCCACTTATGGAAGGGATATGGAAGCCATGGTTGATGAAATGACCATTGCAGGTTTGAACTTCATTGTAGAGGCCTTCAAAGCCAATGAGAAGGTGACCAACCTATAACAAAAACTCTCCTCCTCTATAGCTGAGGCAAGGAGATAGCTGAGGCATTAAAAATATTCAGGCAATGGATTCTCAAGTCAGTGGGCCCTCCTCAGCAATAAGCGGATGTTTTCTCTCCTATTTCTCCTTTTATCCTTCTTTTCCTAGAATCGAGCTCATTGTAAACTAATTAAGGACATTGTGCCGAGTACTTCCTTAATTAATATTTTAGTTAAAAGAAATGGTTACCAAGTGTAACCAATTTATAAGCTATATAATGGGCTCTCTACACCATTTTTCATGCATTGGAACTTTGGTTATTTTTGAAAGTGTAAAGGAGTAAAAAAGCTATCAATATAATAAGATCTTTCTTTCTATTTCTATCTGTCCTTGTTCTTTCCTTTCTATCTGTTAAAATTTATAGAATCATTAATCTATTTTACTTCAAGAAGCTTTGTATTATTGTGGATGTCATCTCTAGAACTTTGTGTCTGTGAAATAAAATCTTGTGGTTTTAATGCAAATGATTTTGTTCTATATGATTCCATTTTGACATGTGTAAGGAATTATTTTGTTATCTATATTTCTTGAGAGTGTTATTATGCCTTTTTCCATTCCTTAATTCTTCTATCCTTTTGTATTGATGATCTGTTATATCAAACACTTTCATGATATCAGAGCTCCCCTTTAAAACTAAACGTTGTACATTTGTAAATGGGTTTTTGCCTTTAAATAAGGGAACCTCTCCCATCAAAGAGGAGGGACTTTCTGTCCCCTGACTGTTGTTTTCAATAAAGTCCTTATTTGACAACCAACATTTTTTGGCAACTCTGCTAGGGATTCATTTTGGATGGATTCCAGTTTTATGAATAATTTCTTGATCATTTTTTGATTTGGCGACTCTAATAGTTACTCGCGGTAGGATATCCCTTGGTATTGAAGATTCTTAGTTTCATCTCCTAGAGCAGCAAGGTTTTCCTCTTCCTTCAATAGGGAGAAATAGAAGAGCTCATTCTACAAGCACACCTCCTGTTGAAAATAGAACCCTGGTGAGTGGTATCCCTCCAGAACAACTTAGCCCTAATCTTAATGCTTTAATTCTTCCTAGTGTTTCAGTTCCCCTTCAAGCAGTTTTTCTAAGGATGACAATTCCATTACCGTGGGGCCATCGTGTTGGACCTCTTGCCCTTCCTCAATCTTTGCATGAGTTACCCAGGGGTAACAAAAATAACTTCCCCAAGTTTAGAGGTGATGGCAAGGTGCACCCTGATGAACATATTGCTGCCTTCATAGTTGCATGTGGATTCCTCGGAGTTGAGCATGAAGATGTCTCGGTGAGGCTTTTTATAGAGACTTTGCAAGATAATGCAACAGATTAGTTCTATCATATTCCTGTTAGGGCCATTACCAGTTGGACCATGATGAGAACAAGATTTGAGAACCGTTTAAAACCTGCAGAGGATGTGCATGCTTTGCTAGCCTAGATTTCTCAAATAAAGAAAGAATCACAAGAGCCCATGAGGGAATTTATGGCCAGGTTCAACAAGTTTATTAACAAAATCCCACCAAATACTCATCCTGTAGATAAAATTCAAAGATGTTTCTTCTTAAATGCTCAATTGCCTGAAGTTAGCTATGCATTGAGGAGAGCTAACCTTACAACATTGGGTGAGGATCAGAGATTAGTTATTAGCATTGAAGATGACTTGATCATGTCAGGTAAGTTGAAAAGAGATCCTTCCAAATCTAGAGCTTCTTCCTCCTCTTCTTCTACTCCCAAAGATAATACAGATCCATTAGTACAAAAGCTTGATAATGACCTCATTGCCCTCAAGAAACAATTGGCTCAGCATGCTCCTTATGCAAATGTTCTAAGGAGGAATTTTCAGCCTAGAAATCATTTTCCTTCCTCTCAGAAAAGGTTGGAAATTGAGGGGCTACAAATCAAGGTCCCTGTTGATGCAACTTGTGAGGCTGAAGAACCTAAAGATGAAGAGAATAATGAATATTTTGAAGAACCTGAAGAAGAGGTTGATGAATAACTGGAGGAACTTGAGGGATCTCAAGTTAATTTCTTCACCACTGAAGGTGTTGATGAAGAGGATGATTATGATGAAGTAGTAACAAATATGAATAGTGAATCATACGCTATCATGCCTCAGGAACAAACAAATAAGAAGGAGAAAGTGATGTAGCCCGCTCAGAGGTCCAAGGAGCATCCCATGACTATTCTCATTGTTGCAAAAAGAGGATCTCCTATTCCCATTGCATCCACACAAAAGGTAAGTTCTGCTAATTCTTCTTTTCCTAATTCTACTACTAAAACTTTTTCTTCTCCAACTCCTAAACCTGATAAGCCTAAGATTCCTAGTGATGACAGCCCATGCACCTCTGGATCTTTTGATATCATTGATCACCTTAAGAAAACAAAAGTTCAAATTTCAGAGGCTGGGTATTATCAAACCCACCCTAAAGCCTTTGCCAAAATGGTCCACTTTGTCAATTCCCATTCCAAAACTACCTGTAAAGTCCTTTTACCGACTCCATCCTCCGCACCCCAACCCAACCTTGTAGTTGCAGTCACCTCACCTAATGAGAAAATCAAACTGTTTTATGTAACCCTTCTTATAGCTGGCCATAAACTCAACAACTATGTCATAGACTTAGGAGTGTCAAATAATGTCATGCCTACCAAAGTGGCTCATGTTTTGGGTCTTACTCTCACATGCACTTATGGGTTTTGCTATTTTATAAAGAGTAAGGAGGTGCCTTTGGTAGGAAGGATTAAGGATGCACAGGTATCTTTTGCTGCCTTACCTGAAAAGAAGGTTTTAGCTACTATCTTGGTGGCTGATATCCCTCCTTCATATGGTATGTTGTTGAGTAGGAACTTCTGTAAGGATATGGGAGGAGAAATTCAAATGGATTGGTCACGTGTCCTTATACCAGTCAATGGCAAGATGAAGAATTTGTTTCCTGAGAAGAAATCTGAGTATATTGTGCAAAATAAGGATGATCCCAAAGTACAAATACTTTATGAAGATATTGGACATGGTAACTATATGATTATGTCTCCAGAGGAAACTAAACTTCCCAAAGAAGTACTTCATGATCCTAATGGTGTTTGGAATCTAAAATTTGATGGAAGTTGCTCCTCAGCTGGTTCTGTAGATGGTGTGGTGTTGATGTCTCTGGAAGGAAACTTTTACCCTTTCTCTTTCAAAATTCAATTTGAGAATACCAATAATACAGCCGAGTATGAAGCCCTCATCCTTGGACTTAATGTGGCAAAAGAAAAAGGTGTGAAGAATATTCTATCTTGTGGAGATGCAGAACTAGTTGTTAAACAAGTCAGAGACCTTTTTCAAGTAAAGAATAGAAGGTTGAAGCATTACATAAATCTAGTTTGGGATTCTATTTAATTTCTTGATGCCTTCTCCATCGAAGCAGTGCCAAGAGAAAAGAACACTAGGGCTGATTCACTAGTTGTTTCAGGATCATTGCTGATACCTCACCCTGATTTCTCTCAAGATAAATTCACCATTGAAATGATCCATAGGCCAAGTGTGCCTGATAATGTAAGTAACTGGAAAGTTTTTAATGATGATAAGCATTTGCTTTCTTTCTTAGAGCTCAAGGATAACTTTGAGAAATCGTACTTTGAAGGAAGTGACAATTTACCTCGTGAGAGTGTATCTTCTAATGAGGAGGGTGTCAAAGAGGAGACAGATCAAGATGGGTGAATCAAACTCAAAGGTAACAAGATTCCTAAATGGCTGGTGAGTTTGGAGGAATTGTTTGATAAACATGACAAGTATGATAAGTCTAAGGCTCTTATAGGAGTGTAGCAATCTGCAGAGTATGAAAATATTAACATCAGGAGCTCTGCTGACCCTAAAATGGTGAACATTAGAAAGTGTTATACTCAAGAAGAAAAGAAGAAGGTAGTAAATATTTTGAAGAGGTACAGTGATGTACTTGCTTATTCTTATGATGATCTAAAAGCTTTCCAGCCCAAATAAATGTAGCAATTCATTCCTCTCAAACCTAGGATTAAACCTTTCAAACAGAAGCAAAGGAAATACAATCCAAATATTGCTGACACCATTTTTCAAGAAATACAAAATTATTTAAATCCAAAATCATCTTCCCCATTCACCATTTGACATGGATTGCCAACATTGTACCTGTCAAGAAGAAAAATGGTGAGATTCATATCTGTGTTGACTTCAGGAATCTGAATCAAGCTTCTTTGAAGGACAACTACCCTCTACCCATGATGGACCAAGTGTTGTAAGCTATTACAAGGGCTAAAATGTTGTCCATGCTTGACGGTTTCTTAGGACACAATCAAGTAGAATTTAATACTGCAGACCAGCACAAGACTACCTTCACCACCCCCTGGGGTAATTTTTCCTATAAGAGGATGCCTTTTGGACTCATTAATGATGGTACCACTTTTCAAAGGGCTATGGACTTGGTTTTTGGAAGCCTGAAAGGAAAATGTATTGTTGTGTATCTAGATGACCTGACTGTGTTTTCCAAAACTAAAGTAGATCATTTTCAGCGTCTGGAAACAGTTCTCTTGAAGTGCAGAGAACATGGGGTCTCTTTGAATCCCAAGAAATCTATCTTATGTGTCATGAAGGGAAAATTGTTGGGGCATGTTGTCTCTAAAGATGGAATCAAAATCAATCCTGAACAAGTTCAAGCTATTCAGTAGATTCCTCTTCCCACAAGTAAGAAGGGAATGCATTCTTTCTTTGGTAAGATCAACTTCCTGAGAAGATTCATCCCTAATTTTGCAGAGCTAACTTTGAATATCTCCCAAATGATGAAAGGGAAACAAACATTTGATTGGTCCTCTAAAGGGAAAGAATCATTTGAAGGTATTAAAAAGGCTATTGCTAGGACTCCTATCTTACAATGTCCATATTTTAGTAAAGATTTTATTATTTATTGCTATACCACATCCATGTTGCATTCAACCTCTTGTTCTACTAGGTCCTTGATGATTTTCACCACTTCTTTTTCTGTGGCCTCATCTATTTATTCCTTCGTGAGGCTTGGGGTCCTTTGATCCTTTGTATCTTCATCCTCGCCTACCCCCTTGCCTTGGGCCTCTATTTCTTCTCTGTCCTCATCATCATCCCCTTCGTTATACTCCTCATCCCCTTCTTCCTCTAAATTGTGTATCTCACACACTTGATGGTTCTCACCTACCTCTATCTCATCATCATCATCCTTACCACTGATGTAGGCATCTAGATTCTCCGTCTCTTCTGAATCGGCCTCATCCGTCACCTTTTTCTTCTTTCTTTCTGGGGATTCCAGTATAGAGATTCTTCTTTTTCTTTCTCCTTGACATGTGATATTTTTATTGGTGATTCCTCATGGGTGAGGAGCTCTTCATGCTCTGGTGCCTCTTCTTCTGGGATCTTCACCTTAATAGGAGACTTCTTTCTCTACGCATAATTACTAGGCTTAATGTTTGCTTCTGGTGCGCTCACTTCTTGTGTGGTTTGAACACTTGGTGCCTTATGCACCTCTTCTTTTTCTCTATTTCTAGGAATGGCCTTCTTCATTCTGGTAGGGTATTTAGGGATGGAGACATCATTCTCCAATTTAGTGCCTTTTTCAAAAAAAATCCTTATGCGCAGATACACCCCTTTTGTGGTCCTTCCTACAATCGGCAGCATTAAAGGATTCATCATCTGTATCTCGTGGGAGACATATCTCTCCATGTACACATGCTTCTTTGGGTAGATGAGATTTCAGCATAGCTTGTGGTGGTCTATATCTACCTCACTAAGGTCAAACCTTAATCTCTTGGCTTCTTTGAACTGATTAACTTTGGCTTGGAAGTATTGCGTAGTGAAGGAGAAGGATAGCTTGCACCATGGACTCATATTACCATCTATCAATATAAATCTACCAATGTAGAAGTGTTGGTATACTGAAAATTCTACCGCTCCATTCACGAGCATGGGAAATTGCTCTAGGATCCTCCACTCAGCCCTGAATGCATCACGCATTTGCTTATACCACTTATCCAGGCGCGCCTTGTGAGAGGCCATCATGGTTTCACAAGTATATTTCGCAAACCTCTTTGTATGCGAGGGATCCTCTTCTGGATATTTCCAAACAAATTTTTTGGCCCATCACGCACTTCAATCTCTAAAAATACAATGGTAAGGAGGATGTTACCGAAGATTATCTTCTCTCCCTCTTGCGCGCTTCTTATAATTTCATCCACGATGAAAGTAGACAAGTTATAGATTGTTCCTTCTTATATCTTTCGGCATACATTTAGTCATGCCTTGTTCACTTGTGTCCATCGTTCCTGGTCATTGAGCTTAGTGACCAAGCACATGGACATCCTCATCACTGGGTCTAGTATCTCGTTGATGTCAAAGTATCACGACCCCTTCTTGTAGTCATACACGACTACAGTCTCCTTGATAGCCTCCTTGTCGCTTAAATCATCATCAATGTTATCTTCTTCACAATTGAGGCATGTGAGCTTAGATATCAATTGTGGTGTGATGCACATCTTTCACCCCGTGAAATAAAAATGATCCTAATGTACGCGCGACATTAACCACTGGTAAAGGTGCTTAGGCTTCCTAAAGTATGACAACTCATATAGTTACAATAATCCAGCCTTCTCTAATTTGACCTTCACCTCATCATTGTAAATGTGTATTTCGTCTAGCATCCTATTATTAGTTTTCTTTGGTGAAATGGTTGGTTTCCTGGGTGACATATTTTCTAGTCGAACTGATCTAAAATACTCTTTCCTCTTGCTCTTATATGCTACTATGTTCAATCCCAAAGCTCACTCCAAAGCTTCAACTACTGAAATGAATCCTTCTTTCTTCATGCCCTAGCTTCCAAACCCTAACCAGGAAATCCTTCCATAAGACAGCTCTCTTCACACAACCTTCCTCATGCCTGTGTACTCCTTTCTTCTGGTTTGTAGATCTACTCTAGATACACACTCAAATTTCTCAAATTCTCCTTACTTTGCAAAAATTTCTCTCTGGATGCTCTATTTTGCAAGAGCTTCTTTTACTTCATAATCGTAAGGTAAAAAATGACTTGCCCTACCTTGTATTTACAGTATTTTCTTCTTCCCAACATTAAATGTTATATCACCTACCAATGTACTTTAGCATTAAATGTGGCTTTTTCCACTAATCTGAATTTAAGCGCCTTTACCCACACGCCACATCTTACGTAAAAAAACCCCTTACAACCTTTTGGCACACAAAACTCCAACCTGACTGAAGACTCTTACGTGCACGTCCACAGCACCGAAGGCACTTCTTTTGTCCTTTAGCCAATTTTTCCCTTGCTTACCTCATGTTGTTCCTGTGCTCTTTTCTATACGTGGTTTCTGCAAATCCTTCTTGACACCAACCATTTTCATCCACCTCTCTTCTACATGCTTCTTAACCTTATGCATTTTTTATCCTTTAACCAGGACATTCACCGTAACTTCTACTATCAGCTCAAACTTGTATTACAAGCCTATACTTCATATCACTATACCCCACACTAAAAGAGATGTGCGGTCATATGTGCATACACAACCTCAGGAAAAATAATGTGGTTACCAATGCACAAGGTGCAAAAATAACAGAACAAGAAATGAGAAAGGGAGCACACAAGAAAGAAAAGCATAAAGGGAAATTCTAAGCTAATTGGAAATACTGCCTTATTAAAAATACCAAGAAGACTTATTTATAGTAGGGCTTCATCCTACTCCCATTAAAGTGACCTGGTAACCTTGTCCCATCTAGCACTTGTAACTATCAAGTGCCCGAATCAAGAATGTATGAGATGATTTAAGGTCCCAACCAATGGAATTTCAACTTCCCAGGATGGTGCAAATACTTGGAATCATACAACAACACCAACTTCCCAACCTCAAACTTCTTGTTCTTGATATGAAAATCATGTCATGCCTTTTGTCTTGATTTTTCTATCTTTTGAGTCCATCTACCAAGTGATCAACTTTTGTCTAACTGCATCAACTTATCAATTCTTTCTTCAAGCGCTTGTTCGCCATCTAACCCTCCTGCGTGTGCTATACACGGTGATGGTAACATGAATTCCATTGGTAAAATAGCCTCTGTGCCAAATAACAATTGAAACAGTGTGGCCTTGTTCAACCTTTTGTAGGTTATCTAGTATGCCCATAGAACAGCTGATACTTTGTCATCCCAATCTTGTCTTCCAACATCATAGATCTTAGTTAACGTGTGACTTATTATCTTGTTAAAAGCCTCAGTAGTTCCATTTTCTTGATGGTGATATGGGTTAGTCTTATGATGGGCCACCATAAATTATGCTAACATAATCCTGACTATTTCATTGAGAAAGTATGTACCCCTATCACTTGTTAAACTTAAAGGGAAACCATACTTCTTGATTATGTTTTCCCACAAAAATCTAACAGCTGTCGTTGTGGTGTAATCCTTCATACGCACTACCTCTACCCATTGTGTTAAGTAATTAGTGCAAGTGATGATATACCATGAACCATTCCTTCGTGTGGCTGGTGCAATTAGTACTACAAAGTCAATTTCCCATTTTTCAAATGGTTTAGTGTTGGCTATTAGTCACAAAGGCATTACATATCTCTTTCCAGGTTTTCCTAGGCACTGTCAATGGTCACGGGCCTTACAAAACTCAATTTAATCCTTGTAGATGGTTTTCCACCAAATCCTAGCTAATAAGATATTCTATGTAGTAGCATTTCCTGCATAGTGTCCTCCTCTAATCCCACCATGTTTTACTTCCATAATTACCTCGTGTTCATGCTCTAATATGCATCGGTGTAGAACCTCATCACGACCTAACTTATACAGGTCTTCACTAATCAATATGTAGGGTGCGACACATATTACTAACTACTTTCTCTCAAGAGCCTTCATCTCTTCTAGCACCACACCTATTTTTAAGAACATTGTGATATCTTCCAAGTCTAAGGGTGTGCGCAATAACCTAAATAGTTACGTGTCTGGCATGGTATCCTCAATGCTTTGTGTTTCCTCCCCTGGATTAATCCTTGATAAGTGGTCAGGTCCTAAATTTCTTTTCCCTGGCTTCATCACCATTGTGAACTCAAACTCCTTAAATAGAAGGACCCAACGACATATGTGCCCTTGTAGAATGGGCTTGTTGACTAAGTATTTCAATGTCATGTGGTCCATGTAAAATATAAATGGTGTTGCCAACAAATACTTCCTGAACTTTTGGAGTGCATAGATCATAGATAATGCTTTGAGCTCAATAGTTGTGTAATTTTTTTCTTCTGGTGTCAATTTTCTACTTGCAAAACATAAGGGATGTTCAACAATTGCCTCACCAGGTTATGCTAGCATTGCTCCCATAGTTGTTCCAGAGGCATCAACATGCACATGGAAAGGCTTACCCAAGAAGGAAAATGTAGTATGGGCATCGTGACAATCATATCCTTCAAAGTGTCAAATGCCTTTTGCTGCACCTCTCGCCAATGAAAGGCACTTTTGTGCTTTAACAATTCCTCCAAGGGCATTACAATCTTGGCATACCCTTTAATGAACTTTCTATAATGCCCTGTATGTCCAAGGAATCCACACACTGCGCTTTGATTAGTAGGCTCCCCTAATCCTACAATAACTGCAACTTTAGCGGGATCTACTTGAAAACTTTCTTTACATATAATGTGTCCTAGTAGGGTCCCAAAGGGAGTAGCAAAGAAACATTTCTTAATATTGAGGGATATCCTTAGTTGCCGACATCTCTCAAACATCAGCCTTAAATTGTCACAATGGTCTTTCACCAATCCATAACATAGTCCAGTCATCCACAGTAAACTTGGAGAAATTTATGGATGAAGTCCTGAAATGATTGTACCACGATGCACAAGAACACAACAGGTGCATTCTTCAATCCAAAATCCATAACCGTGTAGGAAAAACATACCCATTCGGTGGCAAAATTTTTCTTTATCTGGTCTTCCTTTGTAATCTAGACTTTGTGGTACCCTGAGAACCCATCTGTGAAAGAATAGACTTCGCTCCCGGCTACCCCCTCTAGAATTTCTTCAATAAAGGGGGTTGGGAAGGGATCGATGACACACACTACATTCAAATCCATGTAGTCAATACAAATTCTTATCCTACTCATCCTTCTTGATACTGATAACCATTGGGCAAGTATCCATTCCGATTCTTCCACTACCTCAATGATTCCTGATGCTATCATTTTGTCTATTTCCTCATTGACCCATACATGTAAATTTGGATTCATCTGATAAGGCCTCTTCTGAATTGGGCATGCACACCTCCTTCAACTTGATCTTCATCTCCCCTAAGGAATGGTGAATGCCTTTGAGTTCATGGTACTCATGAGGGAACAAATCTTGGAACTCGCATAACAAATCAATGACCTTTGAAAATTATTTTTCCAACCAATAGTCTCCTAATGATAGCTTCCTTAGGTTCTGTCTCCATTCCAATGTTAACCTTATTTGTTTTCAAGGGATCATGGTAGGCACGTGCTCTCTCATCAGCACTGTCTATGAATTCGTGTGTACCTTCTGAATGGTTAACATCCAAAGTATCCATCTCTTCCCTGTTTATTACATAGACCATCTTTCCTTTTTCTTTTTCCATGCACGTGTGCTCAAGCTGTACTTCCTCTGATTCCTCTTCATTGAGGAAAGTCTCTAAGTAAGGCTCACCTAGTAACTCCAACAACCTATCCTCTACCATATCATTATCTCCCATCATAAGGCATTTGATCACTTGCAATGCCTTATCCACTAATGGCTTGGTACTCTTATACTCAAAAGCTTGAATGAGATCAACCACCAACTCCTGCCAATTACCTATTTGACGACGCATCTCTGAATGAATATACCATGTGTGCACACAGCCTTGTAAGGTGGAATATAACTTATGCACCCATAATGAAGGTGGTAACACTTCTACACTTCCCATCCAAGCCTTCTCACATGCTTGGATATGAAATGAAGCGGTCTCTTTACCATGGTAGTCTTGTATGACTGTGGGCGCATTGCTCCTGGAGAACCTTATAGAAAATGCAATCCTCACCTCACTGCCACTCTAGGAGGTTCTCTCTGATGTGTATCCCACCAGCACACTACAGTTTTGAGTAGGTTGTAACTAAGCATTCCTCTTCTCTCGTCCTCATTTCTCCATTGAGCTTCCATTTCTCGTAAGAAAATTTCAGGATATGCTCCTCCAGAGTAACTTGGCAAATTTCTTCCTCCTAGGCGCTTGACTGAGCATGCCTTTATTACCCTTGTTACAGATCCTCTCAACTATCACCCAATTAATTCATAAGTCCCATGCGCCTAATTATCACATGCCACACTAGTGGTATCACTCAAGGATTGAGCATCTTCAAATTAGATAACTCCCTTCGTGGGGTGAATTATCTCAGGATCTCTGATGGAACGCACATAGATTCTATCAAGGAATTCTTCTCCTAAGGGCTCAGTATAGGGCGTTGAATTCCCATCTATCAAAGGAATGATCATCCTTTCTTCCTTATTTTCAAAGTTGATATACCCTTTGTTAAACCGCAGGTCAACATTGTTCTTGTAACACCATGGGTGCCCAAGCAATGCTAGAAATTTTTCTTCCTCGGTGAGCACCAAGAATTCGAAGTCTCCAGTGAACTTGGCCCCTTGAATGGTGATAACTACATCCTTCAAGACTCCAATGGGCATTTCCTTAGTCTTGTTTGCCATATACAACACATTCGAATATGGATGCAATGTGGGCCTTACCATTTGGTGCTAGGAATCCAACATAAGAACATTGACTTCTACTCCCATGTCAATGAGAATATTGCTCAGAAGCCATCCATCAACAACCGCATTCAAAGTAATCTCCTTTTCATAGTCGAGGCTATGAGGAGGAAGTTTTGCATGAAAAACCCTACCTTTCGCGCTCTACTCCGATGCATGGTACCTTCTCTCTCAACCATTCTCCTAGCAAGGGAATACTATTCTCTTGCCTTAACATCCTGCATACTTCCTTGACCTCATCCAGGTCATCCTTTGGAACCTTGGCATTCTTCCTTTTCTCCAACTACCTTGATTTCTCCTTCAAACATTAGATCTCCCCTTATAAACTCCGAATCACGTCCATAGTCTCTTGATACACCTCTTTCTGATGAGTAGGGTCTAGATACTTTCCATGTATCACTTCCTCTCTTGAAACTAGTGTCCTTTGTCTTGGCATCTCCTTGGTGCACGCGGCCTTTTCTTGTGTCATCACCAACATAGGTTATAGCCCTAACTCACATGCCACTCTTGGCATCCACTGTGAATCGACATTCTTGATGCTTACCATCCCGAGCACCTTTGTCCTTACGGTGTTACTTGTTCATATGCTCATAAATTTGGACACTCTTCATACTTGTGTTTCTTTTTACACCATGAGCATTTTAATAGATCTGGACACTCACATTTGTAATGCTATGTAGATCCAAAATTATAATAAGTTCCTCGTGGGAACTTAATCCATCCTCCACCATGGTTACTGTGACCATAAAATCCTCCGCAAAAACCTCTTCCACGTGCCCCTCCATCTGCACATCCTTCATAATGATGATCATCATCCTTTGAATTTCTTACAAGGCTAGTCTGGAACACACCCAGATCAATAACATCATGGATTTTATCAATTAGTTTATAATCCTTGGTATCATGGGTTGTAGAGGTACAGATCTTGGAATAGCAAGAAACATTCTTGTGGATTGCACGTTGGAGTAGAGGGCATCTACTTGCATCATGATCCCCATGGAAAATATCACAGTCTACTGACATAGCACACACTGACTTCCAAGGGAAACTATCCTTTACATGTCCCTCCACTTCACAGTCTGTACACCAAAGCCCACTATGAACCTCATGCACTGATTTTATAGATAGCTTCTCCAACTGCTTAGCCATTGCAGCAATTTGAGCCTCCAGAAAAGGACTAACACCAGTATCAATGTTCCCAATAGCTTTGGCACGCAGGGTAGCTTCCAATGCCTCGTGCGGGTCTGTGAAAGTCTTGTGTGATAGAGCCCTTCTAAATGGTGTTATCAATCCTCCGACAAACCATTAAGCATGTTGAGAAGGATGAATGTCATAGGATAGTTTTGACAAGAGAGTCTTGAAACATGTGTCATACTCCTGCACACTCTCTTTCATTCCCTACTAGATCTCCTTCAGAGCACTGATGCTCTTTTCCTCAAACTCAGGGATATGAAACTCTACTAGGAAGGTGTTCTTTAATGTGGTGTAGTCTACCACCGTCTGATGGGGGTCATACTTCCTATACCAACTATGTGTGCACCTTTGGGTTACTTGCCTTCCACTCTAGGGTAGTGATTCCCTTCGCGTACCATAGTAATTCACACTTGTGCACATGATCTACAACATATTCAATGTTTGTATAGTCTAGTAAGTGTAAATACATCTCAAAAAACATTTGGGGAGGTGGTTGGGGTCCTTGTCCTCCCAATCCATAGCCTTAGTTTCCTCCAGTTTTTCCTTTTCCACTAGATCCACTGGATCCACTAGGTCATATTCCTCTTGACCCACCAGGTCCACCTCATATAGTCAGGTAAAGGGCCTGAAGTGGTCATGCCTAGTGTTCCCAATGTCCCACTGAAATGTATGCACGATGGTTTGTGATATTGTCCCACTATCAGTTGTATGTCCCACACCACTCCTAGATGTGATACCCAAACCTTATGTACTTACACCTTGTCCAAAGATTCCTCCAAATACATGAATGGATTGCACATCCATGGATGTTCCAAATGAGAAATTATATCTCCTGGGCACAGATTGGTTACTCCCACTGATACCAACTAGGTTAACAACACTTCTCCCTTGATCTAGAAAACCAAGCGCTAGGGGTTGGTCGCTAGGTGGGTTCAGATGCACACTGATGACTCTTCTTTCTCCATGTGATGAACTCTCATTAGAAGCTGAAGGGGCCTCTCTCTCATGCTTTCCAAGATGGGGTAGCATAGATTTCTCAGGTTCCACATCCTCTACATGAACCTCAACTCCTTCCCACAATGTCTACCTCCATAGATCCATCACACTTGTAACCTCATGTTGTCTAGTCATCTCCCTTTCACGAGCTTTGCTATACTTGAGTCATCTCTCCTCCCTTTCCTTTTTAGCCGCAATGTCTGCCATCTTCCTCCACCCTAGCTTCCTCTCCTAGTTCTCAGAAGAAGTCTTAGCCGAGCCATGGGAAATGCTTCTAAACTCAAAGTAATGACCAAGAGCTTCATAGCCAAAGGAATAGCACACAAAAATGATCCTCTAGGATCCCTTAGAAACTCAAACTCAGCAACTTCTGGGTAAGAATACGTAGAAATGGAATATTCAAGAGTATAACTGGTCAGCACTCTCTTCCACTAGTGATCAATAGCACACATCCAAGTCAGATCTATGCATCATGCAACCTTTGATAGTCATCTTGGGTCCATACACACGATCTATAGTACCATCTTGATTTGGATGCATATGTCTGAAAGCCATTCATATAGTTCTATTGGGAAGCAACAAAATAATGTCTCATACAGCTCATGGTATAGGTTCTCTTCTACCCATCTACGTGCATCGAACTCAGGTCCAATGCTGAATCTTTGAGAAAACTCATCCTCCGTGCTCTTGAACCATGTTTCCACACTTTCCAAGGTCAGGTGCTCTGTCATCACACATCACAGGGACAAATATGCATGCCATTTCTCACAACAACTTCGAAAAGAGGTCCCAAAAATAGAACCAAGATGTAGTCATATTTTATACCCTTAGACCAATAGTCTAATCCCATGTGCATTGACCTATCACCCAATTGGCACTGGGCACTCACCCGAGGCACGCGTGGGTGCCAGTTCTCTCCTTTATGTGAGTCTTATGAGAATGCATCATCTTATAAGAGATATTCAAATGGAAATGAGTAGAAAGAACCATGCCATATCCTAGAATGAGTTGTTATCTTATTGCATCTAGAAAAGAGAAATAACAAGTAGCATAAGGAAATGGTTCATACAGAAAGGAAATACATTAGTATACTTCTAAACACATGGATGATTTATAATAGAGCATTGTATTCATATTAACAAATTCAATAACCACATTACAATCCCTTGAGGTCATGATATATCCTTATCTAACATGCAGAGAAAAGTCATGCATCAAAGCTATATTATGCTCATCATATTACAAAGAAGAATGCAGAATCCATCCCCTAAATGTGCCATTACTTACAGAGTTCTCCTAATCCCTAACCCATAACATCCCCATCTAGTTTCTACAGGGCTTCGTGCTCTCCTTTCTCCCCTCCACACTCTCTACACAAACTCTCAATACCTTCTTCTATCTTTCTTCTCCCTCTTTTCCTCTATCAGGCGCTTGTATTTATAGCCTTAGCATCCACTACCATGCCTTTCAGAAGTTATAGATCAGTTGCCAAGTGTCGAAGTGGTCCTCCATGGGAGCATGCCTTCTCATATCTGAGCTCTCTGCTCCTTACAATGATGTCTTTTGGAACCTTCCATCGCATGCCTAGAATATTCCTTTTTGATCCCATAGTCGCTAGGTTGGCACCTTATCCACAAGGGTCATGCTTTTCTTGTGTGATTCTTGGGATGTCGTATGCGGCTAAGTACAAAACTTATTTTTCCTTACGTGTGCACACCATGTGTTCTACAAAACCATGTCATGCCCTTCCATGCGTTCCTTAAACCCACGCACCCTTATTCAACTAGGTCTCGTGTGCCCACGTGCCTTATTATACTTATTTGATATTTTGGGGCCCAACATATGCCATGGGTTGTGTTCCTTCAACCTTACAGGGATGTTTAAAACTTGAACATAAAGGGCACAACTATACCATTCCAGCTGACCTTTCACCATTCAAGACCTGTAACATGTTGTATTGACCCAATGATGTCCTTATACCAGTTAAGGCATCTACCACCGCTACCACCACTTCATCATTTTCCTCATCCACTAATTCTATCGCTACCTCTTCCACAACTAACTCCTTTATTCCCACTGCGGTTTCATCTTTTGCAGCTGACCCATCAGCCAACCCATCTAATTCTCAACCAACTAATGTTTCTTCTTCCCAATTGACCATTAATTTGTCATTCTCACTACCCAGATACCCACTACTGATCCCTTAGAAGGTTTTTTTCAATGCCTCACTCTGGGGGAGTACCACCTTTATAACATTGACACATTCCATACTCCTCAAGAGTATGGTAAACTTCACCAACATCCCCTCTATGATCACCGCATTAGTGAGGTTTTTCCCTATGGTCCTCTTCACCTTCATACAAAATTAACATATGGGGAACTTGATGCTTCTACCTACTCACCCAAGCCACCTTCCCAAACCCGACCATTTTCATCTAACCTTCAATCTCTCACCAACTGCTACTTCACCCACACATTCCTCCATCCATGCACTTAGAAAGGATTTGGCTTCTGATTTTATGAACAAGGCCACCATACTCTCATTCCTTGCACCTCTTGTAAGCATAAACATGGCAGTGGTATTGAATTTTCCAAACCACCTCCAAAGAAGGTCCGAGTTGAACTCATTGAGGATGATAAACATTCCCCACCCCATTCACCTACTTCACCACCTTCACCTACAGAGTCTATAGACCCAAAATCTATTCCTCCTAACTTTTTTTTTCATAAACATCGTTCCCCTGGGACTTTTGACTTATCAACGAGATGGTGAGGTTCCCTCTTCTCTTCCCTTCTTGTATCCTGACATGATCGATGATGATACACCTTCTATTAACTTTGTTTAATGTCATTACGATGAGTCTATTCTCACCTACCTTAGTGCGGAAGATTCTTATATGCAATGGTCATTACCTTTTAAGACACAAACCATGTTGAATGAATCAACCATCGAAATTAACATTCATACTCATGATGACCCACTTATTCTAAAAATAGGTCAATCTTTAGATGCTGCTGAATAGGAAGATTTCACTTCTTTACTTTGGGATCATAGCAACGCTTTAGTTTGGTCCTACAGTGATATTTTTGATATTGACCCAAAAATTATGGTCCACAATATCGTAACCATTCCTAATGTGAAACCCGTGAAATAGAAGTTGCGGAAAATGCATCCTCACATTACCCTTCTTGTCAAAGAATGACTCCAATGCTTTCTTTTGGTTTCCTTCATCCTACCCATTGAATATCCCTAATGGATCTCTAACATCATTCTTGTCACAAAATTGATATGGGGACTCCGCATTTACACAAATTTCTGTGACCTTAACTTAGCTTGCCCCAAAGGAAAATTTCCTTTACCTAGTATTGACCAACTACTTGATCTCACTGTCGGCCATGAGATGTTATCACTCATGCATGGTTTCTCAGGTTATAACCAAATATTACTTTCCCTGAAGATCAACACAAATCCACCTTCATCACTCCTTGGGGCACCTTATGTTATTGTTTCATGCCCTTTGGCCATAAAAATGATGGTGCTGCATACAATGGGCTATGACTTATATTTTTCATGATAGTATGCATCACATATTAGAAGATTACATTAATGAACTTCTTTCCAAATCCAAACATCGAGTTGAACACCTTACAGTCCTTAAGGTTATCTTCAACTGTCTCATTAAATATTGTGTTCACCTTCAAGCTAAGAAGTGTGTCTTCGTCATTCTCTCTGGAAAGATCCTTGGTTTTATCATTTCTTTGCATGGCATTAAAGTTGATCCCGCTAAAATCAAGGCTATTCTCAAAATTCCTCCACCTACTAACCTTCATCAACTTTGTAGTTTGTAAGGCAAGTTGTAATCTATTTGTCACTTTATTTTTCATCTTTTTGACTAGTGCCATCCATTTCATCATCTTCTCAAAAAGGATGTCTCCTTCAAATGGGATGATGAATGCCACAAATCCTTTGACACCTTGAAACAATACCTCCTCCAACCACTTGTGCTCATTCCCCCTAAGGATGACCAATTATTTTACCTTTACATTTCTACTACTGATCATTCCCTGGGTACCATGCTCACTCATCGTGACGAGAAACATAGGGATCAAGTGGTTTATTATATAATTCATAAGCTTTTAGATTATGAAACTAGATATACTCACGCCAAAAAACTTTTCTTAGCCTTATTTTTTGTCGCCACTAAACTTTGCCATTACCTACTCAACCACAAAACCTTTTCTTTCACCAATATTGACCCCTTACATTACATGTACGCTAAGCCCTACCAACATCAACGTGTTGCACATTGGCTCATGCTTCTTGTAGACCTAGATCTTGAATTCATCCATAAAAAATCGGTCATAGGACAAACAATTTCTAACCAACTTGGATACACACCTCTCTCTGGAAACCAATCCTCTAACTTTGATTTCCCTGATGAATCCATCACTACCCTCTTCCTAAACAATACCATTTACCATATGAACTTATTCTTCGATGGTTTCAAATGTAAGCGTGGGGGTAGTGCCAGAGTTATTTGCATTCCTCTTGATAGTGAGCCTATGCCATTATATTTCAAATTATATTTTTATTGTACTAACAATATCACTGAATATGAAGCACTCGTGTGAGGTATTCAAACCACCATAGCCTTAGACGTTAAATAAATTAATATCTTTGATGAATCTCAATTGGTTGTGAACCAAGTTAATGGTATTTACTAGTGTCATAACAAGATACTTCAAAAGTATAAGTATCATGTTGACATACTTTTGACTACCTTTGATTGTTATAAACTTCAAACCACCTTGTGTTCCACTAATAAATTCGTAGATACCATGACATGTCTTGCTTCTCAAATCCCCACTTCACCCTCTGACTCGAAAACATTTATCATAGTATAAAGGTTGTAATCACCTTCTTATCTAATTTGAGACGTCAACCTTGTAGGAAACATTGAAACTAACCCACGTGATCTTTGGTATAAGTGGTTTGTTAACTACCTTTCCCTTTCAATTCTACTTCCGGATCTTACTCACAATGGACAATGAGGCTTTCTCAAAAGTGTCTCTCACTATGTCATCATAGGTGGTATTCTCTATAAACGTGGTTTTAACACTATCCTCTTACGATGCCTTACAAGATCTTAAATTCCATACACCATCAAGGAAGTTCACGATTAGATTTGTGGGGGTCACTTCAGTGGTTTAGCTATCGCTAAGCACATCCTTCGCCTTAGCTATTACTATCCAACCCTAAACCATTATTGTTGTGACTATGTCAAGCATTATGTCAAATGTCAGCAACATGTTAATCTTCATCACACCCCTAGTCATGCCTTATAGGTCACATGAGACCTTTGGCCTTTTTCTCAGTGGGGCTTAGATCTTGTGGGAGAGATCAACCCTCATACTTCCCAACGTCATCAATAGATTATTACCGATACCAAATATTACACTAAATGGGTGGAATTCATACCTTTTCTACAAAAGCTGAGAAAATATGTGAATTCCTCAATCATCACATCATTTTTCACTTTGGTGTTCCTCACCATCTCATCACTGATAACGGAAAATAATTCAAAACCAAAACCCCACAAAAACTTTGTGATTGCTTGGGCATTCTACTTATTTTTTCTTCACCTTATAATCTTAAAACAAATGGCCAAGCCGAATAAACCAACAAAACCTTTTAAAAAATTCTTATGAAAGTGGTTGACGATACTGGTAAGGATTGGCACGCACACATTCCTTTTTCCTTATGGGCTTATCACACTAGTATTCATACCTCAACTACTGCCACACCTTTTTCTTTGGTCTACGGTATAGAAGCTATCTTTCCGCTCGAAGTCCAAATTCCATCGCTTCGTATCTCACTCAAAGATATGCTTAATGATGATGATTTTCGCTAGGACCATTTGGCACAACTCAAGTTATTAGATGAATGTCATCTCTATGCTCTTGATCACCTCTAAATCTACCAAAAAATGTAATAAACGTGCCTATGATAAACGTGTCCAAAAATGAACCTTTCAAGTTGGCGTTCTTGTCCTGAAGGAAAATCAACATGTAACAAAAGTGGAGAAATGTAAATGTGGCAAGTTAGCTCCTAATTGGCTTGGACCCTATATCATTACTCATGCATATGGATCAGGTGTTTATTGTTTATCTTCACTCGAAGGTAAACCCAAACCTAAGCCGCTCAATGCCTTGCATCTTCGACCATTATATTATTGAATCAAGTCTTATATCACCTTCTGTTTATTAAACACTCATCCCTTGAGAAACATCCACCTTCCACTTAGCTATTTTAAGGATCAACGAATAAAAAAGAATCATGTGATTACCCATCACCTTTCAGCCTTATCTTCAATATGAGTACCACATCTCTACTCATGGCATGATTCTCATAGATACTTTTCATGCTTTTCAAGATGGAATCCTATGGTCATTCATCACTTAAAACCTCTCCTTCATAGCTAACCCCTGTGTGTTATAGTTTTGTCTTCATAAAATAAGCCTATACTGCTCTATAGTCTTGTTCATGACTTCAAATTCCTTGAACAATTCAAAATTAATATATAGGATTTTCAAATTCAAAATCCTTGAGTCAAACTTCTAAAAAAAGATGATTCCCTAAAAAAGGACATCTATCTTTCTATCTTTCTGCTATAAATAGATTTCTCCCTCAAAGGAAAGATATACAAAGCTAGCCATACTATACGTAGTCTAGCCAAAAAGAAGATTATTCCTGTAAAAATAAAATAAAAATATTCTGAAGCTTTCCGCATCGATCAGCTTCACAAAGACCTCAAAGAGATATTCTATTTATCCCACATAGACTCCCCACATCAATCAGTCTATAAAACAAAAGCAAAAAGAAAAAGATAACTTTTTCGTCATGGACTTTCCTATTTTGATCTTGGGTAGCTTGCAAAAGAGGCATGTTGTTTCACACCAGGTTATGCTAAAACAACCTCTCTCACCTCATCACCTTTCCTCTCTAATCTCTTTCCTACTCAAGGGACATGCCGCAAATGCATGATCATGTGACCTTCTTCACCCTTAGAATAGTCAATCATGTACCATCTTTAGGATTTTATGTTCATAAGCCAATATTTACTATGATAGACACATAATGGTTCTTATCAATTAGGCAGCTTTTTGTCTCCTCTTACCATTCACCTCTTTTCTTATTTATTGATCCTCCTTTACATGACCAAACCTTCGACAACTACATTCTGGGAATTCTTATTCCACCAAAATCACCCATACCCCTTTAACGCAGATGAAAACCATGCCTATTCAACCTATACTCAACCATGCCTAATCAACCTAAACTCAACCATGTCTGAAATGACCTAGACTCAATCATTCTTAAAACCTACCAACCCATTCATTTATCCTCGTCCTATTCTTCCCTAGCTTATGAGAGAACTACATCGGCCTGAGGCCCCTTTTTGCCAAGGCTATGTAGGTAGCACTCCAAGGGCATGGGGCCCTTAGAGGTTAGCTCAGCCACTCTTACCCCTAACTAATTTTTGCCCTTTCCATTCACATTCTACTCTATTTAGTTTCCATTTACACAAAAACTTGGAAATTAATATATCACAACAAAAATGCATTGTTTCATCACATTTATCATTTTACCACCATATCTATATTTCTACCTAACTTATTTCACATTTTCCATGATATTAAATACTAGGAAATTTAAACCACAACATGCGTATACATTATCATTTATTTCCCGTAATATCAATAACTTGGAAATTAAATCAAATGCAAACATATGACTCAACCATGCCTATATGACCTAAACTCCATCATGCCTATACCTGACTCCACCATGCCTATACCTGAATCCATCATACCTACATGACCTCGACTCAATCATGCTTAATTTGTTAGTATAATTTAGCATAGGTATATTTATTGCATTTTATTACATTGTCTTTTATTTAATAATGTGCAACATGTGCACTCTAGTCTAGTGACTTGCATTCAATATTGTTATGTTGGATAACATTCAATATTGGTATTAGTAGTAATTACATGCGCATGTGAGATGGGTCTTATCATCTCGTACTTGGTGCCTGATAGGGTTTCATGTCTATCCATATGAGGCTATCTAATATCTATAAATATTACAGCTCTTGCATTGTTATGTAATCTGATTTTATGATCAATAATATTTGTGAGGCTTCCATCCCTCTTTGGTCATTGCAATCTTATTCTATTCTATCATTTGGTATCAGAGCCATACCATTATTATCATTTGGTATAAGAGAAGGTTCTATCCAAGCAAGGTTGAAGAGAAGCACTATTGGAGAGGATCCATTGGAGAAGAAGATCTACATCAAAGGAGAGCCATTGAAGCATCCCGCAGCCTCCATTCCTTCCAAGTATCCCTCAACTAAAATTTGACCTATCCACTTATTTGGAAGGTAAAAAAAAATCTATTAGTCATTGGCATAGCCAATTGATCTAACATATTGGCGGAATATTTCAGATTTGGAGATCTTTAAAAAAAAAAGATCTTGAAAAAAAAAAAAGATTTGTGAAAAAAAAAAATCTTAAAAAAAAAGGAGAAAGATCTTGAAAAAAAATTGCAGATCTAAAAAAAGAGTGAAAAAAAAAAAAATCAAATCTAAAAAAAAATCAAATCTGAAAGTGGAGGTGTGAAGAATTCGAGAGCAAAGGTTGAAGCAGTCCTGTCAACAAAATTCCAGCAGATAGCTCTTAGAAAAAAGGACGTAAATTTTTCATACAATGTCAGATTGATGTGATTTTTTTTTTTTCTGGAAAGATAAGAAGGAGGTGCACAACTTTGCAGTTTACATCATCTTCAAATTCGGCATCTACATGTGACGAAAAGTTTGTACAAGTCAGATCATTTTTTCTGAAAAAAAATAAGATCTAGTTGGTAAATTGGTAAGATCTCAAAAACCAAGATTCTGATTCTTCTGAAATTTTGTGAGTTTCAAGAAAAATATTGTATGCTACTTCTGTCACAATTTTAGAAAAACTTAGATCATGGTTTGTGAGAAAAGGTGAAAACAATATTCAGATTGTTTGTTTGGATCTTGGGAACAAACAGGTCAGTGGTTCAATTCCCACTCTCTCCATATTTTTTATTAAATTATTATTTTTGGAAAATTTGGAGAAATTACTAAATTTTGGGAGATTTCAAAATTTAGAAGCTCACCAAATACATTTAGAGTCATCGCTAAATTTAGCGAAAAAACACCTATTGGGGGGTAAAAAAGTATTTTTGGCCTAAATTATGTATTTTGTGATTCTAGACCCTTTTTTCTAAAGAGGGGGGACACAAAAACTTCATTTTGATGTACTTTTAGAGCATATTGTACTAATCTTGGTGCATAAAGTGCAAAAAAAATGTACATTTTTTATTTTATGTTTGGTTCTATCACACGAGATTTTTGATCTCATAGCAGCCTTCGGTATATACAGTACCTCTGGGAAGTGCTTACGGGTGATGTCATCACGACTACTACTACACTTAATGCCTAACACAGCTGCCTAAATGCCGTATGGGCATCGACCCTATAAAATTGACAGGGAGTAATAAGAACACAATAAACACACATTTGAGCCCTCCCATCCGTTTGTGCTTGCACAAACCCCTCTCCGTACTGTCTACGTACCACGTACTAAATTCTTTCACGTGCATTAACACTTCTTTCTGTACTGATGGGTATATTAAAAGGGTGATCTTCTTCCACGTACTGATGGGTATATCAGAAGGGAGCATATATAGAAAGGTTTGGTATATTAACCTGACGGTATATTGAGAGGGAGACCATAAACCTGGAGTGATAAGAGCCTTACCCTTATTCAGATTGCAGAAATGGGTGCACAAGCACCAAAGTTCTTCTTGTCAGATTCACAACTGCTTAGAGGAGACAACTATGTTTCATGGAAATTGAAGATCAAGATGTTACTTGAGTTTGAAGACCTATGGACAGTTGTAGATGGAACAACAAGATCACTTGATGATGGAAGACAACAACTTCAACTTGACAGGGCCAATCAAAAGGCCAAGTTGATCATCTTATTTGGCATAACGGATGATGTACAACCCCAAATTAGAGATGCCACATTGGCCAAGGATGCATGGGATAAGTTGAGCACAGTCTATGAGGCAAAGAACAAGAATGTCATCCTCAACCTATTATCACAACTGCATACTCTCAAGTTCAAGCACAATGAGAAGGTTGAATTTTTTTTTAGATGAGTTGCTACTTTGAGGGCATCTCTATTGGCATTGGGAAAAGAGATAAATGATGAAGACCTCGTACCAATTGTGTTGCGAGCACTTCCTCCTTCCTACAGAATCTTTGTGAAAACTGTCAATATGAGTGAACACAGTCACCTTTGAAAAGTTGATCAATCTACTCCAACAAGAAGAGGCAATGAACAACAAAGATCATGAAGATGAGTAAGCACTATCTTCCAATCATAAAGGAAAGGGGAAATTTCAGTCCAATCACAATAAGTTCCAAAAAAATCAAAGTCAACAAAGGAATCAAAGTCAACGAGACAACACCGAGAAGTGTCCCATTTGCAATAGAGGGGGACATGACATCAAAGATTGTTGTTACAATTCCTACAAAAAGGGTTCATCAAGCAATTGAAAACCCAATAACCAACAAGGTAACAACAATTCAAATCAAGGGAAGTCCAACAACAACAACAATCAAGGGTAGAAAAATGGTAATTGGAAAAGAAAACCCAAACAACAAGGGTACATTACCGAACATGAGGATGATTCAGATGAAGGACACCACATGCATTCTGCTCAATTTGATGAAGAAACCAAGTCCACACATGATATCTGGTATGTTGACTCGGGTGTAACTTGACACATGACTAGACGCAAGGATTGGTTCGACACACTACGTGACTCACCTAACAAGAGTCATGTGTCATTAGGTGATGACTCATCATACAGTGTCAAGGGGATTGGAAAAATTTCACTACCTCTTAGAAAGCATAACTGTAAAATCACAGATGTATTGTATGTACCTGGGTTGACCAAGAATTTTCTATCAGTTAGTCAACTCCTTGATCACAACTTGAAGTTGGATTTTGACAGTACTAATGGAGAAAAAGTGTGCTTGATAAGAGATAAGTCAAGAGGTTCCAACATTGTAGCAAGAGCCTCCAATGTGGGATGCATGTTCCAACTTGATTTTGTCTATAAGGAAGATCAAGCTCTAGTGGCCAAAGACACACAATCTACAGAACTATGGCATCGCAGATATGGTCACATCAATTTTGGTTATCTCCAAACACTTCAAAATGGCAACATGGTGAAAGGATTGCCTACACTCAAGCACAACACTGACAAGTGTCACAATTGCCTAGCTGGAAAGCAACACAGAGTACCCTTCCAGAAGAACACATATAGAGCTAAGGGAAATCTTGATTTGGTACACACCGATATTTGCGGGCCCATGCAACAAAGTCATTATGGATGTCAATACTTCATGCTTTGTGTTGATGACTACTCAAGAAAGATGTGGATATATTATCTAAGAAACAAGAGTCAAGCCTTTGAGACATTTGAGAAGTTCAAAGCACTTGTTGAGAATGAAGTTGGTTGCAAGATCAAAACTCTCTACTTAGATCGAGGGGGGGAATTCATAAGCAATGAGTTCAAGACTTACCTAGAAGCTCATGGGATTCATCAACAAATGCCTCCTACTCACACACCACAGCAGAATGGTATAGTTGAGAGAAGGAATCGTACTATCATGGAAATGGTGTGATGTATGATTGACAACTCAGGTTTGACAAAGACATTTTGGGCAGAAACTGCAAGAACTGCAGTCTATTTGTTGAACAAAGTGCCCACAGTAGCTCTTGAAGGAGTGAAACCTCAAGAAGCATGGTCAAATCAGAAACCATCAATTTCACACCTAAGAGTATTTGGGTGTAAAGCTAGCATGAACATACCTAAGAAGAACAGGAACAAGTTGGCTATGAAAGCTGAGAAACTGATATTCATTAGATACTCAACGACTCAATAAACATACAGAATACACCTCTTGTGAAGACAGAATTTGATGTTCCCACTGAAGATGACAGTGGTGAATTGGATGATGGTGAAAACTTGGATCCACCATAAGCCAATGGAACAGCTAAGAAGTTACCTAAATGGTATACTCAATTAATAAGATATGCAAATTTGGATGAAGCACCTAGCACATCATCCAATCCTGGACCTAGATGTCACATTCAAGCTCGTGAAGAGGTCAATTATGCCCTAATGAGTAGAGTTGTTGAAAAATTTAAGCCATCTATAGTTTAGGAAGCCCTACAATCAAAAGCTTGGAAAGATGTCATGGATTCAAAGTATCAGTTTTTGATGAAGAACAACACATGGCAACTTGTCGACCTTCCACCAGGGAAGAAACCCATTGGATGTAGATGGATATTCAAGACTAAGTACAAATCAGATGGGACTATTGACAAGTATAAAGCAAGGCTTGTAGCAAAGGGGTATGCACAACAAGAAGGCATTGATTATGAGGAGACATTTGCTCCCACAGCCAAGATCAAGACAATCAGGATGATCTTTGCTCTAGCTGCACAATTTGGTTGGAAAGTCCACCAAATGGATGTGAAAAGTGCCTTTCTTAATGGAGATTTGTAAGAAGAAGTCTATATGACTCAACTAGAGGGTTATGTAATACCAGGAAAAGAGATGATGGTATGCAGACTCATAAAATCTCTATATGGCCTAAAACAGGCACCTCGAGCATGGTACATCAAAATTAATGAGCATCTCATAAGTCATGGATTCAAAAGGAATCCTTATGAACCCAATCTCTACCTCAAAAATCAAGGGGGGATATTGTCATTGTGGTTGTTTATGTTGATGATCTAGTCATTACAAGAAGTTCTGTGAAGATGATTGATGCAACAAAGAAGGATTTTAATCGATCATTCGACATGACAGATCTCGGGCTCATGCACTATTGTCTTGGGTTGGAAGTATGGCAAAAAGAGAATCATATCTTTGTGTCACAGTTGAAATACACCAAGACAATGCTCGAGAAATTCAGGATGATGGACTGCACTCCTATTGTTACACCTATGGAAGCGAGACTTCAGTTATCTCATTCCGATCCATCACCACCGGTGAATACAACTCTCTATCGGCAGTTAATCGGGAGTCTCATTTACCTGGCATATACTAGACCAAATATTAGCTTTGTAGTCAGTTATTTATCACACTTCATGCAAGAACTGAAAATATGTCATTGGAAAGTAGTAAAGAGAATACTGAGATATCTAAAGGGTACAGTTGACCTTGGTCTAGAGTACAAGAAGAACGACAACTTCTTCTTGATAGGATATTCAGATTCAGATCATGCAGGAAACATGGATGATAGGAAGTCAACATCAGGCTTCGTCTTCTTTATGGGATCTGGACCGATATCATGGGGAAGCAAGAAACACAACTTTGTTTCTCGCTCTTCTACAGAAGCAGAGTATTGAGCTACAGGTGAAGCTGTTTGTGAAGCAATATGGCTACGCCAAATACTGGAAGGAATTGGTCTACCACAATAGAAATCTACTCCAGTATATGTTGATAATGAAGGAGTTCTGAAGCTTGTTCGCAATCTAGTATTTCATGAGAGAACCAAGCATATTGAAGTACAGGTTCATTTCATACGCGAGCATGTCTTGAAGCACAACATACATAGCTCCAGTTCTGTCCTACAGCTGAACAGAAGGCAGATGTTTTCACTAAGTCACTTGCACGTGACAAATTCACACTGTTCAGAAAGTTCCTCTCCACTTCATTGGAAACTATGCAAAATTAAGGGGGGAATGTTAGCATAATTTAGCATAGGCATATTTATTACATTTTATTGCATTGTCTTTTATTTAATAATGTGCAACATGTGCACTCTAGTCTAGTGACTTGCATTCAATATTGTTATGTTGGATAACATTCAATATTGGTATTAGTAGTAATTACATGTGCATGTGAGATGGGTCTTATCATCTCGTAGTTGGTGCCTGATAGGGTGTCATGTCTATCCATATGAGGCTGTCTAATATCTATAAATATTACAGCTCTTACATTGTTATGTAATCTGATTTCATGATCAATAATATTTGTGAGGCTTCTGTCCCTCTTTGGTCATTGCAATCTTATTCTATTCTATCATTTGGTATCAGAGCTATACCATTATTATCATTTGGTATTAGAGTAGGTTCTATCCAAGCAAGGTTGAGGAGGAGCACTATTGGAGAGGATCCATTAGAGAAGAAGATCTGCATCAAAGAAGAGCCATTGAAGCATCCCGCAGCCTCCATTACTTCCAAGTATCCCTCAACTAAAATTTGACCTATGCACTTATTTGGAAGGTAAATATTTTTTATTAGTCATTGGCATAGCCAATTGATCCAACATATTGGTGGAATATTTCAGATTTGGAGATCTTTAAAAAAAAAAAGGAGATCTTAAAAAAAAAGATTTGTGAAAAAAAAAATCTTGAAAAAAAAGGAGATATCTTGAAAAAAAATTAGAAAGATCTTAAAAAAAAGAAAAAAAAAAGATCAGATCTAAAAATTAAAAAAAACAAGATCTGAAAGTGGAGGTGTGAAGAATTCGGGAGAAAAGGTTGAAGTAGTCCCGTCAACAAAATTCCAGCAGATAGCTCTTAGAAAAATAGACATAACTTTTTCATACAATATCAGATTGATGTGTCATTTTTTTTTTGGAAAGATAAGAAGGAGGTGCACAACTTTTCAGTTTACATCATCTTCAGATTCAGCATCTACATGTGACGAAAAGTCTGTACAAGTCGGATCATTTTTTCTGAAAAAAAATCAGATCTAGTTGGTAAATTGGTAAGATCTCAAAAAAAAAGATTCTGATTCTTCTGAAATTTTGTGGGTTTCAAGAAAAATATTGTATGATGCTTCTGTCAAAATTTTAGAAAAACCTAGATCACGGTTTGTGAGAAAAGGTGAAAACAATATTCAGATTGTTTGTTTGGATCTTGGGAACAAACAGGTCAGCGGTTCAATTCCCACTCTCTCCATATTTTTTATTAAATTATTTTTTTTGGAAAATTTGGAGAAATTAATAAATTTTGGGAGATTTCCAAATTTAGAAGCTCACCAAACACATTTAGAGCCACCGCTAAATTTAGCAGAAAAAACACCTATTGGGGGTAAAAAAGTATTTTTGGCCTAAATTGTGTATTTTGTGATTCTAGACCCTTTTTTCTAAAGAGGGGGGACACAAAAACTTCATTTTGATGTACTTTTGGAGCATTTTGTACTAATCTTGGTGCATAAAGTGAAAAAAAAAAAAAAAAGTGTAATTTTTTATTTTATGTTTGGTTCTATCACACGAGATCTTTGATCTCATAGCAGCCTTCGGTATATACAGTGCCTCTGGGAAGCACTTATGGGTGATGCCGTCACGACTACTACTACACTTAACACCTAACACAGCTGCCTAAACGTCGTCTGGGCATTGACCTTATAAAATTGACAAGGAGTAATAATGACACAATATACACATTTGAGCCCTCCCATCCGTTTGTGCTTGCACAAACCCCTCTCCATACTGTCTACGTACCACGTACTAAATTCTTTCACGTGCATTAACACCTCTTTCCATACTGACGGGTATATTGAAAGGGTGATCTTCTTCCACGTACCGACGGGTATATCGGAAGGGAGCGTATATAGAAAGGTTTGGTATATCGTCCTGACGGTATATTGAGAGGGAGACCATAAACCTGGAGTGATAAGAGCCTTACCCTTTGTCAGAAATTCAGAGTTTCATAAATTCAGATTACAGAAATGGGTGCACAAGCACCAAAATTCTTCTTGCCAGATTCACAACTGCTTAGAGGAGACAACTATGTTGCATCGAAACTGAAGATCAAGATGTTACTTGATTTTGAAGACATATGGACAGTTGTAGATGGAAAAACAACAATATCACTTGATGATGGAAGACAACAAGTTCAATTTGATAGGGCCAATCAAAAGGCCAAGTTGATCATCTTGTTTAGCGTAATAGACGATGTGCAACCCCACATTAGACATTCCACATCGGCCAAGGATGCATGGGATAAGTTGAGCACAGTCTATGAGGCAAAGAACAAGAATGCCATCCTCAACCTACTATCACAACTACATACTCTCAAGTTCAAGCACAATGACAAGGTTGAAGTTTTTTTGAGATGAGTTGCTACTTTGAGGGCATCTTTATTGGCATTGGGAAAACAGATAAGCGATGAAGACCTCGTACCAATTGTGTTGCGAGCACTTCCTCCTTCCTACAGAATTTTTGTGACAACTATCAATATGAGTGAACACATAATCACCTTTGAAAAGTTGGTCAATTTACTTCAAAAAGAAGAGGCAATGAACAACAAAGATCATGAAGATGAGCAAGCACTATCTTCCAATCATAAAGGAAAGGGGAAATTTCAGTCCAATCACAAGAAGTCCCAACAAAATCAAAGTCAAAAAAGGTACCAAAGTCAACGAGACAACACCAAGAAGTGTCCCATTTGCAATAGAGGGGGACATGACATCAAAGATTGTTGGTACAATTCCTACAAAAAGGGTTCATCAAGCAATTCAAAACCCAATAACCAACAAGGGTAACACCAATTCAAATCAAGGGAAGTCCAACAACAACAACAATCAAGGGCAGAAAAATGGTAATTGGAAAAGAAAACCCAAACAACAAGGGTACATTTCCGAACATGAGGATGATTCAGATGAAGGACACCACATGTATTATGCTCAATTTGATGAAGAAACCAAGTCCACACAAGATATCTGGTATGTTGACTCGGGTGCAACTCGACACATGACTGGACACAAGGATTGGTTCTACACACTACGTGACTCACCTAACAAGAACCATGTGTCATTAGGTGATGACTCATCATACAGTGTCAAGGGGATTGGAAACATTTCACTAACTCTTGGAAAGCATGACTGCAAAATCACAGATGTATTGTATGTACCTGGGTTGACCAAGAATTTGCTATCAGTTAGTCAACTCCTTGATCACAACTTGAAGTTGGATTTTGACAGTAATAATGGAGAAAAAGTGTGCTTGATAAGAGATAAGTCAAGAGGTTCCAAGATTGTAGCAAGAGCCTCCAATGTGGGATGCATGTTCCAACTTGATTTTGTCCACAAGGATGATCAAGCTCTAGTGGCCAAAGACACACAATCTGCAGAACTATGGCATCGCAGATATGGTCACATCAGTTTTGGCTATCTCCAAACACTTCAAAATGGCAACATGGTGAAAGGATTGCCTACACTCAAGCACAACACTGACAAGTGTCACAATTGCCTAGCTGGAAAGCAACATAGAGTACCCTTCCAGAAGAACACATATAGAGCTAAGGGAAAGCTTGATTTGGTGCACACCGATCTTTGCAGGCCCATGCAACCAAGTCATTCTGGATGTCAATACTTCATGCTTTGTGTTGATGACTACTCAAGAAAGATGTGGATATATTGTCTAAGAAACAAGAGTCAAGACTTTGAGACATTTCAGAAGTTCAAAGCACTTGTTGAGAATGAAGTTGGTCGCAAGATCAAAAATCTCCGCTCAGATCGAGGGGGGGAATTCACAAGCAATGAGTTCAAGACTTACCTGGAAGCTCATGGGATTCATCGACAAATGCCTCCTACTCACACACCACAGCAGAATGGTATAGTTGAGAGAAGGAATCGTACTATCATGGAAATGGTGTGATGTATGATTGACGACTCAGGTTTAACAAAGACATTTTGGGTAGAAGCTGCAAGAACTGCAGTCTATTTGTTGAACAGAGTGCCCACAGTAGCTCTTGAAGGAGTGACACCTCAAGAAGCATGGTCAAATCAGAAACCATCAATTGCACACCTAAGAGTATTTGGGTGTAAAGCTAGCATGCACATACCCAAGAAGAACAGGAACAAGTTGGATATGAAAGCTGAGAAACTGATATTCATTTATGGGATCCAAAAGCAAAGAAAGTATACACAAGAGGGATGTTGAGTTCTTTGAGAAGAAACAAGCAGATGCTCCACTCAACACTCAACAAACATGCAGAATACACCTCTTGTGAAGACAGAATTTGATGTTCCCACTGAAGATGACAGTGATGAATTAGATGATGGTGAAAACTTGGATCCACCACAAGCCAATGGAAAAGCTAAGAAGTTACCTAAATGGTATACTCAATTAATAAGAGATGCAAATTTGGATGAAGCGCCTAGCACATCGTCCAATCCTGGACCTAGAACTCGTATTCAAGCTCGTGAAGAGGTCAATTATGCGCTAATGAGTAGAGTTGTTGAAACAGCTGAGCCATCTACAGTTTAGGAAGCCCTACAATCAAAAGCTTGGAAAGATGCCATGGATTCAGAGTATCAGTTCTTGATGAAGAACAACACATGGCAACTTGATGACCTTCCACCAGGGAAGAAACCCATTGGATGCAGATGGATATTCAAGACTAAGTACAAATCAGATGGGACTATTGACACGTATAAAGCAAGACTTGTAGCAAAGGGGTATGCACAACAAGAAGGCATTGATTATGAGGAGACATTTACTCCCACAGCCAAGATCAAGACAATTAGGATGATCTTTTCTCTAGTTGCACAATTTGGTTGGAAAGTCCACCAAATGGATGTGAAAAGTGCCTTTCTTAATGTTGATTTACAAGAAGAAGTCTATATGACTCAACTCAGAGGGTTATGTAATACCAGGAAAAGAGATGATGGTATGCAGACTCGTAAAATCTCTATATGGCCTAAAACAGGCACCCCGGGCATGGTACATCAAAATTGATGAGCATCTCATAAGTCATGGATTCGAAAGGAATCCTTATGACCCCAATCTCTACCTCAAAAATCAAGGGGGGGATATTGTCATTGTGGTTGTTTATGTTAATGATCTAGTCATTACAGGCAGTTCTGTGAAGATGATTGATGCAACAAAGAAGGATTTTAATCGATCGTTCGACATGACAGATCTCGGGCTCATGCACTATTGTCTTGGGTTGGAAGTATGGCAAAAAGAGAATCATATCTTTGTGTCACAGTTGAAATACACCAAGACAATGCTCGAGAAATTCAGGATGATGGACTGCACTCCTATTGCTACACCTATGGAAGCGAGACTTCAGTTATCTCGTTCCGATCCATCACCACCAGTGAATGCAACTCTCTATCGGCAGTTGATCGGGAGTCTCATTTACCTGACATATACTAGACCAGATATCAGCTTTGTAGTCAGCTATTTATCACGCTTCATGCAAGAACTGAAAATATGTCATTGGAAAGCAACAAAGCGAATACTGAGATATCTAAAGGGTATAGTTGACCTTGGTCTAGAGTACAAGAAGAATGACAACTTCTTCTTGACTAGGATATTCAGATTCAGATCATGCAGGAAACATGGATGATAGGAAGTCAACATCAGGCTTCGTCTTCTTTATGGGATCTGGACCGATATCATGGGGAAGCAAGAAACAGAACTTTGTTTCTCGCTCTTCTACAGAAGCAGAGTATTGAGCTGCAGGTGAAGCTGTTTGTGAAGCAATATGGCTACGCCAAATACTGGAAGGAATTGGTCTACCACAATAGAAATCTACTCCAGTATATGTTGATAATGAAGGAGTTCTGAAGCTTGTTCGCAATCTAGTATTTCATGAGAGAACCAAGCATATTGAAGTACAGGTTCATTTCATATGCGAGCATGTCTTGAAGCACAACATACATCTCCAGTTCTGTCCTACAGCTGAACAGAAGGCAGATGTTTTCACTAAGTCACTTACACATGACAAATTCACACTGTTCAGAGAACTTCCTCTCCACTTCATTGGAAACTATGCAAAATTAAGGGGGGAGAATGTTAGCATAATTTAGCATAGGCATATTTATTACATTTTATTACATTGTCTTTTATTTAATAATGTGCAACATGTGCACTCTAGTCTAGTGACTTGCATTCAATATTGTTATGTTGGATAACATTCAATATTGGTATTAGTAGTAATTACATGTGCATGTGAGATGGGTCTTATCATCTCGTAGTTGGTGCCTGATAGGGTGTCATGTCTATCCATATGAGGCTGTCTAATATCTATAAATATTACAGCTCTTACATTCTTATAAAATCTGATTTCATGATCAATAATATTTGTGAGGCTTCTGTCCCTCTTTGGTCATTGCAATCTTATTCTATTTTATCATTTGGTATCAGAGCTATACCATTATTATCATAATTCAACTAGTTTCTATAATACATAATAACAATGGAAATTAAAACAAATACATCATCCATCCAGTCAATATAATCAACTATATAATGGGAGTGTTTGTGTATCAATACATATATACACACAGATATAAATAAATATCAGTATCTCAAAACTCTCATGTACAATCTCACGTCTTCAGCACACATAGGCCAGTATACTATATCCGCAAAAATCAAAATAATGGTACACTATCATATACAGTGATCAATCACCCCCACCTGATTCCCTCCTCTTCAGTCTCACATGTCTCCTCCCCTGGCCCTCTGTCGGAACCGATCCTCGAGAGATAGTAACCTCACCATGGCCCTGTCTTTAGGATCGATGACCCCCTATGCTACTAGAACCATGAGTCTTGGATTTAGTCTGCTCACTGGATGTCTGTTGGGCTCGGTACTCAATATATGATGGCACATCAATCTCTATGGTGGCTAGATGGTCCTGATAATAGTGAGCCTTGTTTAGGGAATCCATGAACCTCGTCATAGATATAGTTTGGGGTGGTGCCATTGGCCTAACTGCCCCCTATGAACTCTGCCTGACCAAAGTGTACCTTGTCCTAGTGCAGGTGCTTGTACTATGGGACTCTATCCCTATTCTGTGCTAGTACCTATGTCGAACTACCTAGGCCTGCAAGTGCCACAACCTATGTGCTTATGTAGTGGCCAAATGGCCCTGTAATCTAGCCACATGTTCCTGTAGGGTGGCTACCTACCCTCCATCCCCATCTCCACCCTATGCGGGACCATGTTCATAGGCTACCTAGTGCCTGTAGGGTGGTCACTTATGCTTGTGACCCTATGATCAACTGTCCATGTAACCCTGTAATATATGCCTATAGGGCGGCCACCTGACCCTATAATGTATCCCTCTACACTATGATGGTCACTAAATCAGGTTGCTTCCTTGGCCTCGATGGTGTCACCCATAGCTACTGTTCCACCCACCACTACCTGGTATCCATCAGTGATGCCTGCATCGTCAATCCATCTATCTATTGTACCTGCTCCTCCTACCCTATGGGAACACTCAAACGTGGTGTAGACATGGGTCTCTCTATGTCATCTCTACTGGTACTATGGGAAAGGTGGGGGCACATCCTACCATAGTCCAAACTGTCATCTGACCCTATCCATGGGTATCATCTCATGCTCCCTGGCACACCACCCCTATATCCACCTCAATAACTGTAAACTCCTCTAACTCCTCAGCCATCCCTCTATATGATAGATAATCAACAATATGGCTACCACATGATATCTTTCACTGATAGGCCCTCCAATAGCCACCTGTAGTATATAACATCATATGTGGCCCTGGCCCCTCTCGGTTGTGCCCTGATTGGTACCCATCTCCTGAATCCTACTCTGTACAATCCACCATTGAACCAGTCCTGTCGTGGTAACCCAAATGGACACACACACATAATGTGCTCATACGCCCAACAGTGTAACAAGAATGTGCAACACATACCAAACCTCCTCAACCTACCATAGGCCCATAGCTCTCTATACAACTAATCCAGAAAATATGGTGCCCAAGAAAAGTGTATCGTCCTTGATCATGTCCTATAGCACCCCCATTAGTGCTTGTGGGAATATCCCACCCTCAGAATCTGGAAGCGCAAAACATCCCACTACCACCATCATCAGCACAAATAGCCTGGTCTCTTGTGGGTAGGTAACATACATGTCTCCATAGCTCAGACTCACATTGTGATAGCTCAACAAGCCCATCACCTCACCAAATACTGCTACTATCGGTTCCACTAATGCCTCAGAGGAAATCAAATACACTGGCTCCCCAATAATAGGAAGCCGCAAGATCCTATAAACATCCTCTAAGGTGATGGTCATCTCTCCCATTGGTAAGTGAAAGGTATTGGTTGCGAAGTCCCATATGTTGATGAGAGTGACCATCAATCTAGGATCTCAACATATACACCTATAGCACCTGATCAAACTAATTCCAACATCAGCCATGTGCTCCCACTGCTAGGCTCTCATGCTAGGTCACATCTTTACCAGTAGGGGTGGTATTCTATCCCTCATCATCAGTTGATCTCTCGCCTACATCATCCAAAACAACATTGTCAA
Organism: Taxus chinensis; assembly: GCA_019776745.2. Taxonomy (NCBI): domain Eukaryota; kingdom Viridiplantae; phylum Streptophyta; class Pinopsida; order Cupressales; family Taxaceae; genus Taxus; species Taxus chinensis. Next base: position 14,634,513 of record CM034151.1, on the reverse strand, counting down.
GACCTAACCCTCTCCAATCACCTATTACCCACCTCTCATACCCAAAATACATCACTCATACCTACCCCTCACCTAGTTACCAATACCTACCCCTTTACCCACTTCACCTAAATACCTACTATATCCCTTATCATACTTACACAATATCTTAATTCATTCCACCTACATACCTATCACACATCGACACACTATTGTTTTACCCTCTTCCACCTACATAAGTCTTCACCTACCCCTTCCTCACTTGTTTAAATTTCCTATCTAGCCCTTCCTTCACCTAGTCCCTTTTAATTGTGACCGACATTGGTCGCCTTGACCGCAATCAGTCATCTTGACCGGTGTTGGTCACCCAAACCTTGACCGATGCTAGCCAAAGCCAACCGACATCGGCCAACCCTTGACCGATGTCAGTCACCGTTTCGGCCAAAAACTGAAACCCCCATCCCCCATTCTCAAAAATTACCCAAAAACAACCTAAATACCAACCCCAATCCACCCAAACCTATCCTACCTTCATTACCAACCCTATTTAAGCTACATTGGACTTTCCCACCCCTTATTTCATTCATTTTAACCACATTTTCAAAATTAACTTTCTACCCAAAATTAACCTGCAATAACCAAAATGATTTCAACATTTTTAACTCAACTGAAGGATTCATATAGTTTCTAACCTCTTCTTGGTGTCATCTCCATGGTGGTACATCTAGTCACTATGTCGGTGGTTGCCCCACTCCCTCTCCCACCTCTGCCATGCCACAATCAACTCCTCACCTCACAACCAATCGAATCAATCAAATCAATCAAATCACTCTTGGGGACCCACCTATACAATGCCACTCACCTACTACATGGCTCACCAACTCAGCTTAAATGCCTCGTACTGTCACTTTCCATTCTTACTTTTCTTCTCTGTCATTTTCTAAAAGTAGAAAGGTTTAAATGAATCCGTAAAACACATTTTTTCCTTTTTTAGCCCCAAATTGACATGGCTGACGTCGGTCATGTTGTGCCCTATTCAACTGATACGTCGGTTAAGTCTATAACCTACATTGGTCACCTCAAAACCATTTGACCTACCCTATGTTTGTTTAGCCCAAAAATATGTTGCTCACACAACTATTACCCTTACCAACACCACTTACACCTTACCCACATGCCTCAATTACCTATACATTTCCTTAATTGTGTTTAGGGACATGTTATTTACTAAACCTTGGCCTTACTTGTACCCTCACCTGCATACACTCACCTGAACCTCCTTTTATAACATTCAACTTTGTGTACTCGTTATACCTTGCGATACTGTTACCCATGTTGTTCAGCCTAATGACCTTACCTTTCCTAATGCCGTGATGTTTATCCCGACCAAGCCTTTGGTGCCCTGAAACAAACCCTATTACCCATTCCTACACCTTGCATAGTTGTTATTCAAGACCATATCCTATACCTTGGATACCTGAACCACTTCAACCCTATTTGGATAAACCTATCAACTGTTGACGAAGTAGAGTTTATAATCTCTTTGACTTGGTACCTTATCACAATTTATACGTGTGAATGCATTTGGTTTCCATTTACCTATTACCTGACCCGACCATTACCCTTACCTACAACCCATCCACCCTTGTTTTTATTAACAACCTATTTATCAAACCCCTCACCACTTCTATCTACAACTTCACTAGTTCCTGGTTTGAGGGGGGTCACCTTCACTCCTACTTGGGAAAACCCCACTCTCACCTATATTTGGGGCAACCACTTCTATTTTTATTCAGCATCGCTTACCAATACAAGCTACGCGACAAAAAGGGGAAAATGTAGACACCAAATTTGGGTCACACTCCCCTTAGTCCCCTTCAATCAATTAACGTAATATATTTAATTAATCATGACTCCTTCATCCTATACTAGTATTCATCCTCACATTATTAATTAATAATTTAATTAAGTTATTTTCATCCTCACACCTCCACCTCATCATTACACCTCACTTTGGACCCATTCCAGGGGCATTTAACTCACAATGACCGAGTCATCACTCTCAGCACCTAGTCATCACTCCCAGTGCTGAGTCACCACTTGACCTAACTAAATAAGACTTCTTCCTAAACCTAATTGGACTTCTTCTATGACCTTCCTACCTTTTCTAATGAGAAATCCACTTCCCTAAGTGGACTCAATGAGAAATCACGCCAAATCTATAAAGATCTTCCTATTTTTGGTAAACCTGGACTTTCCCGCCTTAACTGACGTCATTTATTCCACAAACAATGTTGCTCACCTAACCATCATCGGTTACTTTATATACAAGTTTACAACCTATTACCTAGGTTGGTGATTTTCAGTTTTGGGAGAACTATTGCATTCATGCGTGAATCCAAAGCCTCTCAACATCCAAACGACACAAAATACTCAACCACAGGCCCAAGCAGGCATCTGGCTCTCATCCCAAGGCATTAGAATATTCACAGAGACACTCTGGAAGTATTTCCGCAACACTGAACACAGAAGGCTCTTCACAGATCAACTACCATCCTCCTTCACCTATAGGATCTACAAATGCAAGTAAGTATACATGATTTTAATCATTTTGTGCTTGCTTAAAGTTTAGATCCATTACCTCTTCCATTATACTTTACTTCCCCCTGTATTCCTTCATCTCCACCTTCCCACCAATCCATCAACCCAATCACCTACAAACTTTTGGCTCTCCGTATTTACCCCTTATGTATTCATGAGTCTTCCTGGTAATATTACAAACCCAACCACTCTCCCTTCATTCTCTTTGCAATCACAGAGAAGCTTAAAACTACTTTTATTTAATTAGTACCAAATTGCCCCTATTGACATCGACCACCTTAACCATTGTTGGTCTCACCTATGTACCGACATCGGTCAGCATACTGACACCAATTACTGTTTCTTTTTCTAAACCTCCACCAAACAACCCATAACTCCACCAAATTCCATCCAGACCTTACAAGATACCCCAATGACCTTACCTAACACCTTTGTGACCTTCCCTAACCAGAAACATACCTTTCCTAATGCTAGATTATTTTGTATTTCAATATTCTATTTAATCTAGTGTGTTGATAACGTTTGGAGATACCTAAATCAAAGTGTTATCAATAAGACCTATATTTATCATATTTAATTTCATTAATTTGATACAAAATAGTGGATTGACAACCATCTAGGAAGTATCACACTTCCCAGAACTAGCAATCGCTAGGCAATCCACTATCATTTTCTATTTAACATCATTTGGTGGTCTTGTTTTTTTTTCTTATACAAGTTGTTCCTCCTAGCCAAAGGGAAGCTCTCACATTCAGTCTGATCAAATTCTACAACTTGTGCACATAAAATCTACATAATCATAGGTATTCCTCCTTGCACTGATTGTAGGGTACTGTACCACTGGAACGATGTTACACATGCCCCAATGATGATACAGGTCACCTCACAAGGTGTTCAGATCCAGAGAAGCTCACGAAGTATATGTTAGCATCCCAAATGCTTTATCCATGTTCCTTGTGCTTTGTTTTATTCCTCTACCTTTCTTTTCTTAGCATTTTGACCTTTAGTGACTGAAACCGCCACCCTAGCAGGGCGGCGGTCCTGTAACCGCTGCCCTGCTCAGGGCGGCGGTCCTTCACGCATTTTCTATCACGTTCTTTTGATCACGACTTGTGTAATTTTCAACTTTTACCAGCTTTTCTCCACCGCCTTGGCTCGTATTAATGTTTTGTGTCCCCTGGAATAGTGTTTCTCCATTGTTTAATGGTAAAAGAGTTCCATTCCAAGTTACCCTTTGGTGAATGGGAATTCTATAAATAGCTAGTTTGTTTTCAAACAAATGGCCCCTCAACTTCTCATTTTTCATTGTTTAAGTCTGTCAATTTCTTGTTTAGAAGCTCATTTTGTTTTCATGTTTGCATCCATGCTAGTTTTCCTTGCTGTTGGAAGCCATTCAATCTTCTTGCTTCAGTCTTGTTCATTGTTGTCCATACAAATTAGTCTAGAGCAGAGTAGTGTCAGTTTTAGATTGAATTCATTAGAGTTACAGGTTGTGTTCTTCACAGAAGGTAGATTCTAGAATCTCTCGTACCCTTGTGTTGTATTCCCGCAATAAATCCCACTAGGAATTGCATATGCCAAGCTCTGTCACTTGCGTTATCCCTCTCCTACTCGCATTATATTCGGTCTATATCCAAAGCTGCCATTGTTCAAATACCTTCTTCTGTTGATGCTAGCATATACATGCTCTTCTGGATTCACGTGAACATGAAAGAATGAGGAGATCATTCTGAGGGGACAAAGTCATACACTACTGGATTCTCCACTATTCTACAAATTCCAGGTTTTATCTGTCAAAGTTCTAGTTAAAACATATCAAATAGAGTAGTGAAATATTTCATTTCAGTTAAATTTCATTCTCGATATTGCCAGGGAAGCTGTGGGGATTGATAGTTTCTGAGAAACTATGATTCATTCCTCACTTCTGAGGTAGGATCAAGAATCTTTCAATTAAGTTAATCAGCTATCTAGTTATTTAGGATAAAACTCACAACTGCACAGGCAAGTAGCTACACCGGGCTACCTTGTTTGTTTTAATTTTGTTATTAGATTAGTTGTCATTTTCTGAATATATTAGATTAGTTTCTCTTTCAATTCCATTAAAATTCTATTAAAAATACAAAAATAGAGGAATATATATATGTTGTAGATATATCTTGCATAGTTAATTTATTTCATTTCAGTTAGGTTTATATTGACCTTGTATGACAATCACGGGACCTAGGGAGCCCAGGGAATATGTTTTTGAGCCAATCATACCTCAACCAAATATTGTTGCAGCAATAACTGACATAGACCAAAATCTCAGAATTCAGGTCTTCCGAACAACAACAGACCTACAAGAAATCAGCTCACAGTTAAGGGGATTAAACATAGAAGACGACAAAGCACACACGTTCTGGTCAAATCAGCCAAATTATAGAATGCCTTGATAGATATCCGTATGACTGTAGAAGGACCTGAAAGAGAGAAAACATTCAGTTGTGATCCACTAGTCCCACAGCCAGACATAGGAGACCTCCTCGTTGATATAGACACTAGCTTACATATCCAAGTTGCCAGAACACCTGTTAGGTACTCCGAGAAAATTGTGTAACTTCTAGTTCTAAACGTAGAGGCCGAAAAGGCATACGATTACTGGATACTCAGGATTAAAAGAAGGAATTGATTCTTCACATGACCATAGGAGGTCCACAACAACCACAAACTTATGGTTGTGATCCACAAGGTCCCACAACCCAACGGGCCTACAAATCAACCCAACATTGACGCTAGTTTGTGAACATTAGTATTTAGGTCCTCTCCACTCCCACCAGACATTATCACACAACTATCATTATTAAACGTAGCAGCTAATCAAGCTAAATATTTCTGGACTAGACCAGAGAATCATCCATAAAACACCAAAAGATCCACTACATATTTAGCCATTCCATTTTCATGACCTTGTCAGGAGACATATACGAAGCACCCACAGGTTATCTTCCACGTATTCCACAACCCATAGATCGGATCATGGCAGAGCTCGATATTGATTGGAGCCTTCGAGAAGCTATCCTCGCCGAACGATCTATCACACTGGTTCAGGTTAGGAGGGCCTTCTTTGCCTTAGATTCAGATCCCGCTATTGCGTGTTGAAGACATAAGATTACCTAACTAGTTTATCTGCATCCCGCGTGTATTCCATCCCCACCGACTGTCTCGGCATGACCTCGGGAGGTCGGGTGCGAGGAAGAGTTACTTGTAGATTCTCATGCTCGCATGTCACTTTTCCATCGTACAAAATTGGTGAACCCGACGTGAAACTGTTTCATCCTTCTATTCCTTCACATCAGTTCATTTCTACTTGACGTGAAACTTCTCTTCCAATTAGTATACTTTTCATCTTTTCTACCACATTAGCCTTCACATCAGCTTTACCAACAAAATTGGTGAAACTTACATAAAAGGAACAATTGTTTCACTTTCACACTCTTCTTTTAACTTTATCCACCTTCGCTCTTTCCCACTATTCTACGGGTATTCATATACCCCCCGAATATGTCGGGATACGATGCATATGGCAGACCTCTCCTAGGTCTTGAAGCATACTACGATCAACTAAATAGACAACCATCACCCTCGCTCTCAGCATGGGGTGACAACTATTCAACTAACCAATTTTCAACACAAACTCCACCTCAAAGGACTAGATATAGTTCTTCTTTCCAAATAGAGGAGTTGGATCAGCTCACTCAAATGCAACAAACAGAGCCTTCAAGCTCAAACAATATGACACTCACTGGAGAATCTGGTTCATCTCCTCAGGTGTTGCTTAGACCACAAATTAGTAGACAGTCAGATCCATATCTGTTGTTAGATGACGAATACTTAGCACATTATGCTAGGAGTGAACAACGCTCTCAAAATATGTACCCATCTATAGGAGGTTTGCAAACACAACCCGAGGTCTCGTTCCAAGAAAACACCCCCATCCCTCCACCTATAGGAAATGCCCTCGGTGAAACTTGGCAGGGCACTGATCAATTCATAGTTGGGTACCATATGCCTATACAACCTCAAGGTATACAACAAACACCACTAAGGAAAAATACCGTGTCTTCACCAAACGAGGTCATCTCAGCCTTAGTTGAGAAAGTTAGAGGGTTGGAACTTGCTCAAGCAAGTCAAAATTCACAATTCATGCAGGCAGGAACTTCCAATCCTCCACATCATCCTAGCCAAGTAGACCTCCTCACAGGAACAGGCACGTTGGGCATGCCTCCTCAGTATTCACAACAAACGCCAACTAGAACCATGTTTTCTAACGCCGCTCCAGTGGAAAATATGATACCTCCTGGTTTAGTACAAAACAATCCATTCCTGAGAAATGCTCCTCCATACTTAAACATGTATTCCAAATCACCATAGGGAGATATGTTCTCTTCTCCTGGCATATTCACTCAACCACAGGGATTCCCTTATGCCCCTGCAAATACATATGCTACACCATATCAACAACCCATTCCACCTCCACCCCCTCAGCAAACACCATCAATGGTCGAAACCTATGCAATAGGAACTTATTCAGAATATTTGAAAGAACCTTTAGACTTCACTATACGAAGCATCATGCTTCCAAGACCTCTCCCCGATCTACCCAAGTACAAAGGAGAGGGAGACCCAAATGCACATATTAAGGCCTACGCCACAGCCATTCGAGAACTGCTCCCTTGGGATGGAGTTGTTGCTAAAATATTCCCCAAAACTTTAGAGGGTATCGCCCTCGATTGGTATTACAGAATACCTGAAGCCTCAATACATTCATTTAAACAACTCATTTCAGAGTTCATCAAGGCGTTCGACATGAACAAATTGTTGAGAACAGGAATCAGGGAATTCTTGCATATTAAACAAGAACACAATGAATCTGTTGCTCATTTCATCCAAAGATGGCGTACAGTCCTCTATTCTTCAGCAAGCACTCCAAACATGGATCAGATGGAACTATGTGATTTATTCCTTCATTCTCTCAGCAGAGAGATAAAGGAAGAAGTCCAGAAGTTCCCACTAAGAACTTATGATGAAGTACTCGAGAGCGCTCTCCGAATAGATCAAGCTACAATAGATAGCGGTCGCAAGACATATGGAACAAATGGGAGGTTAATCATCCCCAACCAAAACACTATGACTTATCCTACTACCACAAATGCCAATCAAGGACCTAAAATCCTTAACAAAAACCGCGGAGTGACAACAGATGGAGTGACTGACCAAACTAAAAAAGCAAACATTGTAAATGTTCCACCACCAGTTAACAACCAACGAAACAACAATTTCACCCCAACAATCAATGCGGTGGATTTTAATCATCCCCAACGACAACAACAACAACAACAGGGTAGATCCAGACACAGGGTCCAAGTCAAAACTCAAATGGATATCAAAACCAAAGACAACAAATGTAAAACTTTAATCCTAATAGTCAACAGTTCAATCAGAATTTTGGACCACAACACGTGCCAAACCAACAACCTAGGAGTTATAATCCCAACTCGTATTGTGGTTTCCACAAAATTTGAGGCCATGACACTAGGACTTTCCGCGATTACAATAAGTTCATGCAACGTTTTCCAGAAGAACAAAGACAACTCTTCATAGATATGTTCTTAACAGATTCTGTGACACCGATGCCAAATACTTTCACAGGGGCAGTTTCCCCTCAAAACGCACCTCTTAAGATCTTCAATGATCCACTTCCAAATCACAATAGCAATAATAAATTAAATCCAAATGGGACAAACAAAGGTGTAATGATAGGAAATAATGATCATGAAGCCTCAACTTCACTAAATCCACCTGTCGCACCACAATTAGGAAATCAGCCACGAACCAAGATAGTTGGTCTAGTGGAGTTAGATACTGAGCTGCACGTAGAAGCCATAACAAGAACATGAGAATATTCTTCTCAACCAAATCCAATCTATCCACTAGAACTAGATAACATTCAACAAACATTGGTAAAACCCGTGGGTGCTTATGATTTAATTAATGACTTAACAAAGACCTTCTCTCACATCTCCTTTTTGGACTTGTTGAAAAATTCTCCTGCCCATAGGGCTGCTCTTTTAGAAGCACTAGGTCTGGGTCATTTAATTAACATCACTCCACCTCCCGAAACACAAGTAAACCATATAGACTTCGATATCCACCCTCCAGGGCAGCCAGATAGGGATACCGAGTTTATATTCGACATAAACAAAATGCCAACAGATGCTGAAATTACACGTAGAGGTGATCCAACCTTGCATTTACAGGTGTGGGTTTACAATAATTACGTTAAACATGCAATGGTGGATGATGGGGCAGCAGTTAACATTGTCCCCTTCTCTTTCCTTCAAAAGCTAGGATATGGAGAAACAAACTGTTCCACAACAAGAAATACGCTAAGAGGTTATGATAGCCTTAAAGCTACTTCAATTGGGACTATAATATTACCAGTCACCTTAGGACCCAAGACAATCCTCACTGAGTTTTATATCATAGATCGGGAAACCAACTATAATATGATCCTCGGTCGACCATGGATACATCGCATGAAAGCAATCCCCTCTACGTTATTCCAGGAAATAAGATTCTTACACCTAGGAAAGATATTCGTAGCAAAAGGTGACCCAAAACCATTCGACATACACCTAGCAGACCTGAAGAAAAGACCAGGCGTTCACTCTGAGTTTGAACTCCCAACAAACCAACTTAACAAACCAATTGACTCAAAACCAGAAGAAAAATTAATACCTACAACAGAACTAGAAATTACGAACCTAGTCAAGGGCATCCCAGCCCTCAAGGATGAAGCTAACGTTGTAGAAATAGTGTCATTAGGAACTACTACAAAAATTGTCGAGTTACTGGAACAAGATCTACCAATTTTCCTACCATTTGATTCCACAGGTATGGGATGTACCCTAGGAGTTGGTTCTCTTCCAGCAGAGGAACTTTGCATGGTAGAAGTAACCGAAACAGAAGAAACAGATGCAAAGAATGTCCCAGCATCCATCTTTCCTAGTAAGTATTGGACTCTCCATTTCGATGGAGCTAGATGTCGCTATGGAGCCGGGGCAGGTGTGATCTTTACTTCTCCTGAGGGAAAGATCCTACCTTTTGCTTTTAAGTTGAACTTTGAATGTACAAACAATGGTGCTGAGTACGAAGCCCTCCTCCTTGGCCTCATCATAGCCAAAAGGATCGGTGTCAATAACATCAGAGTATTAGGAGACTCGCAGTTAGTTGCAAACCAAGTCTCTGAAGTATATGAGACTAAAGCTGAGCACTTACAGCTCTATAAAACATTAGTATTAGATCTAAGCAAAAGATTCAACTTCATATCCATTGAGGCAATCCCACGAGAACAGAACCTTCTCACAGATTCAATAGCAACCTCAGCTTCACGTTTTACCCCAAGTAATGAGTTGGAAGATACAAGTTTCAAGGTATCACTTCGTACTGAACCATTGGTGAAGAAAATATCAACAAACCCTCTTCTAACACATACAGCTGAGAATGAATCTCCTATCTTACATCATGTTGATAGTGATAAAGTCACTCTCGAATATCTAAACACCTATGCAGAGCTACACCTTGCTCACCCTATAGTTGATCTTTCCCTAATACCACATTCCTCTTCCTACTTTGGAAATCCCACGGTAGAGTCTCCTCCACAGAAGGATCTCGATATCTATGAGATAGAAAATGGAGAAAGCTTGGAACTACCTCCAGCCCCACCTGAATTTGAAGAAGGTAACACTTCTTTGATAGAAGAAACCATTGACATAAACATTGGAATGGAGGAAGAACCAAGAATTTTGAAGTTAGGATCCTCGCTAACTCCGGAAGAAATAGAAACACACACCCAAATCCTCAAAGAACATCAAAAGGCCTTCGCATTTAATTATAAAGAAATGACAGGTATCGCACCACAAGTTGCAGTACATAATCTTGTCACTAAACCAGATGCGAAGCCAATTAAACAGAAGTCAAGACCAATGAAGCCAAAAGTGGCTCTCATGGTAAAAGAGGAAGTAATAAAACTTCTCCAAGTAGGATTCATCAAACCAGTCGATTATTCACAATGGGTATCTAATATCGTCCCCGTTCTCAAAAAGAATGGGAAGATACGCATTTGCATAGATTTTCAGGATATTAACAAAGCTTGTCCCAAGGATGATTTCCCATTACCATCCATTGACGTCATCATTGACGCAACAGCTGGATTTGAGCTTTTGTCTCTCATGGATGGGTTCTCGGGATATAATCAAATCAAAATATCCAAACAAGACCAAGCCAAAACCACGTTTATAACTCCCTGGGGAACTTATTGTTATGTTGTCATGCCATTTGGTCTTAAGAACGCCGGCACTACATATCAGCGGGAAATGACGTACATATTCCATGATCTTATCCATAAAATTGTGGAATCATATGTGGATGACTTGTTGGCCAAGGCCAAGAAGTGTTGTGATCACCCGGAAGTACTCCGTATCATCCTCTCATGACTAATTGAATATGGTGTCACATTAAACCCAGAGAAGTGCATTTTTGGTGTAACAGGAGGAAAACTTCTAGGATACATTATATCTTCACGAGGGATTGATGTTGATCCAGGCCAAAATATGGGTTGTTCTCGAAATGATCCCACCTTCGGATGAGTCTGGAATCAGGTCATTTCTTGGGAAACTCGGTGCAATCCGAAGGTTCATCCCAGATTTAAGCTTTGCCATTCATCCAATCAACAATCTACTCAAGAAAGATTATAGTATCGATTGGACTGAAGACTGCAATGAGGCTTTCAAAGTAGTTAAGCACTTCTTGTTGTCACCACCCACGCTAATGCCTCCTAAGCCAGACCACCCTTTGATCCTATACTCACGAGCCACTCATGTCTCGCTGGCCTGCATGCTGGCTCAAGAAGATGATGATAAACAAGAATGCGTGATCTATTTCATTAGCTGAACATTACTCGATTATGAAACATGTTATACACAGGCAGAAAGAGAATGCCTTGCCATAGTCTTCACCACAAAACATTTAAGACATTACATGTTAAATCAAGAAACAAGGGTCATTGTGAAGACAGACCATTTACGGACATTCCTCACGCAAGGGTCCTTGTCTAAGAAGGTTGGACGTTTCATAACCCTAATGGGAGAATTTGAGTTAACATTCATAAACCAAAAATCCATCAAAGGACAAATCATTACAGACTGGTTAGCTGACAATCCACTAGATGGAGGTGAACTGGTAGATCTAGACTTTCCCGATGAATGTGTATTCTTTGTCGAAACCAGACCCCCCATCTCTACATGTCCCTGGTATACTGATATCATCAATTTTATCATGGACCATACATATCCCGAAAAGTGCCACATCACAACAAAGAAGGTGGTTACGCATTATTGCCACTAAATATGTTGTTTTGACCAAGTGCTCTATCGTAGATCCTTCGACGGCATGCTTCTAAGATGCATCGACATAGAAGAATCCAAGAGGATCCTTCATGAATCCCACAGTGGGATATGTGGGGGCCACTTCGGTGGTCATGCCACCACTCACAAAATACATCGGATGGGCTATTTTTGGCCCACTCTCGAACATGATGCAGTGGAATTTGTACACAAGTGCCACAAATGTCAAGAATTCTCTCACGAGATTCACATGCCAGCACAATCCCTACAACCAATAGCGACTCCGTGGCCCTTCTCCACTTGGGGTCTGGACTTAATAGGGAAATTCTCTCCCTCATCAACCGATGGCCATAATTTTATAATCACAGCCACAGAATATTTTACCAAATGGGTGGAGGCCATGCCTCTCACCACTGTACCAGGTTCAGTGATTGCCAAATTCATTTTGAACCAAATTATCTACAGGTATGGTGTCCCACAAATCATTATCTCAGATAATGGCACGTCCTTTAAGAATGACGAAGTTCATGAGCTATGTAGCAAGTTCAAAATAAACCATCACACAACCTCTCTTTACTACCCTCAAGCCAACGGGTAGGCTGAAGCGACAAACAAAACATTGAAAGCTATTCTCCTCAAAATGGTAAAAGAAAACAAATGAGATTGGCATTTAAAATTATATCCGGCCTTGTGGGCCCACCAAACCTCAATAAGAACACCAATAGGAGCAACTCCTTTCTCACTGGTATTCGGGGCAGAAGCAGTTCTCCCGCTTGAGGTTGAAATACCCAGTCTCCGCATCTCACTACAAGGGATTCTAGATGAAGAAGCTTATAGAGAGGCACGCCTCTCCCAACTAGAAAGCCTAGACGAGGCCAGGTTAAACGCCGAACAGTGGCATAGAGCCTATGCTGACCGGATGTGCCGGAAGTATAACAAAAAGGTCTATGAGTGAGAAATATATGAAGGAGATCTAGTTTTAAGACTAGACAGCCGGATCGATAAGAAAACCGGTGAAGGAAGAAAGTTCCGGCCCAAATGGTTGGGCCCATATCGAGTCATGAAGGACTACGGTAATGGTGCGTATCTCTTGTGCACACTGGAGGGTGAGGAATTTAGTGAATCAGTCAATTCCTTGCATCTTAAATGGTTTTACGCATGAAGCATCGGCACTATTTGTATAATTATATCTACATTACATATTCATTTAGATAGGTTCATTTTGTTCACTCGTTTCATAAAATTTGGTGATCAAGGGACTTATTCTTAAGCAATTCATTACAAACTTCTGATAGTATTGGCAGGAGCTTTCAAATCATACTTCTTCATTTTCATAACATCATCAACTATTTCAGAATCATTTCATCAATTAAAGCTAGATATGACAAAGTCTTAACGGTAGCCATACCAAGGCCTGCATGCTTGTTCTCACTTTTGGTTTCTTCCTAGGGTAGGTGTCTTGCCTATGGTCTGTTCTAGAAGCTTCATGGTGTCACATCTATCCTGTGTATATATCTCTTTGGAAATAAGAACATACTGACATTTTGCTCAAGTAAGTAAGTCAAATATAGATCAAACAGAAAATTTTACTTTTACACATTTCCTTGCCCTACCAACCTTCGGTGATGAGCTTGCATCTCTTACTAGTGACGTAGGGTTGGGAAAGGATGGGAATGCCTTTACTCACCTGTGCCTTGTCCATGGTGATAAGCCCATGCTTCCTACTAGTAGCATGGGGCAAGGTGTAGGGGGTCCACTTGACAGAAAACATTAAAAGTCATAAGCAAATAGTTCAAACAAACTTTTGAAATCTTGAGTCAAAACAAATGAATTAGATGTCCAAAATTCCAAGAGAATTCAAAACCTTGAAAACCATATTTTGTCAACCAAGTGGCCATCTACGGATCTAAGTCTGGATAAACTGCAAAGCAAGTTGCATTCTAAACTATGGAGTCACTTGAGTAAGATAGGTTTGTAGCATCCTAATTTGGTTCCACCAACTCTTTGTCTATCTCCCATCATTACCATTTCAACACACCTCATAGCTTGTGCCCTTTCTAGCTCTCGGTGGTGAGCCCTCACATCTTACTGGTTGCGTGGAGTTAGGAGTGGGGCAAGTTCATCTGCTCATCATACCAGCTCATCATCACATTTTGTCAAAACAATATGAAGTACCAGAAAATTGCTTATAGAAACTAAAGTTCAAGATCACATAGTGTCCACATCATCATACATCAGCATCACAAAATACAAAAAGAAAACATTTGTGATATTTGTTCTCCATTGCATACATTCTGAAAAGCATATAAAAACAAAAATTTTACAAACATCTAATATACATGTGAAAATGAATCACAAAACTCTAGGTACAAAGAAATCTAGATCCAAAAAGAGATGTATATATATATAATCAGGTTTTATGTACAATGCCATCATGCACTAGGCATGGTCAAAACACTCAATGAGCCCGGAAAATACAGAATGGTCATATAAACAATCTAGCAAGAGTCACTACAAAAAGAGCCAAGTGGCCTCTCAATCCCTATGGGATCCCTCAGAAGGTGCACACGATCACGTCTAGGACTCCGGCTACGCCGGCGCTCTAAGTGCACTGAGGGCTCGTGATCCTGAACAGTAGCTGTAGCCTCGCTATGAGAGTGGCTCCTCCTCATCAAGCACTCTGCAGCCCTATACCCGGCTACCTCGGCACAGAGGGAAGTCACCATCTTGGCCACATGCCAGACGGGGGAAAAAACATCGGTATGCCTACTGGCTGTTGAAGGCTCCCCTGCATCCATGGATAGCTCGGCACGAGTCTTCTCCATGGGGAGCATCAGGGTATCAGTACATACCCTAGTGAATCAAGTCTCACCACTCATTAGCAGTCTCTGCAAGCAAAGGAGAAAAACAAATTAGAAAATGATCAAAAGGTAAAACCAAGGATGAACAAAAAGAGAGGTAGCAACTAAGGAAATTCTAGCTAAAATAAATATCAAAAGAAGAGTGACAACTCACTCGGATCTCCGGGCCTCCAAGAAGGATCTCTGGGATCCACACCTACCATAGATGCCGCTACTGACTGATGTCCTCCTCCCAAGTCTGGGACAACATGGCATCCTACCACGGACTCATCCTCTCCACCTAAGTCCTGAGAAAGTAACTCCTCTGAGACTAGAGTCACCCTCTCTGCGCTCTGCTCTGCCCTCTCAGCCTGTAAAATCTCCTGAGTGTCATGCCACTCAGGATCGCTATCCTCTCCCCCACCCGACTCACTGACCTCCATGTCCTCAGTCTCCTCCTCCATCTCTCCCCCTGTGAACTCCTCAGACTCAGAGTCTATATCAATGGGGTCATCACTGCTATGGGTAGGACCGGCGGAAATCCGAAGTAAAGGTGCCTAAGGATCCCCAACTCTTGCTCGGGTGCGTACCACCCTCATGGCTGCAATAGGGATGCCAGGAGTAACAACTATCCAACCCCAGCCTCTAGGACCTCCCCTAGCCTCCCGAACTGATCTGAACACTGGCACCACTGGGGGAAGCATGTCAATATAAGCAAGGCCGAACTACTGAGGCACTCGATCAAAGGGGTGTGTCTCTACCTTCCCCATCCTATCCACAAGCTGCCCTGTAGTAGAGCAGGAAATCAAAGTGAAGGTCTCCTCACCCCACAACCCTGCCATGGCCTGATAAGGTGTGGCCTCCATATCCTCAGTAGTCAGGGAAGCAACTGGCTGGTGGGGTGCTCTAAGCACCATCATCTCTGTCCATCTAGCTGCCCTCACGGCTCTGGGATCCGCCACCTCTATGCCTCTCCCATAAGGGATGATGCGCTCATAGACCCAGCTCATAACTAAGGTCGGATGGCTCAGCGACTGTCCCTGTAATCGAACCACCCTGTATAAGTCATGATAGGTGGTCCCAAGTATATCGGCTCCCCAGGCATAAATCTGACCATGTGCCTCAATCTGTGTGATGATGGGGGCCCAGCAGTAGAGTAAAGTATCCCCTCCCTTGTCTCTGATCAATCTCGAAGCAAGGATGCCCATAATGGCCTGACAGATCAGAGGGATGGGCAAGCCAGGAATAGAATGGACCTTCACCCCCTTCTTCGAACCAGTGGAGACAACTGCATCTCCCATATAGGTGGCCCACTGAGTCACCTGAGCTCTGGATACTGCTGTATCAAATGAAAGTCTCCTCCCAATAATCAGGACTCCCAAAATGTGGTAGACATCCTCTAGGGTGATAGTCCACTCACCCCTAACACCTGGAAATCAGAAGGTGTTCCGATCTGCATCCCAGTAAGAAAATAAGTCACATAGTATGTGACTGGTAGGTGCAACGTGGGGGACCCGTGCAATCCTCAAAATACCTGCCCTCTGAAGAGTATCCTGCTCATCCTGAGAAAGTGCATCTAGCACTGCTGGAAGCCAATCACTCTCTCTCTCTCTCGGCTCCATCTGATGTACTCTTCCTTCTTCTACAAAACACACAAAAACATGCAAAAAGGAGCAAGTTAGTATCAAGATTGCAATAAAAAAAACATTAAAGAAAATAAGAATACTAAAAATGCAAAAATAAACTCAAATCAATGTTGTTTTAACATTCTGAAGAGAACCACCACCCTGAGCAGGGTGGCGGTTCCACAACCACCGCCTTAAAAGGTGGTGGTCCTGTAACCACCACCCTACTCAGGGCAGCGGTCCTGTCCTACATTTCAAAATGGGTCGCGTGCCCTAAAATGCTTAAAAATACAAAAAACAACCATTTTAACTAAAAAAAAAGCCTACCCATTAGGCGTCCCCCCTAAGAGACACATTTAAAACTGATATTTTTAAAAATGACCCCCCCAAGACAAAGATTTCGACATTTTAACATTTTAGTGCAAAAAAACGTTAAAACAAGAAGAACTAACCTGAGATCTCGCAGGTCGATGTTCCGCTCGCGGAGGCATGATCGCTATCTCACTACGAACGTTTCGACTATACTCTCGTCGGAAACCGTCACCGTGGGTCCCAGAGCTCAAAAACTATCAAATCGACACGCGCAAATGAATAGGAAAATGGTCCCATTATATATATATATATATATATATATATATATATATATATATATATATATATATATATAGTGTTTTGACTCATTTTGAATGCCCCTCTCGCAAGTTTAGAGCACCAACGGAGGTAAGTTCTCATCCCCGTGCAAATGGTAAGTCCTCATTTCATACTAATTTAGTATTTATTTTTTGATTTGTTTTGTCTATCTGCACTTGAGTCTTCTTTCCATTTTGCAGGTAGCAGGAACTTGGATGGTGACATTTCGACACACGGGCATGTCAGGTATAATTTCTAACTTCCCATTTTGGGACCACCATACTTGGACCCACCATTTTATGCCTCTTCATGGTTAAAACACTTCTCCGAGGGGGCAATATGTACGTACCCAAAATTGTAGGGTACTGTACCACCAGAACGATGTTACACATGCCCCAATGATGATACAGGTCACCTCGCAAGGTGTTCAGATCCAGAGAAGCTCACGAAGTATATGTTAGCATCCCAAATGCTTTATCCATGTTCCTTGTGCTTTGTTTTATTCCTCTGCCTTTATTTTCTTAGTGACGAAACCGACCTTTAGTGATCAGGGCGGTGGTCCTGAAACTGCCACCCTGCTCAGGGCGGCGGTCCTTCACGCATTTTCCAGCACATTCTTTTGATCACGACTTGCATAATTTTCAACTTTTACCAGCTTTTCTCCACCGCCTTGGCTCGTATTAATGTTTTGTGTCCCCTGGAATAGTGTTTCTCCATTGTTTAATGGTAAAAGAGTTCTATTCCAAGTTACCCTTTGGTGAATGGGAATTCTATAAATAACTGGTTTGTTTTCAAACAAATGGCCCCTCAACTTCTCATTCTTCATTTTTTAAGTTTGTCAATTTCTTGTTTAGAAGCTCATTTTGTTTTCATGTTTGCATCCATGCTAGTTTTCCTTGTTGTTGGAAGCCATTCGATCTTCTTGCTTCAGTCTTGTTCATTGTTGTCCATACAAATTAGTCTAGAGCAGAGTAGTGTCAGTTTTAGATTGAATTCATTAGAGTTGTAGGTTGTGTTCTTCACAGAAGGTAGATTCTAGAATCTCTCGGTACCCTTGTGTTGTATTCCCGCAATAAATCCTGCTAGGAATTGCATACACCAAGCTCTGTCACTTGTGCTATCCCTCTCCTACTCGCATTGTATTCGGTCTATATCCAAAGCTGCCATTGTTCAAATACCTTCTTCTGTTGATGCTAGCATATACACACTCTTCTAGATTCACGTGAACATGAAAGAATGAGGAGATCATTCTGAGGGGACAAAGTCATACACTACTAGATTCGCCACTGTTCTGCAAATTCCAGGTTTTATCTGTCAAAGTTCTAGTTAAAACATATCAAATAGAGTAGTGAAATATTTCATTTTAGTTAAATTTCATTCTCGATATTTCCAGGGAAGCTGTGGGGATTGATAGTTTCTGAGAAACTATGATTCATTCCTCACTTCTGAGGTAGGATCGAGAATCTTTCAATTAAGTTAATCAGCTATCTAGTTATTTAGGATAAAACTCACAACTGCACAGGCAAGTAGCTACACCGGGCTACCTTGTTTGTTTTAATTTTTTTATTAGATTAGTTGTCATTTTCTGAATATATTAGATTAGTTGCTCTTTCAATTCCATTAAAATTCTATTAAAATTACAAAAATAGAGGAATATATATATGTTGTAGATATATCTTGCATAGTTAGTTTATTTCATTTCAGTTAGGCTTATATTGATCTTGTATGACAATCACGGGACCTAGGGAGCCCAGGGAATACATTTTTGAGCCAATCATGCCTCAACCAAATATTGTTGCAGCAATAACTGACATAGACCAAAATCTCAGAATTCAGGTCTTCCGAACAACCATAGACCTACAAGAAATCAGCACACAGTTAAGAGGATTAAACATAGAAGACGACAAAGCACACACGTTCTGGTCAAATCAGCCAAATTATAGATTGCCTTGATAGACATCCGTATGACTGTAGAAGGACCTGAAAGAGAACAAACATTCAGTTGTGATCCACTAGTCCCACAACCAGACACAGGAGACCTCCTCATTGATATAGACACTAGCTTACATATCCAAGTTTCCAGAACACCTGTTAGGTACTCCAAGAAAATCATGCAACTTCTAGTTCTAAACGTAGAGGCCGAAAAGGCATATGATTACTGGATACTCGGAATTAGGAATTGATTCTTCACATGACCATAAGAGGTCCACAACAACCATGAACTTACGGTTGTGATCCATAGGTCCCACAACCCAATGGGCCTACAAATCAATCCAACATTGACGCTAGTTTGCAACATTAGTGTTTAGATCCTCTCCACTCCCACCAGACATTATCACACAACTATCATTATTAAACGTAGCAGCTAATCAAGCTAAAGATTTCTGGACTAGACCAGAGAATCGTCCATAAAACACCAAAAGATCCACTACATATTTAGCCATTCCATTTTCATGACCTTGTCAGGAGACATATACGAAGCACCCACAGGTTATCTTCCACGTATTCCACAACCCATAGATCGGATCATGGCAGAGCTCGATATTGATTGGAGCCTTCGAGCAGCTATCCTCGCCGAATGATCTATCACACCGGTTCAGGTTAGGAGGGCCTTCTTTGCCTTAGATTCACAGATCCCACTATTGCATGTTGAAGACATAAGATTACCTAACTAGCTTATCTACATCCCGCGTGTATTCCATCCCCACCGGCTGTCTTGGCATGACCTCAGGAGGTCGGGTGCGAGGAAGAGTTACTTGTAGATTCTCATGCTCGCATGTCACTTAAAAGGCTTGAGAAAATAAATATGGATTATCTATGATTTTTTCTTTCTAATTTTGTAAAGCCTCGAAAGTGGGATCAACAATTCCTCTTATTTTATTTAACATGGTATATCTCCTTTCAGCCAGTTTCAAGAGAATCTTGCAATGGGGATATGAAAGGACAATGTGGAATATTAAGGGTTATTCACATGAATCAATAGTGGGATTTTCGGAAATGGTTTTCAATCAATCTTTTTTTTGTTTTTTTTTTTATTTTACAATTTTTTGGATTTTTGGAATTTTTTTTTTTTTGTATTTTCTTGTGATTGTATTTTGGGTGTAGACTGCTACCCCATGGTGGGCACAGAAAACTGTTGGCGAGAAACTTTTCCAGGTGTACAAATTGATGGATATATGCCAACGTATTTGGGACTCTAGGTCCCTCTAATTGGGTGGTGCAGCTCCACTTATTATGCGTGTGTGAAATTGAAATTTGTGGTGGCCTGGCCATCGGGGATCTAACAAGGACACTCCCCTAACCCTGTGGTAAATCTTGTAATTACTTGCAAGAGAGGAATTTGTTGAGGGAGTAGGGAAGGGAGTGGGAAAAAAGAGATGGAAGATTAATATTGTAGGTAGAAAATCATATGCCTACAACCATTAATCAGAGTACTTCAACACACATAGATATAGAAGAAAAACAACTTTGCAATTTGCAACAAGATGAGGTAAGATCAAGAACACAAAGTTTCAATAATCTTCTCATCAAAAAAGCCATAAACTCCTTCTTTCTTCATTGATGCTTCGGAAAAATTGTACATAGTTAAAAATAGAAGAACATAGAGAATGAAACTAGAAGAAATGGTTATCTCTTTTGTTTCTTCACAAGTGATATTTTCTCATGAGCATACTAAATTGACAGCCCTTTGGCATGAGGGTGCCATTACAATTTATATAATCTAGGACAAATTTTCACCCACCCCCCACGTGATTGTTCATATGTCCCTCATAACATGTGACTTTTTGAATCCTAAGGAATGAATTTAAGTCCCCTTTTATTGATTAAGGGTGACTTATTACAATGTTTGATCATAGTCACATTTAAGTGAATAAGACGAACATCATGATTGCTCATAATGAAGAATTAGAAAAAGGGGGAAGAGAAGAAGAGATAGAATGAAGGAATGTTGATGAAGATGTCACCTTGCCACCTAATTGATCATTATCGAGTGATCATAATCTACCCCTTTGTATGATGCACAGACACCCTGGACTGAGTGTTTAGAAACACTGTTGAAAGATTCCCCTGATGACCATGGGCATTACTCATGATGATCCACTCTGAAGAAGGTGAATATGGAAATCGACCTCTTTGATGACCCTCTACAACACTGTCATGTTGATTTGAAAGTTCTGATAAAGCTCACCCTAAATATTTTATCAATGACGATCACAATCTCTCCATTGTACATGATGGATAGACACCTTGGACCATCGAATGAGTGTTTAAAACAGTGTTGAGATTTCCAGAAGTGAATTCAAGATGACCTGCAGATAATTCTCGTGATGATCCTATGTGACATTGTCATGCTCTGTTTACAAAGATTGCTCCTATAATGATGCACTTTCTCGTACACAATGAAAAGGCAAGTGATGAGCACTGATGATTACACTATTGACAACGAAGAATGTCCATTCCACAACATGAAGCACCATCATTCCTGTGATCTTTTGATTACATGTATGAATGGGAAATGGGAGCCATTACTTAGATAATGAAGTCATGACAATCTTGTTATCCTAAGGACATGAATGACCACAATTAGGAATCAACCTGTTCGTTAATTTAATTTCATCCTCTAATGACTCTCTCGGGCCACCAAACATTTGATCCTTGAGATTTTCAGAGTCCGTGTGAATGACATTGTTGTCCCCCACTTTTGAATACTCAAAGGAAAGAGCATTAACTAGTTTAAGACCTATGAATTTGAATTGCATGGTTTCCATAAACTTCTTTATACCTAAAAAGGGGATTTACTATTTTTTTAAATGGAAATTTTCTACCCTTTTTTATTTTGATCACTATATTTGTCTTTCCGGATACTCCCTATGCACATTGTCTTTGCCAAAACTACTCTTTGTGAAGACTTGCTAAAACTAGTAAGTGCCCATGTAGGAGGCTTGCTATTTTTAGAAACTGGCTTCCTAGATCTCATATTTTGGTGAAATTAGTTTTTATGATATGGGTTTTTTATTTTTGTTACACCTCTAAATTTTCAGCTCAACCTGATCTCTGGAATGGAAGATATTAGCTTTTTAAAATTTTGGTGCGGGGAAACTGGGGTTTTTTCACTACAAAAATTCATCCCAATGCATGTGAAATCCATCACCTAGTTTTTTTACGGCCTCTGAAAATGTGAAAGGAATCAGAAAATCTCATGTCGATATGTGCCCTGGTTATGTAGGTATGTGATTTTTTAGTTTTCATGAGCATGTCTTCATTCTGGAATGAAAATGGAGCCTGGAGAATGTATTTTTTATTTTTTCTTTACAAACTCATGGTAATGAGATCATGGGGAGATTTTGGAGTGAATGCAAGAGAGAAAAAATGGAGGAGGAATATAGAAAAAAATCTCCAGAGTTATGGGTGAAAATGGAGGAATGTGGGGGAATGAATGAAAAGTGGTGAAGTATGGATTTTATAGATGTTGGCAACCTTGAGAGGGGAGCGCATTTTTTTTCCCCCTTTTCTCATTGGAAATGAACAATGGGGGCACAAAAATATACCTTAGCCCTAGGGTGACAATTGTCACACGTGCGTGAGTTGAGGAGGGGGCTAAAACAAGGCCAAAAGGAGCTTACCTGAGGTTTTCAGGGTCATATTCATTGTCCATGGGATCTATGGGAGGAGGGGTGAAAATTTTCCCCCATGTCCCCTTTTAAAGGAACAATGGGGGCACAAAAGTGTGCTTGAGTGCCATGCTAACAAGTGTCCTCAAAAAATTGTCTACGTATCGAACATTGTACATTGGGGAAGCGCCTTAAAAACACCATATCTTGAGCTTCCGGATGAGTTTTTTGACACTTTTTTATATGATCTTGATTGAATATGGAATTTTGAGAATGGTGGGATGGGTCTCATGCCTTAATTCTTCTTTAAACCCTCTCAAAAATTCCATTTTTTCTTGGGATCACCAATTGCGCTTGCAAATAATGAGTTATAAGAAGAAATGAATGGGGCTTGAAAAGAATCTAAAATTACCACAATGTAGAGGACTGAAATAAATCTCCATTGATATTTTTTTTACTCTTAACTCATTCCGGAGCTCCCTAAATCATCTCCCGAAGTTCAGTGTTTTTTCGCAGTGCAAGCTCCATTTGCCTCAAAAACCCACTTTTGATGAACTTGCTCCAAAACCACAAAACCTTCCCTAAATCTTCCAAAATAAATTTCATGATTATCTTGGCTCATTAATACACCCTCTTGATGAATATAGGGCTTGAAATTAGCTCTAAAGAATATGCACCTGTCTCTGAAAGGCTAAAAATAGTCATTTTGAGCTTGTTGAAGGTCTGCTCTGAGTGGCACAACTTGGAAGCACTTAAATGAACTTGATTTCCTTTAATCACCTATAGGCATCTTGAAACAACACATTGGACCACTTATAAGGGTAGGATAGGCCTGATACGGGGGATAGGCTGATCTAGATGGGTGTCTGGGAAGGTCTACAATGCATAATTTGTTAGGAATACTATATTGCTTCACATATGTATGTGTGTAATTATTATGGCAAATATAAGTTTGTAAATTAGTTAGTAAATTGTTAATAGTTTTTATAAACAACAATAACAATTATATGTATTTGGTTAGTGACTTGCATGTTGGAGTTTTGTTATAGCTACCTCCTAAATTATAGGTGAGTTATTTCCTATATATATGTAGGCAACCCTGACTGAATTATTGAGAAGAATTAATCAAATATCCTTGTTCGATCTGTTTCTACTCCAAGATTTTGTATCAGATCAGGTGAATCCGCTGACAGAAACCAGAGCCAGTCTTTCAGATCGGGTATGATATGGAGATTTGATTTGTAAAGGGGCGGCCATTGTATTTTTCGTGATGTAGTTTCTCGTCATTGAGTTCTTCATAATATAGATTTATTCATTAATTATTTTATCAAATCTAGTCTTAAACAAATACAAGTTTTTGTATTGGGCTTTTCACGAGGACTATGGAGTTTTAAGTGAATATATATGTTTTATAATAGAGTGAGGTTTTATTATATAAGCAAGAGATCTGAATTGCAGTAATAGAGGAGTTTCAAACATCATTTGCATCGCCTTTGTTGTAGTGAGGTTCTGGTTTTACGCCACAATAACAGAGGAAGCGTGGTGGCGCAATACAATTGACAACCTATCTAAACGAAATATGCTCCTTGGTTAGCGCCGACGCCTTCTGTCAACTCATCAACATGATTGAATAAATATTTGCTATATGCTCAGATATATCCGTTGGAATCTGCCTTGTGATTCTCTGTGAAGTTATCACTATTCATTTGCTACACATAATCATCTCTGGGTAATACACGTTGCAGTTTTTTCTGCAATCATCTCATCTTCATTCCGATGTGAAGCATTCAGACTGCTTGCAGGGAACGACATATGTATCATATTATATCAAGAAACTAGTTCCATGATCAATACATCCTTCGTTTTAGAAAGATTTGTATTCATTGCAATAATCTCTATGTGATCTTCAACACAGGAAAAGCGTTGCTTATCAAGGAAGCGTGATGTTAAAGAGCGGAAACGAAAGATGGAAAGATGTTGACAAATGACTCGGCTGCTGGCACTAAATTGGGCTCTGGAACTCATGTGCACTGCTATTGTGTGTGCAAACTAACTTTCATTATTTTCAAAGAAAGGCGGGACTTATAGTTACCCAACGAAGTCCACATGACAACAACAAAATTTTCTCCTTGTATGGTGGTAATTGGGTTTAGATTTTATATTATTATTAAATTTGCGTAAGTTGTTGCAAAGCCTTTATTTTGCTATTGTCCATATTTTTGTAAGACACAATTATGATAGTCACCAAACTAAATCATGTTTCATCATTTGGTCATACACTGGACATTTATCTATTAAAACTTTCGAAACTCAAAAATTTTGAACAAGATATATGACCAATATTATTTTCCAAAAAATAAACTATAGAATTTATTTTATGAAGAATAAAATCAAAATCAGAAAACTTTTGAAAAATATCTAAAATCCGGCAACCTTTAAAATATCTAAAATTCGGCAAGACAGTAAATATTGGAGCCACCGGAATTTGACACTTTCCAGCAAGGGCATCTTCAAAATAAACGCCTACCGACAAATTCTTAAATTTGCCATGTCAAAGTTCGAGTCATTAAAAAATAATAAAATCTAACAGTGTGTTATTATAAGTCTGGTCATGCAATGTTTTTAGTATAAAAGGGGGATATAGATGAGAGTTTATTCTTCTATGTAAAAGAGTCAATAGTTATTAGAGAGATGTTTCAAGTAAGTTGTAATTAATTCAGTAAAAGCTTTAAATTCTATATGTTGTCATATGTTTGTAAAAGTTAAAAATTGTGAGTGTGTCATTAGTCTTGTCAAGGTTAAAAAGTGTCATTTAAATATAGAGTCAAGAGTCCTCATAAAATGAGTCGTCGTCAAAAGTTGTAAATAGTCAAATTGTCAAAATGACAATATAGGTTTATTGTGGTCTATGGGTCTTATCAAAGTCAAAGAGTCTTGTGTCAAATGTTAATGTAAATAGTCATTATCAAAAATTGTAAAAAACAAAATTGCTTGCATTTTGACTAGATGCAATATCACTTGTACGCAACATCCAACATTGTAATTGATCCTCAAAGTCAATATCAGCTGAACTAAGTAGCAGACAACATGAGGATGGAGGCACAGGAGGATGGAGGACAAGCAGTGTCCTCTTGCCAGTCGTAAGTGACAGGGCTGCAAAATGAGGTTATGGCATTTTGTTTCAGTGTGCTTTCTTTCAGTTTCAGTGTACCTGTCTTTGTTTGTATTCAGTTTATTATATGTTCCTGTTGTAATAAAGTAAGAAGAAACTTATGTACTTTCTTGATGTGAAAATATAGTGGAAAAATGAAAGCATAAGGAAAAATCAGTATCATGATATCATGATACTTGAAGAGGATGAACAGGGGTTCATACCTAGAACAGGGGTTCCTTTTTTATGAATAGGGCTTCGTACTGGATGAGCAGGGGCTCATACCGAGGTTGTTGGTCAACCTTTGCAAAACCATTGATAAGCCAAGATCATGAGTATGCACGGGCGGCAAGCTGCATAAGAAGTGTGATTGTTTTTCTCCCATGTTTGTACTAAGGGGGGATGTTAAGAATACTATAGTGCTTCACATATGTATGTGTGTGAATAATAATTATGTGTGTAATTATTATGGAAAATATAAATTTGTAAATTAGTTAGTAAATTATTATTAGTTGTTATAAACAACAATAACAATTATATGTATTTGGTTAGTGAGTTATAAACAACTCACGCGGGTTGGAGTTTTGTTATAGCTACCTCCTAAATTATAGGGGAGTTATTTCCTATATATGTATGCAGTCCTAATTGAATTATTGAGAAGAATTAATCAAATTTATTGAGTCAATTTGTTGTTGCTCCAAGATAATTTTGATACTGGGGTATAATTGTCCTATTTTCAAGTGGAATTTTTCCCTTGCAAAAACATAGGACAACATGTTATAACTAAAAAATTTGGATCCAGAGCATATAAACTATCTACTCAAGATGGAAAAGAGTTGAAAGATTCCATGAATGTCATTCATCTGAAGAAGTTCTACTTCTGAGTCTCTAAAAAGTAACCCTTGTGTTCAGGGCATATCAGTGCACTAACTCGCTTCACCTTTTTCGCCTTGTCTCCTCCTTGTGTCAATCCATCTCAAATTGTGTTGCATGTTCTCCTTGTTTTGTCATCATGCTCTTTGATCACCATTCTTGGTCTCCTCCCATGCTTCCATTCATATTATTTATGAGTAAAGTGTTGGTTATATCCTGGGAACCCCTTCTTCCCATAGTCCTTTGGCATATTGTCAAAATCTAAATAACCCAAAAAACAATATAAAATTGCTCCAAAAATACAAATAAATGCATAACATTTTGAAATTGCTCGACAAAAAAAATACTCGCAACTATATTGCTTAGTTCATTAATTTTGTCACCTGATTGTTCCAAACCCTTTACATTTTTCAAATCAATCATGTCACCCTTCGCAATATAACTATTTTAGTTTTTGGCGACTCCGCTGGGGAACAACAATATTTTACAGACCAGAGCTTATCTTGCTAGTTCCCACTGAAATCTCAACCTGGTTGAACGCCCATTCACCCAATCTGTCAAGGCATAAGGAAGGACTGATCATTTTTATAGATTGTACGAGAGAAATTAAATTTCAATCATCCTCCTCAAGTTAGAAGCTGCAGATCCAATCTTTCACCAAGAAGAAGAGTGCAAAACTCCTCCAGATCTGGATCATCTTCAGCATAATTTGGTAGCTGAAATTATCTATCAAGTCTACTCCCAGAGAAGACGTGCTTCATTCATCATGCTAAATCAGAATCAACATCAGCCGCCACCTGTCCCATGGGATGTAGCTTTTGGACCTCTGAACCTGTCGCCACCTATGCATGAATTATCTAAAGGGTCGAGAAAGAATTTCCCAAAATTCTTTGGAGATGGAAAGCAAAATCCAAATGATCACTTGACGGCATTCTTTATATCTTATGGGGTTCTTGTGGTGGAGCATGAGGATGTTTCAGTCAGACTTTTCATTGAGACTCTACACGACTTGGCCGGTGAATGGTTCTATCGATTAGCTCCTGGGACTATAAAAAACTAGGCGTCCATGTGAGAATAATTTCTAAAAAGGTTCAAACCTAAAAAATACGCTAGTACACTGATCACCCAGCTGACGTGGTTGAAGAAGGAACCAAACGAGAACATGAGGTACTTTTTTGCTAGGTTCCAAAGGATTTTAAATAAAATCCACACTTCTATTACGCTTAGTGATGAAAATCAAAATATGTTTTTTATAAACGCTTTGTTGCCTGAAGTTGGATATTAGTTGTGGAGGGAAAGACCTGTGAATATTTTGGAGGCACAAAACGATGTAGTTGAAGTTGAAGATGACTTGATTATGGCTGGAAAGATCAAGCAATCAACCCATAAAGCTGATGGAACTTCTTCAACAAATACTTATGACCCTCTACTACAGAAGTTATCCAATGATATGCTACAACTCAAAAATTAAATAGCTCAAAGAAGAAATGCAACTCCTTCAAGAACAATTCCTACTCAAACTTTTAATGGTCAAAGTCAAAATCAAAACAGACTTACTGTTGCACCACAGAGGTTGGCAATTGAAGTTGCTCTAAGGAACAACTTGGAAATAGATGAAGAGTATCATGTTTTTGATGAATTACTTGATGAAGAAGACTTTGTTGATCCCACTGGTGACTCCAACATTAGATACCTAGACTATGAATCTGATGAAGGTTCTTACGAATCTTTTAAAGATAGTGATGGTCATACATTTGTGGTGTTCACAAGGTCTCAAGCACATCAAAATACAGAAGCTTCCTCAAGTGGCCAAAGGAGAGAAAGAGAAGATCCTGAACTAGATGTTACCATTCTAAAAAGAGGTAGCTCACTTCCTTCTTCATTAGCTCCAAGAGACAAGTAGGTAAGTTCCTCTAATCAACAGCAAAGGAAAACTAGACAAATAGCTAAAGTAAGTCAACCTTTTGATATTATTGATCATATAAAGAAGACCAAGATTCAGATGTCAAAATTTGAGTTCTCGAGGGATTTTCCCGATCAATTGAGAAGATTGGTGAAATATGTACAGAGTAATGGTCCTAATAATTCAACAAATAATGCTTCACGGAGAATTCTATCTAACCCCAAAAATACTCCTCCTTTGAATAATGTTGCAACTTCTTCTCCTTCCACTTCTGAAAGGATAGAACCATTCTATGTTTCATTACTTATCAATGGTTACAAATTGAGAAATTACATTCTAGATTCTGGAGCTTCCGATAATGTGATGTCAGCCAAAGTTGTTGATGCCCTAGGTCTCACATTGACAAAAACCATTGGTACATGCTACTAAACGGAAATACAAGTACTTCTTGTCAGACAGATTAAAGATGCACAAGCAGTATTTGCTTCCTTTCCAGATAAAATATTGAAGATGAAAATCCTTGTAGCAGACATTCCAATATCTTATGGCATGTTATTAAGAAGGAACTTTTATAAATAATTGGGTGGAGAGGTCAAGATGGATTGGTCTTGTGCACACATCGCAATAAAGGGAGTTAATCAAAATTTGGAACCTGAGAAGAAATCCAAGTATATGGTTTCAAAATCTGAAGACCCCAGATAGCAAATCCTATTCCAGGAATCAAATCATGGAGTCTACTACCTAGAGTTAGATAAAGAAGAAGCCCAACCCATAACTCAAGAGCCACATCAGTTAGACAACAAAGTTTGGACGCTAGAGTTTTATGGTATCTATTATTTGCTTGGATTTAGTGCAGGTGTTGTGCTTATTTCTCCTAAAGGAAAGGTACATACACATTCCTTTAAATTAATGTTTGAAAATACTAACAACACAACAGAATATGAAGCATTGTTGTTAGGGATGGAGCAAGCTAGAACAATGGGAATTAAATTGCTACATGCAAGAGGAGATGTTGAGTTAATTGTCAAGCAGATACGTGGTCTCTATCAAGTTAAAAAAGATAAACTACAACATTATAGAGACCGGGTCTATTCAGCTACTTTGGATTTTACAACTTTCTCAGTTTCTTATATCCCTAGAGATCAAAATTCCAGAGTTGATTCACTGGCAGTTACTACAACCCTATTGAATCTAGATCAGCCACCTACACTCTTCAAACAAGGTGATTATAAAGTAGAAATGGTCTTTCATCCGAAGGTTCCTGATAATGCTCAGCAGTGGCAAGTTTTTAATGATGAGCAGATTGTTGCCTTTCTCCAACAACAAGACAACTTCAAAGAGATATACTATGAAGGAAACACTTCACCTCTGAGACAGACCACCATGGGTGAAGCATATTCAAAGGTTGCAGGTAGTCAAGAGATCATTCAGCTTAAAGGAAATAAAATTCCTAAAGGTTTAGTGTCTCTTGAGGAAATGTTTGATAAGCATGATCAAGTGCTAAAAAGGGATAAAGAATGTGGAGAAAGTTCTTCTTTTAATACACAATCATTGAATTTGGGAGTTGATAATAATCCCAAGTTGGTAAATCTGGGTAAGTGTTGTTCAGAGGAAAAAAGAGAAGTTTTTTCAAAGCTTCTTAAGAAATATATAGATGTCTTTGCTTGGTCTTACCAAGATCTGAAGACATATCAACCTGTTGAAGTGTAGCATTATATCCCATTGAAACAAGAGCAAAAACCCTTCAAGTAGAAAATACGGCGGCATAAACCAACCATTTCAGGAACTATCTTTATAGAGATTCAGAAATTATTGGATGTAAAGATAATTTATCATATACATCATTCTGAGTGGTTGGCCAATATAGTTCCTGTAAGAAAGAAAAGTGGTGAGATTAGATTGTGCGTTGATTTTCGCAATCTCAATCAAGCCTCGTTGAAGGATAATTATCCCATTCCTATCATGGATCACACTCTGCAGGTTGTTACTGGATCTAAAATGTTGTCCATGCTTGATGGTTTCTCAGGCTATAACCAAGTCAAGGTGGCTGAAGAAGATCAATACAAGATGACATTCATTACACCTTGGGGAACTTTTGCTTATCAGAAGATGCCTTTCAGTTTAATCAATGTTGGAGCCACATTTCAAAGAGCTATGGATTTGGCATTTTCTCATCTCAAATACAAGATCATAGTGGTTTACATTGATGATGTGACAGTATTTTATAAAGAAAGGGGTAATCACATCTCAGATCTCGAAGAAGTCTTCATCCAGTGTCGTAAGCATGGGATTTCTTTGAATCCCAAGAAATCTATCTTTACAATAACAGAAGGAAAATTGCTAGGGCATATCATTTCAAAAGAAGGAACCAAGATAGATCCTGAGCAAGTAAAATCTATTCAGACTTTGTCATTGCCAACATCTAAAAAGGGGGTTCACTCCTTTAGTAAGGTTAATTTTCTCAGGAGATTCATCCCTGACTTTGTTGAATTAACCTGTCATATTTTGAATATGATGAAGAAAACACAGGATTTCAAGTGGAGCAGTGAAGGAAAGGAAGCATTCGAGAAAATTAAAATAGCCTTGTCTGAAGCACCAGTCTTGGTATCACCAGACTTTAGTAAAGAATTTATTCTTTACTGTTATTCCTCTGAACACACAATGTCAACAATCTTGATGCAGAAAAATCAAGAGGATGCAGAAACTTCAATTGCTTTCATGAGCATGCCTTTAAAATCTTATGAGTTGAAATATACTCCTATGGAAAAACATGCATATTCAATCGTTAAAGAATGCAAGGCATTTAGGTCTTATATCCTTGCTTCACATACCATGGTCCTGGTTCCAGATACTGTAGTAAATTGTATTCTCACACAACAAGAGCTAAGACTATTAAGAGGCACATGGGTGATGAAGGTGCAAGAATATGGCTTGGATATAAAGCTTACAAAGCTGGTTCGAGGAAGAGGTTTATGTGAATTAATGACTGAGATGAGGATAACTGAATCAAAAAAAGGTGAAAGCTTCCCTATGGTTATTTTTATAGGTCTAGTGGATGAATGGTACAGTAACATTTCCTATTTCATAACCTATGGAGAATGCTTGGATCATCTTTCTTGCAAAGAAAAGTGTACCATTAAATTGAAGTCCAAAGACTTTTTTCTTTGGGATGCTGGGCTATATAAGAGAGGAATTGATAGTGTGTTTCTCCAATGTGTGGATAAAGCTCAGCAGAATTAGATTTGAAAGCAATTTCATAATATGGCTTGTGGTGGTCATTTCTCAACCCGAGTCATTGCTCACACGATGCTCTAAGCAAGGTATTACTGGCCCACACTTTTTCAAGATATTATAGAATGGGTATCTAAATGCCAATCATGTCAACATTTTTTTGGACGTATAAAATTGCCCGCGCATTACCTTTAAATCCAGATGTAATTGAAAATCCTTTCCAACAGTGGGGCATGAGTTTTATTGGTATGCTCAATCCGGCTTCCAGTTTCGTCCATCATTACATCCTGACAGCTACTAATTATTTCAGTAAGTGGGTGGAAGCCATTCCCGTTAAAAATGCCACTTTTGCGGAAGTGTGTAATTTTATAAAGGAAAATATTGTCATAAGGTTTGGCGTGCCCAGTAAAATAGTAGCAGACAACACTCCTAATTTTTCTTCTAAGGAGCTGGTTGAATTTTGCTACACACATGGAATCCATCTAGTACATTACTAAAATTACTATCCACAAGGGAATGGTCAAGCTTAAGCAAGTAATAAAAATATGGTGACTATCATGCGGAAATTAGTGACAAAGAATCAAATAAATTAGCATAAGAAATTTTTGTATGCACTGTGGGCAGACAAAATCACACCAAATAAATCTATAGGCATGTCCCCTTTTCAATTGTTATATAGAAGAGACACATAACTACCTCTTACATTGGAATTGCCTGCTTTACAACTTTCTAAAGCTCTGGAAGATGCTACGTTCACAGATGTTGTTGATAAAAGAATCATGTATCTAAATGAATTACGTGAAGTACAAATTCAAGTAATAGATAGATTATCAAAAGACTAGAGGAAGGTCAAAGTGATTTTTGATAAAAGGGCCAGAGAAAGAAAGTTTGAGATTGGTGATTGGGTCCTTTATGGGATAAAAGACGTGAAAGAAAAGGCATGCATGGAAAATTTGACTCACTATGGAAATGTCCTTTTGTGATCAAAAGGATTATTGGAATGGATAGCTTCATACTTGCTCATTAGGATGGAATTGAACTTCCATTACCCCTTCAACGGGAAACACTTGAAGCTTTTCCAGAATTGAAAAAATTTAGGGTTAAACCTGTATGTATATAAATAAAACTTTGTATGTTTTTCTTTTATTTTTCAGTGTTGTGTTGTCTTTTGTTTATTTGGCCCCGAACCCACTGGACAAGATACAAAACTAGAAAAGTTGGGATCTCATCTTCACTCTTGTCATTTTGATAGAAGTAAAGATGTCCACATATGGAGCCCACTGGTGTCCCTAGATTTCACCCTGAAATCTGGGACTACCCCTTTAAAAAAATTGTTCTTTTTAAAGTAATGGTTCATTTTGTGTTTTTATTACCTGAAGTTGTCTTCATTACATTAATATATTCCCAGTGAATCATATAAGCCAATTTTGACAAATACCGAGATGCTAAAACTCGTTTTATCCCTCTGACAGGTTTTGTTTGTGAGAATTTTATTTAATTATTTATTAAATAAATAAATTTTTGCTTGATGTGAATTGTGTTGCAGTTGAACCGTGTTGAATTTTTCCTTGCCAATATTCTCACATCTCAATAAGCTTTTCACTAGGAATGAATTCAGAGCTATTGTCTACAACTTTTGGCAACATTTTTCATTTTTATTTGTTTCTTTTTGCATTTGTTTTCAGTTTTCTCCGCAGTCTATCTATTAAATTCCCCTTGATTTGTTCTTTGTTTTGTATAGCCTATTTAATTTCCTGGAACATCTGGAAGTCATTTATGGCCTCAGACACTGGAAGAAATTGATCATGAAGTGTTGACTTCTGACCAAAAAAGAAGAATTTAAGCAGAAATAGGCATCTCCTCATGCAAGTCGCACTTTTTAGAAGGATAATAGATCTAAGCTGTCAGTGGGAATTTTGGCAGTGGCAGTAGGCTTGCCTGCCTATGTCAAAATCATTTAAGGTGGGAATTTTAGAGGTGGCAGGCATGCAAGAATTTCCTACTTGCCTAGCAGGGTGAAAATTCCCATGATGAAAGAAAAATCACTTAAAGTACCAATGGGAATTTCTAGAGCTGCCTAGACAAGGTGAATAATTCTCATCAAGGAAGATTATTCACCCATGCAAGTCGCATTTTAGAGAAAAAATCTCTATTGCATGCAAGTCACACTTTTTGGAAGAAGTCACTTAAGTTGTTAGTGGGAATTTTGGTAGTGGCAGGTAGGTGGGAATTTTATGCCTGCTTGACAGGGTAAAAATTCCCATTTATGAAGTTCAAGTCACTTAAGTGGAAGGATGGGATTTTTGGAGCTTCCTAGCAAGGTAAAAATTCCCATTACTTTGACTTCTTATTTTTAGCAATTTCCCTAGTCAAAAAGTGTGACCCATCTTGCCATTGATTACATGCATTTAATGATATTTATTAATTATTATTTCTAGCTAAGTTTGGCACCATAAATAGGAGGAAAGTCAAAGCAATTGGGTGAGCTAAAGAGAATTCAAGGATGCATGCTAAAAATAAATAAAAGAATTTAATAAAAAATAGCAAGTAGGAGCATGCAAACTTGGGCACCCAAATTAAGAAGAAAGGGCATGGTTTATTATTAAATAAATTGGCAAGAATATGATAAAGACAATTATTGAAAATTAGCATGCAATTGGCTATATAAGTAGGAGTTGTCATAAGGAAGAGGTAATTAATTATTTTTGATGATAGGTTGTTGCCCTGAAAGGATTTTGGCGTAGAAGGGAAGGATGTTTTGCATTAAAGGGTATTTTCCATTGTCGAGAAGCTTCTAGATTTGGCGTCTAGGGTTGGTGAAACTTTATTATTATTTTTCCAAGCATCTGCATGTTGGTATAAGAGCCCAGGTGAATTAAATAATATTATTTACTTTCTTGGCATATAAGCAAAGTCTCAAATTTTAAGGCAGCAAGCTTTATAAGTAGATTTTGATGATAAAAATTAAGTATTCATGTCATGGACTCCATATTTATCAAAAACAATTGCAGGTATTCATCACGAGTGCTCATATTTGTGAACATAAGTCAAAATCAATGCCATATACATTGAATATATCTTCTGGGTCAGAGGGAATTGCAGGATCTGCACAAATTGATCTAATTACAAGGGATTGTGGTAAAAATAAAAGAAAAAGAACTCTTCAGACAGATTATTCTAGGCATGATGAAGTATAATGAAAGAGAAGGGTCGACAGAGTAGTGCATAACTTCCAGGATCACCAAAATCAATGATATAGACATGGGTTCTGAACCTATCAATGATTTGATTGACAACTCCAAGGCCATTGGTAGATCATCTCTCATGCGGCCAATAAAAATCAACGAGATTATTCAAGATTTAGGGTTTCCAATCACAGCTAAATTGTCTGAGTTTGTTTTGCAGTGTGTAAGGTCTTTTCATCCCCTTTCTAGGACAATCCGCGATGCTGGAAGGAAGAAAATAATAAGGTTGGATGCACAATTTATTAATTATTGCCTGAAGATTCTGACACGACCAATGGTGATTGCAATTAGCATGTTAGATGTTGGCAATAGATGGGAGAAGTACCAGAGAACATTCCAGATGAATTTCCTGCTTACCATGAAGAATTTATTTTGGTTGTGCATAAGAAGATTGATGAATCCATCATGCCTTTCACATTATATTCAATTGGCAGACTCATGAATCTTCATGCAAATATTGAGGGGTATGGGCCTAGTTTAGAAAAGTGAGAGCTAACACTGTTGTTTTGTCCAGAGGATTGCTGCAGTTCAAGACTAAGAAGGAGCAGTTGCTAAAGCCGATGGGAAGTTACTGAGTCACATGTTTGACAAGTATATTCAGTTTTAGAACAAAGGAACAACGTAGAGTATGATGGTAGACACTTTTTTCTTCTTTTTTCCTTCTCTCTCTTATTCTTATTTTATCCGAAAAAATTGTAAAACTAAAGTAATTGGTTAAAAACCATTACTTTTAGTTATTTGAAAGGGTCCTTAATTGAGAATAGGTAGCAGACATGTAAAGATTTTATTTAGTCTTCAGATGCATGTCATGTAGAGAGAAATTTCAGGGGAAAGATTGCTAGTTGTTTTCTTTATAGCTTCCACATGTGTCAGTTCAGCTGTTGCTTTCCTATTTGTAATTTCCTTCTATGCACTATAAATAGAAGAAGAACCTATGGGTTAAAGGATAAGAATTTGTAATCAACATCCTTGTGTTCCAGACTTTGAGCTAAAACCCTTGATATCTTTCTGAAAGCTAAGGAATTGAAAAGAGGCAAATTTCGGAGAACTTTGTGTCAACAGTGCATTTGTTTCTTACTTCTATGTAGATCTTTGCATAAACTTTGTGTTATCTCAAATCTAGATTTGAAACTTTCCTTTTCTTTAAAATGAGACCAACTCTGTGAACTATTGGTTGGATTGCATATCTTCTTTGCTTTCTTTTCAAATTTAATTATTTCCCCCTTTTGCAAATATTTCTTTACAGTTGTTTACTTGCTACAGAATTGCCTAGCTATGGCTCATGAGCTTTGCAATTAAATTAAAACCCACAAATAGTTACCCAAATCCACAATTGATAGAAATCTTACATAGGATCCTCACTGGTAAATGAGGGAGATTTATCTCATGACTGCCTAGGTTTTCAGCTATACAGAAAATCTAGCCAACACGTCGGATTTTTGCCATGTGTCACGATAAGGCGTACCGTGAAAATTGATTTCCTTCTCATCCTTTAATGCCTAAGGGACATGAGGGACATAAAAATGCACCCCACCCCTGATTTTTATTTTTTGAATATTTTAAATCTCACTTTCCACTTTCTTTCCCACTTCTTACTTTCCACAACTTCACCCTGTCATAGCTCTTTAACTTGCTCACACCCAATCCACCATTGCTGAACTTCAAACCAACTTCATTAAATCCTCCACTCTATGATAGTATACAGGTCTCAAAAGAAGGATTGATCAAATGAAGAAGAAGAAACTGAGAAATCCATCTAAAACCCTCCATTGTCGTGAAACAAAAATTCGAAGATATCTTGCAACACTGTATACGGAATAACAAATGATTTTTGTTGCATTATTCATTCTTAGAGACCAAAAAAACCTCACCTCAAAATCTCCCATTCGCAACAAGGAGTGTTTGCAGTGAAGAAATCTCTTTCTTTGCATAATGGAGGAAAAATTTGGATTTCCCATCAAACAGACAATCGGATTGAAGAAAAAATTCACCGATAGAACGAGAATAAAAAACCCATATCAAAAACATGATTTTCATCAAAAACAGAGGAGAAAACGAAACATGTAACTTTCAAACTCTGTTAATGGTTGCCGTTTTTAGAGCCGCTGATAGGCGAAAAAATTTAAATTTTAAAATATCACCAACTATTAATCAGGTAAGAACGAAATTTCAGAGGGGTGATATTGGGCAAAAACCCATATCAAAAAACTTCGTTCCACAGCAATCCAACCACCAGAAGCTCTCTTTCTAAAAATAGCAGGTCTTCTACATAAAGGACTGTTATTTCAGGAAATTCATCAACTAAAGAACATGCGAAGGAGACAGTGAACACAAAAGATGTATTGTAAGGAGAAATCATCGAAATGGTCGTCTTGGTCCAGAATTGACACTTACTAAAAATAGTAATTGGTCCCATGAGTACCTATCAAAAATAGAAGACTGGTCTAGAAAGTGAGGGGAACACAGAGGGAAGGAGGATTTCCAACTACCACAGCTATTCAAGGTTCGAAGGAGCTGATTTTTCATACTTGCTAAAAATAGTAAGTTGCTTTTTTGGCACTTACTAAAAATAGTAAGTCTTTCCAAAGGGTGAATTTCACAAGAGGAGCATTCTGAGAGTGGAGCAAGCAATCTGATAATCCCAATTGGAGTTTGGAGAAAGATTTCTACACTTACTAAAAATAGTAAGTTGCATTTTTATGAAGAAACCATGAAGTACAAATGGGTAGGACAAAATTCGACATAGCCTTTCACTTCTGAGTATGAGATAAAAGATAATGATGTCTCATATATGGACCTAAATGACCTAAGGGCTCACATGACAGCCAACAAATGAGGGAAGATTGAGGATCTGGCATTCACAAGTGGATTGTTCGTAGTTATAGGACACCCCGTGTCTGTACAAAGCATTGAGTTAGTATTGGCTTGCTCACACCAATATGAACCCGAAACACGAACAATTCAAATCGAAAATGGAATGAAAATTGTGGTCATCAGTCCCATAACCATCTCACTTTCTCTGTAAATCCTGACATCACCTAGCATGGTTGTCATCTTAAAGGACAGGGCATTGCATGAATGGGAAATGATGGATTCATACATACAAGGTGTTGTACTTCATTCAAGGATGAAGACAGGGAGAAAACCCTTAAGAATTCCCAATACCCTTCCAAGGTGTGAGTTTCATGAGGGATATTCAGATGCAATCACCCTCCTCAACAGGGTGATGAGAGAAGCAAACACAAGAGACTTCTAGGAGTGGATGGGATTTTTCATGTTAACTGTGATTGAAGGAAAGAAAATAATTGACTAGGGGAATATCATCAGTGACAATCTACATCTGTAACTGCTCTAAGTGCCCATGATGAAGAACTTCCACACGCCTTCTTACTTGGTCGATCTGCTTGCTAGTTCAAGATCGTTCAAAGGATTGGCTCTCTCGCAGAACATTGTCGTCAAGGTGCCTACATTTGAGAAACTTCCACAGTTGGTGATTGAGGAAAACTACAGACACTTCACTCACGTAAATGATGCATTCACAATGTATGTGGTGCGAAACTTGGAGGGTGATTTGGAGGCCAAGATTTCACCACAAGTGGCATCCCTAATAAAAAAATTATGGCTCTTACTTCATCCAATTCTTGACCTTCTCCTACCTACGAGTTTCTGGCTTTGATCAAGCTTCATTAAGGTTTCCCAAGTACCTTATCGACCAAATTGTACTATTTGAGCTCTGCAGGAAAATCATACAGGTAAACAATAGGCTTAGAAGAAGGAAGAAGAAGTTGATCTAATTTCCCATCTTTCTCGGGGTATTCACATGTAAGAATGCAAATGATGCATCTCATTTGGAAGCTACCTTCGCTTATTTGACTTTGCATTCCTACACTACCATGCCTAATTTTGACATCCAAGATGATCCTAACTCTTTCCATGTTCCAAACTTGCAACATGAGCCACAAATCGAGGACTATTGGGCCAATTGTGCTGATGAATTTGAAGTACAAGAAAAGGATCATATGAGGATGACAATCAATGAAATGAGGAAATTCAAGTTCTCTTGGTTCAAAGATATTTTGTAGGATGATGGGACAAAGATGTATAATCCTGAGTACATGATAGTCAAGGTTTCTCCATTGCATCAGGTAAACTGGTATATTCATGAATCAGGGGATATAAAGGAGTGAATTGAGAAGGTGGTTAGGAGAACGAGGAATTGGTTTCAGAGGAAGAGAACCATGATCATCCAATCACGAGGTATGCCCGCATGATAGAAACATGCCTCTCATCGGTCATCATCAAGAGCCGTGGAAGTAGCCTCAAGGTCAAGGAATTCTAGAGCAATTTCTAAATGAAGATCCATAGAATTGGAGACTTCTTCTCATGGAGGGTCGCCAAAGAAAGCTAGGATGGAAGAATGATTAGTTGCAACAATGCAAGAAGAAGATCTAATGGCAGAATCACAAGCAGAGGGAGAACACGTAGTTCAAGACTCAGTCTTTAAACTACCACAGGAGGCCTCACCTCTTGTTAACACCAATGTCTCCCCCATCCAAGATGTGCCTCCTCTTCTAGAGAAGGGAATGGTTGATGCACCTGTCATAGAACCTAAGTCTGATGAGATGTTCTCATGGATGCAGGAAATGATAGCCCCTGAATCTCGCACTGTTCAACAAGTGGCAGCCCCTGACTTATCAAAAATTACCTCATTGGCTAAGGGAAAGAAAAGAAAGTTTGCACACATGCCCTTGTAGTTCTATAGTGGGGAAACATGTAATTAGTACATTGAGGTAGCTCGGCCAAAGGTGATCAATCCAGTGGACGAGATGACATTAGCTGACTATGAGATGAGAAAAATCCAACTAGGGTCAGATACTCATGAAGGGGATTTGCATATGTATCAACAATCTTCTGCTCGCATGGTGAAAAGGAACAAGGAATATAAGAAGAAGATTGATGAACTAAAATAACATGTGTGAACTATGTCATCCTATGTGCAACATCTGGTAG
The DNA here is from genome assembly GCA_019776745.2 of Taxus chinensis. Classification (NCBI taxonomy): domain Eukaryota; kingdom Viridiplantae; phylum Streptophyta; class Pinopsida; order Cupressales; family Taxaceae; genus Taxus; species Taxus chinensis. Next base: position 14,594,370 of record CM034151.1, on the reverse strand, counting down.
ATCCAAATGCCATGACAATTCCCATCGAAGAAGTTACACCAATCAGTAGCTTCAATCTAGAATCTATTAAGAGGACACACAAGTTCATAATATAGGGGAGAGCTAATAATGAATGGATCAATTAAATTTGTGAAAAGGGGAAGTCAGAGCTCCAAGAGGTAGTCAAACTCTTCGCCTACATGTGTGCGACAACAAACATGATGTAGACATTCAAAGAAGACTTGGAGAAAGAAAGAGACTACTCAGATCCTCTGGGTCTAATAGTGAATAAAATGAGTAACACTCGTCATCAGGAGTTGATCAACAGGAATAGTTTTGAAACTCCTTTAGAACACTTGTCATGTGTATGGGTGAGGTCTTTGGAAATCAGATTTGAAGTAGTCAATCAGGCCATCACTGAACTAAAGGAAAAAGAGGGATAAGTGTACAAATTATAGGATAGTATGAAATGTTAAATTCAGAAACTTGGAGTACCTGTAATGGGAAAAGACACAACTGCTAATGAATTAATTCGTCCATTTGAGGAACATGTCAAGAAAGAGGCAAGAAATCCCTTGTCCTTCACTAAGGATACCCTAGAGTTCCTCTCAGAGATTCGGGTTGTCATTACACTTATCACAGATAAACATCCATCATGGTTTGGAAAATGCAAATACATCAACAATGTGTCTGATGGATGGATAGAGACTCTAAGCAGTGTTTGCATCCCTCGTGCTGACAAAGTGGAACCTACAACAGCTCGTTTCAGTAAAGAATTTGGAAGGACAAAGATCTTCTCAGGAGCGCGAGATGGAAACCAGTTAGGGAGCGAGATGAAATCCACTGCAGTGGTTCATTCTTCTGTATAATTCTTCTTCTTCCTTCTTCCTTCTTCCTTCTTCTTCTTCCCCCTCTTTTTGATCCATAGGGATCCAAAAAAAACACCACTTCCATCAGTACCAAGAAGGAGGAACAAGAAAAGTGGATAAAATGAGGAAAACAAAGGTTATGGAAGGAACCACCATCCTTCAAGGGTGGCGGTCCTGAATCCACCGCCCAGCCAAGGTGGCGGTCCTGAGACCATCGGTCTGCTCAAGGCAGTGGTCCCGACACTTTCAAACAGAAAAGAAGAATGGAACGCGAATGGACATGAATTTGAAGTGCCCAACCGTGTATCTTCCCCTTCCATGCCCTTTCACATCCTCCAATGCATTGGAGGACATGGGAAGGCCTATAAATGCATGAAAGGAGAAAGAGAATGATCATTCAAAGATCCATAGAGATCGAGAAGAAGACTTTAATGAGAGCTGTGAGAAAGATCTTCAGTGTTGGAATGGAATTATAGGAGCAATGTGTAGAAACAGATCAAGAAAGTAATTGGAGAGAAGGTTTACATTGTTTCTTCTTTTCATACTTATTGTAATATGTAATTATCTACATTAGACCAATAAAAATGGGAAGAAAGAGCAGTTGCCCTTCCCGACTGGTTTTCCTCCATTGGAGGTTTCCAAGATAAAATTGTTGGTGTTAAAGTTTTGAATTCTTCCCTTCTTTGCAATTTCCTTTCTATAGCACTAGATAATCAGTCATGAAGCTCTAATTTTTCTAGCAAATATGTCATTTTCCAAAATTAAAACTAGAAAAACATAATTGTGTGACTCGTAGACTTCCAAAGTAGAAATTTACGGATCATTTTAGTATCAGAGTTGATTATATATCTAGGACTGTGGTATTTGAATCTTTCTTGTGATTTTGTATGACAGTGACAAGGTCCAAAGGTGAAGATTTTTTACCTTGCGAGCTAGATATTTCTATGAAGAAGTGGAAATGGAGAATTCAAGCTCAAATAGAGGAAGAGAACTTGGTCCGTAGAGTCGAGATGCTAGAGACCATGATGGATAGATTGCATAGAAAACAAGAAGAGCTTTCAGATCTGCAAAAGATGGCTTCAGTTAAGCAAGATTCCATGGACTCGGTGGTTCGAGCACTAGCCAAAAAATTCAGTATTGGAAAGAGCCACGAAGAGGAAGAATGGGAAGAGCATGAAGAGACGCCAATTGCAAGCGAGAAGGTAAAATATGCACATATACCTTTTAAAGTTGAAACGAAAGTGGAAATAAATAATTTTGAAGGACAAGTAGATGCAAAATTACTGCATAGATGGCTAAAATAGTTAGAATTCTACATTAGTGTGCATAATGTCACTAAAGCACAAAGGATCACCTTTACACGTCTCAAAATGGAAGGTCATGCTCTAGTTTGGTGGGAAACCCACCTAGTGCAAGACTACACTACGGAATTTCAGAGACAAGCCATGTTGCTTAATATGGCCTTGGAGGATGAGGACATTCTGACCAAGTATTTGGGAGGACTTCACACTCACCTTCGAAGGAAGGTAATCTCCACGAAGCCCAAGGATCTCAATGAAGCTTGTATGCAAGCATACTACATTGATGATGAGAAGGATCACAGAGAAATAGAGCCAAAGGGAGACCAGTCAATAGAACAACAGGAAAAAGAACAAGGGAATACAAGTAGCAGACATAAATGGAAAGGTAAACATGTCGCTACTGCTTTGCATACTTATAAAGATCCTAAGAATTTCTATAAGAATTGTGATGTAAATGGGCACACTGATGCCACATGTTGGAAGTTGCATCCGGAATTACACCCAAAGCATCGAACCAAGGATTCCAAGAAATCCATGGCCACTGTGAATACAGAAAGAGAGGTGGATATTGAAGATGATTCGGATGTAGATGAGAGGTTGGGATGCATGGCCACTAGCATGTATGGGGCAGTAGAAGAAGAAGAGATGAGTAAGTTATTTTAAATCAGAATCCAAATCAAGAAGACTAAGGTACATGCTTTAGTAGATTCTAGTTCTTAGTCAAATTTGATTTCTAATGCGGTTGTAAAATAACTTAGTCTAGAGACTTATGTGCATCCACATCCATACCCACTGGGATGGATGAAGAATGGTGTAGAAATACAAGTTACAAGGAAGTGTAAGTTTCAGTTTGGGATAAATACCCAATACATAGATGTATTAGAGGTTTATATTATTCCACTTGATGTATTTGACGTTGTCTTCAAAAGTCCTTACTTGTATGTCAGGGATGTTGTGTTCACAAGGAGGGAGAACCGGTACAGATGGGTCAAGGATGGAATCAATTTTAACATCTAGGCATACTAGAGAAAATCAAAGAAAGCTATGGTAAGTGCCAACCAAGCACCAAGACTTATTTAGGAAATCATCAGTTTTGTTTGCTTTCATTGGTATAAAAGCAAAATGGGTGTGAGAGCACAGATATTTCTGACCAAATGGAGAAATTGGATAGCACTTGTCATTTTTTACAAAAGAAGCCACCACATGAACTGCTCATTCAAGGAGCAAAACAAACTTCCGCTATGTAGTCACCGTATCTCTTTATGGATTTACTGGACCTGACCGTGGGGCAACAAGAAGAAGAGGAGATACAAGGAACGGTGGTGACTATAGCAGCAGCGTACTTGGAGACAATTCAGTCAATCCATCTCAATAGACAAAGACGGGAAAGGACTAAACCACTAGAGTATGGGACCTTCGTCATACTTGAGTAGGTTGGAGAAGAAACCTTCAGGCCATACTTCATGTAAATGCGCGTGATAGCAAATTGCAAGAGCTCGCATCCACTAACGCCATCTATGCATGACAAAGAAGGAAAAATACAAAATTTACCTTCCAAAGAGGATTATACTTGAGGCAACTCAGAGGAGGATGTAGCACTAGAGCAACAAACTAGAGATCCACATGAGTCTTGGTAGGTTGGATGAGAGAAGACACCAAGGCAGACCCGGTGGTACTTAAATGAGCATGAGAGGGAGTTGATTCCTCTACCACTCCCCCACTAAGCTTTTGTGGGACCAAAAGCCTCCTACGTAGGGGAGGTATGATCCATAGGGATCCAGAAAAACACACCACTTCCATTAGTTCCATCAGTACCAAGAAGGAGGAACAAAAAAAGTGGATAAAATGAGGTAAACAGAGGTTTTGGAAGGAACCGCCGCTCTGTGCAGAGCAGTGGTTTCAAAACCACTGCCCATTAGGGGCAGTAGTCCTGAAACCACTGCCCAGCTAGGGAGGTGGTTCTGAGACCACTGGTCTGCTCAGGGCGGCGGTCCTGACACTTTTGAACAAAAAAGAAGAATGGAACGCGAATGGACACAAATTTGAAGTGCCCAACTGTGTCTCTTCCCCTTTTATGCCCTTTCACATCCTCTAGTGCATGGGAGGACATGGGAAGACCTATAAATGCATGAAAGGAGCAAGATAATGATCATTTGAAGATCCATAGAGATCAAGAAGCAGAGTTTAATGAGAGTAGTGAGCAAGATCTTTAGTGCTGGAATGGAATTATAGGAGCAAGATGTAGAAACAAAGAAAATAATTAATTGGAGAGAAGGTTTACATTGTTGCTTCTTTCCATACTTATTGTAATCTATTATTGTCTACATTAGACCAATAAAAGAGTAGTTTCCCTTCCCGACTGGTTTTCCTCCATTGGAGGCTTCTAGAATAAAATTGTTGGTGTTGAAGTTTTTAATTCTTCCCTTCTTTGCAATTTAATTTCTATAGCACTAGATAATCAATCACGAAGCTCTAATTTTTCTGGAAAATCTATCATTTTCCAAAGTTGAAAGTAGAACAACATACTTGTGTGATTCATAGAGTTCCAAAGTAGAAGTTTACAGATCACTTTGTCTCTCTTCTCTTCTCACTCAACGCTCTTTGTCTCTCTTCAATGTTATAATTTTGCGTTGGGGTTTGCACTTTTTGATATATCTTTAAGTGACTTTAGAAACATAATGTAAACTTTAAATCACCTTGTTTTGTATAAAAGGGACTTAAATATTTAATTGGAATATGAACAGTCTAAAGTCAAAATATGATATTTGAAAAGTCACCGGGAAGATGAAGAGTTGCCTTCTCTTCTATAAATTATAGCAACTTCCTCATTTGAGGGTCTTCTTAGATCTCCTTAGACTTATGAGTTGTTTTTTGTGAATTCATGAGAGAGATATCCTTGTGAAGAGAACAAAGGGACAACAAGAATTTCTTCCATTTTTCCCTATTTTAGATGTCTTTCATTCTTACGCTATGTACAATTTCTTCTTGAGCATCAATATAAGAAGAAGGAATTTTAGATTTTTTTGACTAAGGAATTTAGTGATAATTTGTGCTCATTAAATGCTATTTGGTCTTGTTGTTGTTATACAGATTTGTTTTCTTCTAAATTTTAGTGCATGCGATGTAATTTCTAATTGGTATATGCAAGTTTCTGATTTTCTACTTGCAGCATTAGTTTCCCTTGTCGAACATTCTCACTCCCTTCCCCGCTCTCCTAGCAAATTCTTCCCTTCATATATTTGTAAGATTTTCGCAGGGTCAGTGGGGTGCCCCTATTAGATCCCTGACCAAAAGGCCATCAGGAAAAATCTACCTTTTTACTCGTACATGCATATACGGTAGTTGCACTGGTTAAGTAGAGGGACTTAGATTCCCAGAGCGTTCGCAAGAAGTCTACCAATTTGTCCCCGATAAATTTTCTCACCAATAGATGGTAAGGTGGTTGAAGTGCATGACATTGATCTTGCACCACTCCCATCAAGAAAAACAATAGTGAGAATACCTAAATGTAGGTGTGAGCCCACTCCTGAAGAAGAAGAAGAAGAAGATGATGATGATAAAGAAGGGCGACTAGATCACAACACGCTGAAGACGATGCAAGCACAACGACATGAAGTAAGCACATCACGTACTCCTCAAGTTTCTCCAACTGTCCCAGTTAAAGAAACACGAAGGCCAAGCCCCATAAAAGAGGAAGAAGAGCAGACAAAGGAGCATCATGGGGAAGAAAATCTTTGAACAAGTGAAGGTGCGTAAGATAAAAGAATATCTCATGTTATAAACATTGTTGATGTAGAAGATGATCAACATAACTAGGAGTATGAACAAGAGATATTGTTCCACTATGAGGAGCACGCATACGAAGAGGAGCATAAGAAGGAGCGTGAAGATGAGTATGAAGAGGCGCATGAAGAGGAGCAAGAGAAAGAGCACTAGGAAGGATAAGAGGGATCATGATTTAGAGAGCATGAGCAAGAGGATACTGGTATTGTGCGTAAAATACCACATAGGCAATACACAACATCAGGACCAAGAAGAAGGAAAAAGCCATGATTTGCTCCACCTAAGTCACCTCCTTGCTCAAGCTTGTCATATCAAGATGATACACTAAATATTATCAGAGGTAGATTTTAAAGCTCCATGGAAACCAAACAAATATATTGTTGGGATATGTTTAAAAAGAATGAAGCCCATACTCACACGTGTAAGATGCTTTCCTTCATGATGCAGACACATTGAGGAGTTGGAGTTTGAGGTAAAGAAAGAATCAATCATCAAATTACATGGAAATAAGGATCAATCAAAGGTATTCACCATTGTGGACTCGACTCAATTTTTAGATGAACAAGCAAACAATGCCTTGAATAAGATAGTTGTCGAAGTGGGGGAAGAAATATCAATAATGGAGTAGTATTACGTGACACACGTGAGAACCTGGAAGATGTAAGAAAAACAAATAAGAAGATGGATGTATAATTGAATAAGTACAAGACCCAACTAAGTTCTGTAAATACCAAATAGGTGCAACTGATTACACACATTGTAAATTCATGCCTGGATGTAGCCTTGGGGACAAAGATGAATAAAAGTAGGGAAATTGAGACTGTGGAAGAATTGGTTGACTTATTGATTGAGAAGGCGAATAAGGGACAAGGGTTGATAACAGAGGAATTAACTTGAGAGCACGGGGCAAAGGCGGACCAAAGACTTGAGGTTTATTAAGTCCTAGGAGTTACAATGAAGGAAGTCACGTAGAGGGCCGAGAAGTTTTTTGGTAGGTTCAAGGATGCCAAAAATAATAAGCATGTGCCTCACAGAAGATGAAACAAAATTGGACCGCTTGCATGCTTCATTATACACAGGTAATAGGGAGGCATGTGATTTTTTTTACAAGAAGTAGCAGACAAGAGAGTTTATAATAAATCCAAACATGATAGGCTAGAGTTGAGGCTAGGAGAGGTGCAGACCATGGTGATGAGGAGGGTGGATAGCCTGGAAGGTATGGTTGCAGAATGGGATGTTATTTTAAAGTAGCTGTAAGAGAAGGTTAGACAACTGACCCTGGAGAAGATGCCCAACATTGTTGAATTAACACCAGGAAGGTCAGATATTGCGTTGGAAGAATGGAAGTAGCTAGAGACGTCAATTAGCCTAGAATTTCATAAACTCTTACTAAAGCCTTGAACCTGGTTTTGGAGCACGCGGAAAAAATATTCTTTATTCCTTGATTCTTTGGGGGATTGCCCAAATTCTTTATCAAACCATGATTTTTTATTCATTCATTCACTGGTACCAGTATTGTGGAGGACTGACAATATCCCTAGTATAAGGTAATGTTAGACTGAAGAAATGGCTAAGTATGAAGACATATGCGAAGGTAAAGGGATGTGTGAAGGTACACACAGAAGGATGTAAGCAAAAATTACACAAGGAGAATAAGTGCACGAAGGTGCGTGTGGAGGTATGAGAAGAGGACGTGTGGAAGGTTCATGCACAAGGGCAGAAAGAACAAGAGTTAGCCATAATTATGGAATGAGCTAAAAATAAACAAAAGCAAAATGGTGTGTTCACTAAGGCAAGCTAAATATAGGATATGCATGGACGAAGAAAGCTAAGTATAACATGGTGTGCAAGATAAAACAATCTATTTATAACATGATGATGGATCTAATTATAACACATGGAACTGGAGTAAAGCAGGGGCTAATTGTAGCACACAACAAGCCATTTATGAAGAACCACATGATGGTGCCTAATTATAGGAAGCACAAGCATGCAAACTATATTTAGGAATTGCATATTAATAGATTAAAGCATGTAAGTGGCGAAGGACAAGTTCCCACCATACACACACACATGTATGTATGTATAAAAGTCCATATAATGTGTGTATGTGTGTGGTGAATGCATGTATGCGTCTGTAAGTGTGTTCAGATTTGTATGTAAGGATGTGTGAGCTTGTGTGTGCACTATCAAATATATAAGTCATATGTTTGTAATGGATAATCTACTATGGATTGCCAAAGTACAAAGATATGCATGTGGTGTACTTAACATCCAAATTTTGTTACTGACTATATATGTTGACAAATGAATACAAACTCCTCTTATGATCAATAACTTGTGTGCATATTTTAATTTGCATATGGAATACATATTGCATGTTGTGTTAATCATGTTTGTAGGGACCATGTCTTGATTGTTGCCCTAGAAGGAACTCAGTGGAGTTGCAGGCGCTTCGGGTGAGCGCTTAAACCTAGGTTTGAGTGAGGTGCCATAGCACCCAACTATGTTTTGTTGATTTACTACACTACAACGTGAAAAACACATGGAGCCTACTAATGGTCAACTTGAGCCCCTTCCAAAAGGTAAAATTTTCCTTGTTTTTCCCTATTTAAAAAAAAATTTAATTAATTTAAGTATTAAAATTAAGAAAACACTTAATTTTTTTAAAGAAAAAAATCTTTTTTAAAAATAGGATTATTGGGCTTTTCTGGGCCGTTTTCTTGGTTCTTCATTGTAATAGTGCTCTTGTTATTGCTTGCGGGCTAGTGAGCGCGTCCGCCACAACCTTGTGGTAAGGGAGCCCCTTATGTGACTTGAGACACTTTTTCTCACAACGAACTCTGTTTTGTCCCCTTGTTCCTTTCTTTTTCCCTTTGTGCTTGTTTATTGTGTTGTTCCTCTACTTCCAACTCAAACTTATTATGGCCTCCACTCTTGTGTGATTTTTTGCCTACTGCAAGGTGAGTGGTCAATTGTCTCACGTCGCACGAACACACCTTATTATAACTAACACATTATTTATAAAGTGCCACAAATAGGGGGGTTATCATTGTTCTTGGGTGTTGTAATTACATGCAGACGTATTCTTGGCTGAGTCTGACGTCTTACAACCTTGTATGTGTTCTTGCACCCTTCTTTTCTTGCATTCCAGAAGCATTTTTGGCTGAGTCTGACATCCATTTGAGCATGTTTTTCCTTGCGACTCTTCTGCACTTCTTACTCTTCACAGATGCACCATGGAGAATGTTTTTCCCATACCCACACTTCATAGGACCGTTATTGCATTACAACCTCCACCTCTTCTTCTTGTTAGGGTTAACTATGCATTGTGGCATTCGAACATGGAATGTTTCCTTATTAATGATGACCTTTATCTCTACTTGTATGGACACATACCGGCCCCCAATTATCCTGTTCAACTTGAAGACTAGCTTGACACTTGTAGTATGGTCATTGGTCATTTGTTGACATACATTTTCAGGCCTCTCCACCATCATGTGGTGCATACAGATATTCTCACACAATTTGGAGCATTCTTCAGTCCTGATTTATAGACCCTTTAGAGATTGCCATTGCTTCTACTTCTTTTGATACAATTGATCCCTCTCCTTCTTCATGTGATGATAGTTCTGCTGACACAAATTTACATGTTCCTATTCTTAATGATGAGGTTTGTTCTTCTAGTTTTGATGATGAGAGTACTGATGAGGATTTCTCTCCTCCTTCTCCCAACCACCTTTTAGAAAATGTTGAACCTCCTCTTTTCCCATTAGACATTAGGAACACATGTTCCCAGCCTCATACTCTCATTACATCTGCCTCCGTTCCACATCTAGTGTGTGAGGTTTTTCCTCTCCTCTTCCTTTTATAGGTGTTTCAGAGGAGTCCTTCATCTCCTTTGTTAGGACTTCCTCTTCTCGGATCTTTGACACTTCGACTATTTCAGAGACCATCACTAATCCACTTCCTCTTGTGGATCCTCTTTCTACAGTTGTGGGGGTTGCTTTGCCTTCACTTCATATGGACATTCTTTTGGTGAATGTTCCCTTCTCGCACTTTGTCAGTTCTACTTCAGTGGCATTACCTTTGGTTCCTTTGCACTTACTTACCAGACCTATGTCACAATTCAGTGGACTGGATTCAGAGTTCTTTATACTGATGCCTTTGGTTTCCTTCATGGAGTGGGTGAATTTCCAGTACTCCATTTATGTTCTTTCTAATGGAAAAAACATTGTTCGATGCATACGGGGCTTCTTCAATCTACAGGTGGAATACCACATCATCGAAACTCTTCTTGGAGACTTCATAGAGATGCAGATTTTAGACCCAGTTGCAAGCTTCTTTATTGAGCCCTTCATTAAGGCCAAGTATTCTTACCTGTGCTCTCATTTTGGGTGAGGTCCACTGCGGTTTCACATCTTCTTCAATCTTTTGTCTCCTTCCTCTCTTCTCTTCCTCTTCTAGAAAGATTGCATTTTGTACATGGGGACCTCATCATGCCTTTAGTTATCGGGACCCATTTGATGCATCTTTCTTAGGTTGTTTAAGGGAGTCTTCTATCTCTTGTAAGTGGATGTTTTTCCCTTTGGGTTTTCCTCCATTACATGAGATCCTTATTGAACATGGATACCTCATCAGGCGTAACTGTTGGGACCCATTTCTTTGTCTGGCTTGCCTTGCCTCATCCTAAGTTACAATTGGGGGGGCGGGGTGTTGGTGTATGTGACTTGCCTTGTCATCACTCAAGGTCTTGTCCACCTCACAAGGTGAGTCATCTCACTTAGGCGAGATCTTAGGTCATAGAAGTTATATGACATATGACACATTTTGTTATAGAATGTGTCATTGTCATATGCGTAATTGACATCATAGGAGTTACATTCCATTTTGGGAATTGTAACTCCTCTTTTCCCTCTTGAAGGGAATGATAGTCCAGGCATGAGAGTTACACAACACTCCCATATGTACCCTCGTTTTGATCTATGAGAATGAACATACCTGTTTTTTCCATGTATGATTTATGGTTGTTCGATTTTACTTGTTACTTACTTGGAGCTTTCTCGTCACCATTGTTGTGCAATTTTATCAATGTGCGCAAGCTTTTGTTTTGATCTATGAGAATGAACATACCTGTTTTTTCCATGTATGATTTATGGTTGTTCGATTTTACTTGTTACTTACTTGGAGCTTTCTCGTCACCATTGTTGTGCAATTTTATCAATGTGCGCAAGCTTTCGTTTTGATCCTCGCATAATAATCTCTCAGATTTGATGGACTAAGAGATAAATAAGATATATATCCTTATGATAAAGCAATGCATGTAAATATTTAGAGTGTTAAACATATTATTTAGAAGATTATATATATGCTATAAACCTTTTTAAAAAAATCAAAACTTTAGGAAATCTTATTTATTTTGAAGATCGGATATGTAGTTCTTTTTGCTTAATAGATGGTCAAGAGAGATGCTTTCTTTAAGAATCCCTCCTCTCCTCAAAAAGTATAAGTACAACTCTTTGCTTCACGGGGTCTTTTGTCCAACTTGCAGACCCCATTATCCCACTCAAAAGTTACTCTTGCAAGATCTCACCAACTTAACTCATGTTTTAGATTTTAGGAAATGTTATGAGCAAGGATTATGGTCTATTGAATTAATATGCAATGGGATTGGTGTCATTTATCCATCTTACGATACCATGCAACCGGTAAAAATTGGTCTTAAAATTAAAATTACTGTGCTTCCTTGCAGGTTAGAGGGCAGCATGGAAAAGCTGGCTGGCGATGTCCTGGAAAGGATATTCTTCCATCTCCCTATCATAGACTTAACTCGATCTCTTTCTGTCTGCAAGCTCTGGAACCGCCTTCTCTCATCCTCACATTTCATACGCCATTATTCCGCATCTGCTCATAACAATAATTCGTGGGTCCTACTCACTGATAACAATGGCAGGGGGCTCCTTAGTTTCTATGATCCTCATCTTCACAAATACCTAAAACTCGATCTGTCTTTCTTACCCATCGAACTGACAATACCGGTGGCATCCTCGCAAGGATTGCTCTGTGTCTCTGCTCACTACGCAAATTTGCTTTGCATCTGCAATCCCCTCACCAAAGCCTACATAATCTTGCCTTCTCCCAACACCCTCTTGTTCCCTAGCCTTACTCTGATTTTAGAAGGTCAAGAGATTGAATCCCACAAGATCCTGGTCATTTCAGATGATCTTCAGACCTTGTATTCTCCAGAAGAGAATCGCTGGATTGATTTGGGTTTACAGATTAGGAGACCCAAAAGTGCTGTGATTGCCTCCAATGGTGTTATTTATGGTCTTGACGATGTTGGTTCTGATTGGCATCCTAGGTGGAGGCTCGTTTGTTGTAATATAAATGAGGGGTTTTTATTCTGGGAAACTGTGGGGCATAATTGGGAGGACATCTCTGATATTGTTAAGGAGCCTTGTCTGATCAGAGGGAGTGAGGGTTGCTTGTTCATGGCAGGGGGTCTGAAAGCCTCACTTTCATTGAATTCGGCTTGTTCTGCATTTGTTGTGATGGAGCTTGATCTCAACAGTCTGGAGTGGAACGAGGCTGGGAGGATGCCTGCAACTTTTTACGACTGCTTTGATCCTTGGGGGGAGTTCAGTATATTTGGTGGGAAGGAAGGGATTTATTTTTCTGGCAGAAAGGTGGAGAGATTGGTGTTATGGGATGCAGTCAAAGGGTGCTGGAGGTGGGTCGATGATTGTGCTGGTGGCGGCGGCAGAAATGCTCTCTGTAGAGGCTTTGAATTTGATCCCAGACTGGATGCTGTACCTTGAATTCATGTGAGTGAGTTTATTTGTCCCCTTTATGAAATTTTAGGTTACTTGAGTGGACCATGGAATTCAATGTATCACTATCCACGAAGTTTGTAATAGTAGGTTTAAATTGCAGGCAGGTAGATACTAATTGTCAAGAAATCCTAAAGTGTATGCCAAGAACTTCTATTTTTCAGAACAATATTCCCATTGGAAATTATCACAAGGCAAGGAGATCCTCAAAGTACACAAACACTGCTAAATCGAAGGTTTCAAATACTGAAGATAGATTACTGATTATGACAACATTTTCTAGTCCGGGCACCATCATATATAGTCCTGTAAATCAAAAGTTTGAATGTACATTGCAACAAAATAAAAAAGTTTTCCTTCATAGAACGAGCAATTTTGAATTTTAATCCGTTTTATTCTCAATGCAGTTTTTACTTCTTGGGGAAGTATAGGGGCCTTGGTCCAAATGGCCACATGATCTAGTGGCAAGACAGCAATTTTCATGGTGGTGACCCAGGTAAATGGTGCGTTTCATGAGCATTAAGAGACAGTTAAATGCTGCAGTTAATCCCACAAAGAATAGTATACTAGAACTCCGACAAAAATATTCTGTACCATGTCTACCAAATATAACGTGGCTCGATTTTTTAAAGCATGAAATCTGGATCTTTAAATTACACCACTCTCATGGAATCTTTTCTTTGAGGACCATGTTACATGTATTAGAATATATCCTTTTTTGCATTGCCTTGGAGTTCTGGGACTGTTCTCTAATGTCATATGACCTTATTCTATCACCTGATGTAATGTTAACAGACAAGCAACTTATCTCAAAGCAAAGTTGTAAATAGTATATGACATAACTTCATCCTCATCTTTGCTTTGGCTAGGAATTTGTGACTTGGCTGTAAGGTATGTAGTTGAATCCCCATCAAGAATTACTTTCAACAACCGACTCAAGTTATCCTTGTTCTCCATGAGTTGTTTCAAATTGCAGTTACTAGTTTTAACTACTGACGAAAAATTAATACAAAATATCATCTATTATTATTATTTCGTTTAGCTTTTCTCCTTTTACTTGGTCCCATGTCAGGAAACTTGGGTTATTGAAAAACTTGATTAAATGGGAACACCATGCGAGCAAGAGGAACAGATGGCAACTCACACAGCTTAACTTAAGATTTAATCTCCTTTAATCTTGTCTCTAAAACTTTAAGATTGCTATTTCTGTGATCTAACAACGAAAAACTTCAGTATAGGTGATTGCATGACTGCTTTTTGGTGCTCTAAAAATAACCAGAACTTTTGGAATTATTATAGCTGCCTTACTTGGAATGGGTTAACGCTATCTATTCCCCTTGTTAGTAATATTGGAAAGTAATATGTCATACTTTTTCTATCTTTAGGTCCGTGCTTTAGGACACCATTTAACAATGTATCTTGTAGTCATATCTATCTCGATTCTTCACATGCTACAAAGCTCTACAGAGTCAAATCCTTTTCCACTTCCAATCACTTGGTTTAGGGAATGTCTTGTGGGAAGATATACATCAAGCTTTTCATTTCTAATGCTGTGCATATGCACTTGTGCAATAATCATAATTATCCCTTTCCAGTGCCAGAGGATCGTAGTCACTATTAGTGGTTACGATTAGTGGAACCTATTGATGGGTTGGACATGGATAGTGGTATGGTTCTTGGTTAGTTTGTTCAGTTACCTGAGCCACCGAAGAACAACATAAGAGGAGAGGCTTCTGAGAGATATTTGCTTTGGCGGTCATGTGATATCCCAATTCTATTTCTGAACTAAAGAAACAAATAAAACACATTCCAAGTTTGGATAGTGGGAATTTGCGTAAATAAAACTCTATGGCGAGGGAGGCATAATGAGCAGGCCTTGAACAGTGAGGAGCAGAATTCATTTTCAACATTGCTAAGGTGTAATTTTTGTTTTTTCAACCACACCAAGGGGAACTTGGAGCTTTGGCTTGTGTGAGGAATATGAAGAATCTTTCTCCTTGAGAGCATCTTTAAGCTTCCGGGTCCTGCCTTTAGGATTTTCTTTATTCGTCTCCTTGTATTGTAGTAATATGTTTTGGTTTTTTTATCCAGTTTGTATGCTGTCAAATTTGTGTTGGTTTGGGTGTATGTGGCTTGTGTTTCCTCTCCTTGCCACTTCTTCTCTAGGTGTCAAGAGACCTCTCGTGGGAGGAAAAGTTGCTCATAAGAAAGTTAAGTGGTTTTCTAAAGTTTACGGAGGCTCAAATTGCCTTAGCCGCAGATGGTAAGAACGCCTTTGAAATGCCAGCAGCAATCAATGGGGATGGAGAGACCTCGCGTGGGAAGGAACTGGATGAAAGCAATGAAATTCTAATCCTAAAGATCATTCATCACTGAATGGCAACAAAGAAATCCTTAGAAGGCCTGCGGCGAGAAGAGGAAAGTTTGCATATGCCAGGAGCAGAATTTGCCGTAGATTTCGATGGATTCAAATGACAAGGCTGTGATGGAGGAGAACCAGCTGGTAAAGACCTGCCCCTTAGCAATATGTGTAACTGTAAATACCGCCCTAATGATGCAATGTTAAAGGATTTATAAAAGGAAGAATGTCGGTTAAAAAATGTTTGGATCTTCTTTATCTGTATGTCTGCAAATGATTTGCCTTCCCATAAGTTTTTTGATGACCGGCTGAATGCTGTATGGCGTAATTTTTTTAAGGAATTTATGTCATTTTTTGTCAAATGATTCAAAAACGGGTTTTCTTAATTCTTTTTAAGATCTCGGATATGCAAAGGAGGGCGCTGGCCAGACCACTTTGGAACCTAGGGAGGTCAGTTTTCAGCTCAATCCTGTTGAATCCTGACATGGAATGGAATGAAATACGGTCAAAACATCTCCCAGATGGGTAGAACTTAAAAATGTTCTGCTTCAGATCTGGAACTTCACCCCTCAAGCCCTAAAACCCATTGGGGAAGTGTTGAAAGTTGAGGAAGTTAGGATTACTTTGGCCCACTTGAATGCCCAAATTCCCATCTCTATTAAGCTTGCACAGAAATTCTCTGACACCTTGGTTTTTGAATTAAAAAATAAGACTTCTACTTGCCAGCTGGAAGGGCTTGGAATTTTCGATGCTTGCTTTCATTGCAAGCAAGATGGTCACTAAAACAAACTTGCGCACTGTTGAGTGTTAGGGCTGGGAATGAATTTAATTTGCTGCCAAGTGTGGACAATAAGCAAGGAGCCCAACAACATGGCAGTAATCCTATAACATGGTGGTAATCCCAGCTGTGAGATTCGAGTAGGGCCTAAGAAAGATCATTTTGAGGGGGAAGTAACTACTGAAGAAAGGAATTTGCAGTGTTACCTAAGACTCCGGGACTCTGGGACGGGGGACGGAGTTTCCTGGATGGCAAAAAAATTCCAAAATTTTGGGACGGTGGGGGGGACGATTATTAAAATTTTAAATAATATATAAAATTATAAATATTAAAAATATACAAATAAAACAGTCTGTGACAGTCCACCATGTGCATTTGTGCTTAAAAATTTCTGAATCCATATATCACTCTTGATTTTTAATATGTCTTTGTAATACAATACAGTTGGGTTATGGTTAACTGGTAAAGTTTTTGATCTATTCCTTACTACTTTTATCATCTACACAACCTTTCTCATCATATAGAAATATACATATAGGCTTTGTAAGTTAATGGAGCTTCCAAAGTGAATTTTAATTAGATTTATAGATACAAACTTTTTTTTAATAGAGATGAGTGGCTTCCAAAAACAATCTTACACTACAAGAGTACAATTTAGAAATCAGTTTTTAAAGAGAAAACAGCAAAGAACTTAATATCAAAATTTTATTTTTTTCTCGAAAAAAAAAAAAAGAAGAAGTCCCCGCCGTCCCCCAAAAAAGGGGGATGTGCCTGAAAGGTCCCCCAATATTCAGGGACATCCCGGAGACGTCTCCCTCCTTTTTTGCCCTGTAGGAAACGTGGAGGGGATGTTCCCCCCTGTCCCGCCGTCCCTAGGACGTCTTGGACACCTGGTTTTCGGGGTGATGCGTCCTTGTGTAACACTAGGAATTTGGTTTACCAGGCATTGAACTGGCTATAGTCCTGGGTGTCCCTTCGGCTACCCTGGATGATTTTGTCCCAGGGTTGGCTGATTCCCCCATGGTGGATGTTGAGAAGGTTCCCCTGAAGGGCAAATTTGGGGTGAAAAGGCTCAAGGGCAGTAAAGATTCTGGATTCTGGATTCAATCTTGAAAGCAGCAATGATAAAGAGATCTCTAAGTGTTGGTGTTTAGATTCTTCCGCTTCAAGTAAGGTGGGCTTTAAAGAAAAAAAGAGAGCATGATCGCACCTTGTTTTGACAGGCTGTACCAAAATAAAGGGATATAAGACCCCCTTATACTGGCTCACAATGAGATCCTTAGCCTTGGGTTTAATGAATATCTTAAGTTGGAATGTAAGGGATCTAGAGACCCTGGATACAAAACCCATAGTTAGAGCGTTCAAGTACTCAAGGGAGTCTATTGATTTTATGTTGCTCCAAGAATTCAAGTTTGTAGACGTCTGTCTTGAGCTCTCCCTCAAATTCATTTGGCCTGGCAGTGTATCAGTTGTTTCCAAGCATGACAAAGGGAAAGGTGGTACTATAGTGCTAATTCACAAAAAATGGGCTGACGCAATTGCTGACTTTCCCCTTCTAATAGGATTGCTCGGGTTATTTTCAATGATAAGGGTCAACTCTTTGGTGTCTACTCTGTATATGTCCTTAATTGCTACAAAGAGAAGTAATTTGTGGAATTCGGTGGCCTCTAACCTGAAGAATGTCCCCTGGGTGGTTGGTTAACACGGTAGAAAATAATGAGGATAAATTGGGAGGGTGGAACCTGGGGTGGAAAGGAAATGAGTACTTCTTGTCCAAATTGAAAAGGATGCAGTAAAGGCAATTGGTTCACCTGGTGCAATAACCATAAGGTACAGGTTACAGTAAAGGCATTTGGTTCACTGGTACAATAACCAAAAGAGAACTAAGAGAGTATACTCAAGGCTCGATAGGTTCTACTTGAATAAAGATTGTTTCGTTGTTCCTCATGAGGAATCTGGTTACGGTTAAACTGTTGCCTTATACCCTCTCTGACCATCACCCGGGTGAGCTCAGCTTCCAATTTGGCTTCTGCCCAGTCAAAAGTCAAGAAGAATGTAAAGGGCTCTACAAGTTGAATGTGTCCCACCTTAAGGATAAGGACTGCCTAGATAGATTGAAATCTTCATGGCAGATTGCTAAAAGAATGTTTAGGTCTGACTCCCCCATAGGGAACTGGAGCAAATCAATGGAACTGAGCCAAAAGTTTATGAGGGCCTGTGGTAAAGCCAAGGCTAAAATTAGAAGGAAGAAAATTATTCATATTCAAGAAAATCTCATACAACTAGAAGAAAAAGTTCAAAGCTTCCCCTCTACCCCTTCATATCTTGATGAACTCAACAAAGACACCAACATAGACATGCACAGAATTATGTTGCTCAAGGGGGCCAGAATTAGGTCAAGATTGACCTGGCTCAAGTTTGGTGATAAAGGGACTAAGTTTTTTTTGAGAATCCTTTACTCCAAGCATGTTAGGGAGAAAATTGAGGGTATTGACATTGGGGGCTGCATCTCTTCTGATCCAAAGGAAATTAAAAAGGCCTTCTTCTCCTTCTACCATGGGTTGTTTGCCACTGATGGTATTTCCCCTGATATTGAAAGAAATAGAATTCTCTGCTCCAGGATCATACCTAAGAAACTCTCCCAGGAGCAGGCCTGTACTGTAGATTCTGGTATTTCCCTTGATGTAGTCTTAGCTGTCCTGGATTTCCCTTCAAAATGAGAAAGCACTTATTCCCAAAAATGGCGACAGAGCTCAGGTAAAGAATCGGAGACCAATCACCTTGCTTTATGTCTCATACAAGATATTAGCAATTTTTTTCACTGTAAGGTTATCCCCAGTTCTTCAGCAAAACTAGTTGTGTGGAGGGCAGATATATACTTGACAACTCGATAACTAGATGGGTGGTATGCACTTGGCTGCAAGCTCTGGCAGAATGTTTCTATGGCGCTTCTTGACTTTGAAAAGGCCTATGACAGAATTGAGTGGCCATTTATTGATATTATGCTGAAGGCCTTTGGGTTTCAAGACAAGTTTTGTAGAATGGTCAGTACTCTCTTGCAGGATACCTTTGCTCAAGTGGAAGTTAATGGTGATCTTTCACACCCCTTCATGTTGCAGAGATCTATCAGACAAGGATGTCCACTTGCTCCTGGGCTGTTTGTTATTGTGGCTGAATCTCTTCACTTCTTCTTAAGGGATGCCTCACCGGGTCCTCCAGTGAAGGGAATCAAGCTCCCTAATCAGAGTGAGCTCATTGATGTCCTTTTTGCTGATGACACCTCATTGTTGTCTGTACTACAGGAAGATTTTTTGACCGAATCTCAATGAGAAATTGAGAATGGATATTTACTGTAGTGCCTCTGGTTCTCAGATTTCTTTGAACAAATATTTTCTGTTAGGGTGGAAGGACTCCCCC
This sequence comes from Taxus chinensis, assembly GCA_019776745.2. Taxonomy (NCBI): domain Eukaryota; kingdom Viridiplantae; phylum Streptophyta; class Pinopsida; order Cupressales; family Taxaceae; genus Taxus; species Taxus chinensis. The sequence continues at coordinate 14,575,054 of CM034151.1, read as the reverse complement.
TTAATTGGATTGCTAAATATGGCGGGGCGGGGAGCTGTGGCTACTAAAATGGTCAGGTACCTAGGGATTCCCTCTCCTCTTGTCCCTTATCTGAAAGAAACGTGGCTGTGGATTTTTGAGAAAATTAATAGAAAGATAGGTAAATGGCATGGGCATCTACTTTCTCTCCCTTGGAGGATTCAGGTGTGTCAGAAGGTTCTCTCTTCATTCAGTATATATTACTCCTCTTCCTGGCTGTTTGGTAATTATCAGTGTAATAAGTGTCATAAAATAGTGAGATATTTCTTGTGGTCTGATGGTAGGGGAAAAAGAAAATGCATGCTTCGGCCTGTGATGTTTGCAGGAAACCTAAAACATTAGGAGGATTGGGAATCAAGAATCTGAGATTACAAGACATGGCCTTGGCTGTCAAGTGTATCTTGAAACCCTTTTCTGGTAATGAGCCCAAGAAGGTCCTGGTTAGACACAACATTACTCTAGGCACCCCTAAAGGAAAACCTCAATGGAAGAATTTGCACCTTGTGGACTTGGTATTGGGCTCCTTCACTGTTAAACCTTTTGGATGTGCTGTTTTCAGTCCCTGTGGAAGGCATGGGAATTTGTAAAACTCTTAGCAATTAGTCAACCAATATTCTATTAGTATGAATCGTGCTGTCAGAGTTTTAGATCATTATGGTGGAATTCAAAGCTGAATGAAAAACTTTTGGCGATTACTAGAGGCTGTTCTGCATTATTCTGGCACAATAGAGGTATCCAATTATTTGGTGATATCGTTTACAGTGAAAAATGGTCTTCTTGGGTGGATCTAAAAAATGTATACAATCTGATGGAGTATTCACACTTGTTGGTGTGGTTTAGGATCTTTCCGAACCACTTAGCATTTGTGTGTTCACACTCCCAAAGGGTTAGTTTAAATTGGGAATTCGTTTGATTATTGTTGGGGGTGAAACTAATTGTGCACGACAATTTGTTAAGTGCTCAATTATTGTTTATTCTCCTATTCTTGAGGTTCTCACAATAACCAATTTGTTATTGTCAAACCAACCTCTCAGACCTATTTAATAGGCACTCCCTTTGTATATTGTAATCTGAATTCTACATATTGAGAACATCAACATGAGGAGACATTATTGATTTGCAAATGTATATTTGTGACTTGTGGCTGTGGTAATTAGTTTTTTGCTGGAGTGATCTTGGATGTATGTAATACTCCGATATGGTATCAGAACGGGCTCCTGGCAGCCATTGCCCTGCTGATCATCCCTGAAATTGTTTATTTTTTGTGAAAATTTCTATGCACTGTTATTTAAAATACAGCAGTCTCATTCGTTTGTTGGGCTGGATTAGGCACTGCCACTCCATGGTGGTGAAGATTTAATCTGCTGAATCCAAAATTAATCATTGGCGTTGGTCTGGGAGTATTTGCTGCTTTACAGCCTGTTGTTTTCTTGTTCTCCTTCTGCAGACATGACCGGCGGAAAGATCTTGAATGGAGAAAGCTCAGCATTAGAAGGTAAATAATGGCATGTATTATAATTCAAGCAATGTAATGCTGGCTTTGATCTGGTGTTGACCAACATATGCTCTGCCTGCCATCTCTCATTGGTGCATGACATCACCGGTGTCCTCCTTTCCAAAGGCTTGTCTGCCTCTCCAGCACCTTCACAGATGTTGTGCCCTCCAACAACGTCATCGCTGCTGGCTGTCAATCGCTGGGCCCTAAGATATTGTGCTCCATATTAAAGTTGAAGTGCTTGGAATGTGCATTGTATTAAGCATGGGTATATGATAACAAGCGTTGGAAAGTGTATTGATTGCTGCACTTCCTTGAAATTGATTGAGGTATTAGAAATCTGCATTATTTAATTGCAGATGTGCCTTGCTCCACACGGGTCTATCTTGTCCACATTGTCATCACGTGGCATGACTGTTCTACCGGCCAGCACACGATCTCTTTTCGTTGGAGCAGATACTGCACTAGCCTCACTGAAGCTCCACACTCGAGCATTCCTAACCCAGCTTGGATCTGGGCGATCTCCCTTTGCAACTGCAATGAGCTCAAGACTTGCATCCAAATCGTCGACCTGACTACGGATAACTACAACTAGGTGCGCACTTATACACATTTACTTCTAGATCTGCATTGTTGAAGTCTTATTTCGGATCAAAACCCAGTTTGGTGATTTGTCGGGCTTGATGTCATTTAATCTTATCTCAACTTGCCTCCCCATTGCCTCACGTTCTGGCTTGGTGTTGGACAACTTGGCTAGAACCACTCGGCCAATTGAATGTTAAAATGAGCCCCTTGGCTCAGCCATATCAGACTGCTTTGATGAGTTCCTTCATTTAAGCAACTAGGTGGCAAAGCAACTTGAATCTGAGGTGATCGACTTTTTCCCTTTACAACATCTTCTCTCCCTTGCAGCGGTCTCTGTACAACTTGCTCACCGAGCTCCATGTAGCGGAGCTTGACCTAGCTCGGTGTTCGAATCGGTCCCAATTCACAGTGCTTCAACTCGTTGAACTCAACAACCCTAATCCAATACGTGTGAACTCTTAAACTCAAGTAAGAGTTGAGCCTTTTATTTTAACAGACTTTGTGAGTTGCTTAAAGCTTAAAATCATATTTGCACATCTAGTATGTTGTAAGGGCTTGTAGTGCAAGTGGAAAGCTTGTTTTCTTAAGGCATTGGGGCTCTTAGAGGTTAAGGGTTTGAAAATTTCGACGAAAAATTTTGCTCATATTTTTTTGAATTGTTTTTGGAAACGGGAATTATATGTGTGGGGCCTGTTTTTAAAGGAGAGGAATTTTGTCATTGGGCATTTATTTCGTAATGAAGGAAAATTGTAAAAAAGGGGCTGATCAAATTTTGTTGGGAACAATTTTCAAGGGGCTTATATTGTATAAGGGGAACAATTATTTTTTGTACTATTTTTTTGTGTTAAGAGAGCACATTTTTGAGAGCTATATTTTTTTGGAAGCATTTTATGGAATATTAATTTTTGGCAGGGCATTGTTCAGTCCTCTGTAGGAATAAATGAATAAGACTTCCCCTTTTATAATTGTTTTGTATGGTTATGCGGTTGTAACCGCTAACTAATTTTGTAACCGTCTTTGCATAATAAATACCCGGACACACAACCCATTTGGACAGTGTGCATTCCGGTTTTCTCTTCAATCCATCTGTTTACACATTCTATTCGGTTTATTCTTTCTCTCTCGCAAATTCTAACAGTTGCGGATACAGATCAATGATGCCACCTCTTACTTCATAAAGAGGAAGTGAGATACTTTCGTTACAGTCCCAAATTTGGGCACCCCTTGCAATTTTGGACAATTCATAAAAAAAGGGCTTAGCCATTTCGTGAAGCTCGAAGACGAATCGGCGAGACTTCTGCATTCAGTCTTACTGTGGAGTGAACGATCTTAAGTTAAAATAGAGGTTCTCCTAACCCGCAGAACGAAGACTGAAGCATCAATCTTAGGTTTTATTGACGGATTTTAGAAACGACAGTAAAGACCTTCGTGCGGTTTTCCAATTGACGGATTTCGTAGGTCAAAGGTACAGCATCAGAGCAATTGCAGTCGTGAAATAAGGCCGCGCGAAGAAGACAAAAAATTGGCTAAGGACAAAATCGCGCAATCAGAAGAAATAGAAGCTTAGTGTTTCGCGGCTTGGAAGCACAATGTCACGCAGACCCATTATACACAACATCTTGCGTAGAGTTTGCACAATTTTGCGGGAAATCAAGGGAGTAGTCGCGTTATGTAGAAACCATGCTGCATGTGACAGGAATAGTGCTAGGGCACAGGTACCGCGCAAAGACAGTGGAATGCAAATTGACTACCTGCGACTAAGGCATGGAAGCCGTGAAACTGCTATCCTAGTGTATCCGCGGGTATTCATTGCCAATTTTACGTGTTGTACCGGATTCTATATTAAACTGGACAACAATGGAACACATATTCTGGTCTATACTTACATACATGGACAGTGAAGAAGGTACAAATGCAACTCACGGAATAGCGATTTGGGGGCATCGTAAACGGGACAGAGTCAAAAGTTACCGAGCATGCGGTTAGAAGTGGCAAAGCATGTAAATCCGATAGAATCAAGAAAACTATTATTGGCGCGGGAGTCTTCGAAACTTGACTAATTTGAAATTCAAATGTTCAGCTACTCCATCGACAAAAAATCATTGAAGGATATTTGGCGATACTCTTTGCGAAATAAATTCCATTTGCGTGCGATAGAAGCCATGTCAAGTGCCCAATTCTCTGCAGGCATTGACAACGATTGAGTTTAGTGGTTGAAAATCTCTTTTTGGCGCCTCTCTCTGTCAAAGTCACTTCAATATCTAAGGTCTCTTTAAATTTGACAACTTGCAGCATTGTAAAAGAGATCTACTTTGTTGCCAAAGGCTATCCTATGCCAAAATGGGGCCGACTTCCCATAAGTTTCAGACCTTTAATTTTGTACTTTGCAATGTCCAAATTTGCGCCTTCTCCTAGGATGATGTAATAGTAGCTCTGTGCATATTTCCAAGCAATAAAGCGGGTTACAGTGGCATGTCATCTGCACTTTTCTCAGCAAGAAAATGCATTCTATGCCTTTGTTTTCTTCTGGCAATGTTGTAGTATTTTTCTACTTGATAGGTTCGGAACTTTTCCGAATGTCATTCAATGTAGTGGGAAAGTTGGTCTACATGGATGCGGTCTGGGCATGCCTGTCTGCCCTGTTCTTCCCAATGTTTTCTCTCAAGGGTAAAGTCCCCTTCAAATGGAGAGCGATCAACCCTTTTTCATGGTTGAAGACACCATCCGGATTAGCTTAGGATTTCCCTGACGAATTGCTATAAAGCATCTCTTTCTAACCTTTCCCTTGTAATGTGTAAGATTAGGATTAGTTAGTTGTATTTCCCTTTTTAAGAGTAGTTGCTAGAAATAGTTATAGGAGACCTTCTCTGGAGGTCTATCTCAAGCGCATTAGTACCCTCAAGGGTTAGAGACAACTTGATGGAGCTTGCCTGGAAGCCTCAGTTCATCCCGATCTGGGACGGGTCCAATAATTTTGAGCTTCAACAGAGCTTCAAAGTGAGGTGGAATCCGGGAAGAGTACAAGACAACAGATACATTGGGTTTGCGAATTGCTTGGGGACAAGCAGCTTTGGAGCCCTACCTTATCATAGCATGCTTACAAAGTGAAAGTTTTTGAGATAACGTATTTTGTTTTGTTAAATTTTTGACTTCTTGCCAGTCCCATTTCCAGGGCAAAGATGCAAGAGGAGGTTAGGAATAAGGATGAATAAGAGCTTCCCCTTTTGCATAATTGTTTTTCTAATGGGTTATGTTTTCTTTAACCGCTTAATTTTTAACCGTCTCTTGCAGGAGGTCTATTGGGCTTAAGGCATTTGAACAGAGTGCTAAATCCGGTTTCTCTTCATTCCATCTTTGTACATTCTATTCTTTCTTTTTCCTCTCTCCGCATATTCTAACATCCTCCCATCCCTCACGCATGTCAAAGACCGGAGGGTGAGGTTTGGTTTGATAGGCAGTCAGACCCCCTCACAAGCAAAACATTTTTCTTGCTTGCTCTATTCTCGCCCACATATGCTCCTTGCTTGCCTTCCACTTTTACTCTTTTCCATGGCTTCTTACCCTGGTCTCCTTGCCCTGCAATCTGAGAATGAGATGCTTTTCTTTGAAATCTATGCCATTCAGGAGGACTTGGTCAAATGTTTGGAAGAGAACAAAAAATATCAAGAGGAAAAACTCTCTTCCTTGCTCCCTCCTACTCAGAAAGGATGATCTCATTCGCTCCCTACAACAAACAATTGTGAGCTACAACATCCCTCTCCTATTGTGGACATTCAAAAACCTGCTCCTAGTCTACTTGTAACTATTGCTCTCACACTTACTGGCCTTGATTTGTTAGTATCTGAGCCTGTACCTGTTCCTAATGCTCCTATTGTAGTTTCTGCTGTTGCGCCTGCTGTTATTATTGCTGCACCTTATACTTGTGCAGTTGTGCCTATTGTAGTTGTTGCACATTCTACGTATCCCACTTCAGCTTTGCTTGCTTACTTGCCTGTCTCCTTTGAGAAGCACACTATTGCTTTTGTTTCTTGCACACTTCATTCCTTGGGTTATCTTGGCGGAGGTGTTGGTAGACATTTTCAAGGCATTGTTGCTCCCATCCAGCCTATTAACTTGACTTCACACCATGACATTGGTTACAAAGTGAGTAATAAGTCTTTTATGGGACTTGTTGATAGAGCTCCTTTTTTTGTTCGCTTGACTCTTCGTGAGGATCTTGAGCTACACGAGTTTTTCTACTCCTACATTTAGGCCTGAGAACCCTGAGATTTCAGTTGTCAGACATGATCAACTTGACACACTTTCGTATGTTTTCTCGCATGCTCCAGTTTTGCACTTTGCATTAAATCATATGCTGACATCCTCCTTAGCCATCCGTATTCATCTGAAATGGATCTTTGATCACTTGTGGTGGCAACATAAGCATTCATTGAGAGGGCACTAGAGGCGTGACTCCACCATTAAGCTTCTTAATCCGTTCATTGCTCCTGCATTATAATGCTCCATTTTGTTTGAACTATTTTCTTTGGCAGTTGCGAAGCAATTGTCATGTTTTAGATGATGTCCTTTAGAGATTGACAACGTTTTGGAGTTTATATGCATCACTTAGTGAAGTAATTTTTTTTGTATGGAACTTTTTTGTAGTTGCTCTGAGTCTAAGAGTCATGGAGTTTTCTTCATGTAGTTGTGCTTCTTTTTTGGGCACTTTTCTCTACTTCAGTAGCATGACTCTCCCATCGCCACCAGAGCCATCTTCTTGAGAGGGATATTTCATTCTTTAGCATTTTTGAAAGATGTATTTGAGCTTGCCCTCCTTGTGAAGTGTAACTAGTCTAGTGAAACCTAGGGTCAACTTGCTAGTGTTTGAGTATTTGGCTTAGACCACTCATACAGATTTATAGCGTCACTCCACCCATTTAGCAGTATAGGAGGTATGGTACCGATCTTGCTTTGCGTGTCATGTCCATTGCTTTGGCAATTGCTTTTGATATTTGACACACTGCATCTTTTGGTAGTAGATCGTATTTAAGTTTGGTGAACTCTTGCACTATCGACACTACTGGCAGTCTCCTTGCAGGGAGCTATTCTAGTGAATTACAATGTCAGCTATATTGTTTTGTGTGATTGAGTTGTGGATCCATACCACTAGTGCAAAATGAATTTAAGTGAAAATATGTCTACTAAACATTTCTTCTGGTTAGCATAACTTTAGCTCTTTGGAAGAGCAGTGGATTCGGACTTGTAAAGTGCTTTGTAAGTCTGGGAACCCCAACCCCTGTCAACATTAGTAGCTTCGGACCATGCATTTCTCATCGAATCTTTTGTGACTTTCAAGTCCATTCGAGTGCACTTATGTTTGATGGGCTTTGTTCCGTGTAGTGCACCTATTACAACATTGTGGTTAGTCTTTGAGTTATGCTTCTCAGGATGCCTTGCACAAAAGTTCTTGCTCCACTTTGGCTGTTGTTTTACTGGTTTTTTGGGTAATGTGCAGTGACTTATTTTGTCCATGGTAACTCTTTTTTCCCAATTGTTTGTAAATGGGTACTTGATCAGGCCTCGTTGTAGAGACCCATATTTTGATTTGTCTCCTAGCTTTTCTCCTTTTTCACCTCCCATTTTGTGCTTGGAGTGTGTTGGAGTGTTCACACTTGTTGGTGTGGTTTAAGATCTTTCCGAACCACTTAACATTGTGTTCACACTTCCAAAGGGTTAAGCTTAAATTGGGAGTTTGATTATTGTTGGGGTGAAACTAATTGTGCATCACAATTTGTTAAGTACTCAATTATTGTTTATTATCTATGTTGCCAGGAAATGAACCCCACCCCCCTCGTATCCAGCTTGAAATGTTTCTGGTATTGTAACGAGTACGAAACGTCCTCGGCATTTCCCGGACGTTTTGTGGCTTATGTATTATAAGGAAGAGTTTATTTCAGTTTGCTGTTGTGTTACTTCACTCAATCTTTTCAAATATAGCCTATATTTCTGTTCAGAGAATTTTCCAAACCCATGAATAAGTTAAAGTGTGCTAAGCTGTAAAGTCTTATAACATTAAAACTATACTAGCAAGGAGGCACATAAAACAATCCTAAATATAGTTTGGGTCAGAATAGTAATCCAAAGAAAGTAGGAAGAATCTAGTAGAAACCAAGAAATGCCAGACTAGAAAGTAGGGTTTGAGCCGGTACATTACTGCTCCTTAGAATAGAATTTTCCATTGGAATCCTCAATCAAATGAATACAATGAAGTAGGTTATAACTATAATTTTTGAAACATGATTATGAGGAAAATCTAGATGATATATTCTAGAATCTAGATTAGAATCATGTATACATGAAACATTGAAATTGTAACCATGTTGAATAATGAATCTTTAGAACTTCAATGAATATAAAATATTTTGAGTGCTTTATTTCTTATGGTCCATGGATTAACATTTTGAAAATGAGTATCATCCATATATATATATATATAAATTTAAAATTTAAATTGTTTTATAATATATTGTACGGACGTTTCCGTAACGTTTCGTACCCAAGGTTTTTTAAAAAATCGGCCTTTTTGCGTTTCGGACCCGTACCCATACCCATACCTGTATCCGTTTCCTAACAACATAGCTTATTATCCTATTCTTGAGGTTCTCACATTAACCAATTTGTTATTGTCAAAACAACCTCTCAGGCTTATTTAGTAGGCACTCCCTTTTTATATTGTAATCCGAATTGTACATATTGAGAACATCAACATGGGGAGACATTATTGACCCGGTTGTTTTGCAAGTGTATTCTCCGTGTGACTTGTGGCTATGGTAATGAGTTTTCTGGTGGAGTGATCTTGGATGTGAGGATGTAATACTCTGATACAATCTTTCTTGAAACTCACTTGAGAACCTACAACATGCTCCTGAATGCATTGAAGCCTCCTTCTTCAAGACTTAGAATAGAAAATGATGAATTCTTCTAGGACTTGATCAAGTGGGTAAGAGGCCTACCTTTATTAGAAATCACTGCTAAGGAAATATATGATAAGCTCTCCTTATCTCATGAGGTCTCTTTAGGACTCAACGAAAAATGGGTTGTGTGTGACACCCCTCTTATAGATGGAAAGATAGTTTTTCTATTTTTGGGCTTCCTGTATTGAACCTAAAAATGATTATTTTAGATGGTTGGTCTTCATCAAAAGCTTGGTGTTGGGTCTCTCATCTCTAAAAGAGGTATTGGTAGTTTATATTGTACTGCATGTGGGCAAGTTGAAACAATTGTACATATTTTCTTTTCTTGTCCCTTTACTAGAGTTGTATGGAAAGTTTTTCTGTTTGTTTGGTCTAAATGTGTCAACAAGGAGATCTCATGGCTAGACATTGTGTCTAGCTCTTTAAGTGTGGAAAAGAAAATGCATATCTTTCTTCATAAGATTTGGTTTTTCTTTCCTTCTCCTTACAGGTTACCCCAACCCATTTCGAGACCCCGTTCCACGCCCCTTCCTGTACCATTTGGAAGCTCGATGAAGGTGATTTCACCTTCGCTAGCTTCTCCCCCCTTTACCCCAATTTACATCCCTCCCCTCTGACTTGATGTTTGACACCCTTTCTTCCACTATTTGTGACATTGCTTTGTGTTCCTTCCCCCATGTCACCCCCACCCTCCCTTATAAGCGGACCCGTCCCATGAACTAGTGGTACGACGAAGATTGCAAAGCCCTTCACCGCCAGCTTCGCTTTGCTTTCACACATGCTCTTCCCTCCTTCCCTTCTATCAAATCCAATTACCGTCGTCTCCTTCGCCACAAGAAGCGCACCTTTATCTCTCGCCGTCGTTTAGAGCTCCGTACATCCCTTATTCATTCCCCTAAACGTTTCTGGCATACCATTCTTCCCCGTCATTCCTCTTTACCACATGACTTGCACCCCAACTCCATGTTTACTCATATCTCCACCCTTTACGACATCCCTGGCCAGCCCCAGATCCATGTTTTGTCCCCTCCCTCCACCTGTCATATTTTTACCTGCACGAATGTGAAGAAAGCCATTTCTGCCATGAATAACAGCAGGGCTACAGACGAAGAGGGCCTCTAGGCGGAATTCCTCAAGCACGGTTTGGACACTCTAAACAACTATCTGGTGGACCTCTTCAATCAGGTGGTCTGTACGGGTTTTCTGAAGTTGTGGTCCCACCATATCATTCACCCTATCCACAAGTCGAGCCCCACTTCCAACCCGAACAACTACAGGACGATCATGGTGGGCCACACGTTCTCTAAGCTTTATGCCACGGTTCTCCACATGCAACTTTCTCAGTTTTTGGAGCAACACCATTACAGAGCCAGGGGGCAAGCGGGGTTCCGACCTGCTTACCAAACCATCGACCATATCCTTACCCTTTGTGCCATTATTGAGGAGGCTCGCCACCGCTCCTCCAAGGTTTTCTACTGCTTTGTGGATTTTGGGAAAGCCTTTGACTCAGTGCCACAGGAAGCTCTTTTCTGTAGACTTAGAGACATTGGTGTTTCTGAAACTCTTCTTGCTGCCATTATGCCCCTGTACGAGGAGGTTTTGGGCCACCTTCACACTGCTGCAGGTTGCTCATATTTTATCAGGAGCACCATCGGGGTTAAACAGGGTTGCCCCCTCTCGCCTACCTTGTTTGGTATTTACATCGATGCTTTGGAGGAATTTCTCAAGGACCATATTCAGGAGGAGGATGGTTGCCTTCTTCACCAGGTACTAATCTACATTCTCCTTTTTGCGGATGATGTGGTCCTCCTTGCCTCTTCCGTTGAAGGACTTTAGAGACAGCTGGACGCCTTAGCCCTCTTTTGCGACCATAGACAACTGACAGTTAACCTTGGTAAAACCAAGGTCATGATCTTCAATGGGTTGAAGACTTCTGATTTCCACTTCTTCTTTAGAGGGGAAGAGATTGAGATCACCAGTTCCTACACTTACCTGGGAGTTTTATTTACTGGGCCCCGTTTCAGTCTTCGACTTGCCCTTCAGCCTCGTGTCAATAAGGGGTATGGCTATTTGGCTATCTTGGAGAGACAGTGCTTCCACCATCACTTCCAAGACATCTTGTCAAAGATGTATCTTTCGGATTCTCTTGTGAGACCCACAGTTCTCTATGGCTCTGAGGTTTGGGGGCCATCCCTGCTTGATTTTGATTGGGCCACTGTTGAGCAAGTCCAGATTCTCATGCTCAGACGCATCATTAGGTGCAAAGAGACAGTTCCACACAATATCCTCCTAGCTGAGTTCGGGGGCTCGCCCCTTTAGACTGAAGACCATCTTTAGCCTTGTTTCTCCTTTGCATCGCATTCGGGGACTTTCAGCTTCCTCCGCAGGAAGGGATAGGTTTCTCTACCTTGCCTACTGTTCCTTCAAGGTTATTGCTCTTTCTGACCACAGCGACCGTTCTCGCTGCTGGTATGCTGGTGTCTCTCGACTTCTTAGCTCGTTCGGGATTCAGATGGACCGCCTCCCTCCTTATAGATACTTCATGGACGCTCCCGCCCATCTCCTACCAAGTAAGCAGGATCTGCAAAGAATCATCAGAGACGACATCTACAGGCAGTACATCCAGCACACATGGATCAGCCCTCCAGAGGGATTACGCCCCAAGATGGCATTCTATGTTGCACACTTCCTTGTGATCAATGATGGGCTTATTTGCCGGCCCACGTATATTTCCCGACACTGGTTGCAAGCACTCCGCATACCCCTAGGCCAATTCAAAGTGGGTTCTAATAGGCTTCAGGTTGAGGACCACCTGCTAGACCGCTCGGAGAGGATTTGGCAGCTTTGTTCTCTCCAGGAGGTCGAGACGGAGGAACACTTCATTTTCAGGTGCCCTATCTACTACGAGATCAGAGGGAGATTCCATTGCCTTTTCAGAGGGCATCCATGTCTTGCGGCTTTCTTCAGGTATCATGATTAGTGGTATTTCTTGCCCTTTATTTACAAGAGGCTCTCAGACTTCGGAATGAGTCCCTTCAATCCCCTCTCAGACACGCTACTACTCAACAGATCACATTTTTCTTTGTGGTGCTCTCACCAGTGAGGGGTACTAAGTGGCACCTTGACATTGGCCCATTTTGTTGAACCGACGGCCAAAGGAAAAATATAAGAGTAACTTAAGTTACAATAAATTTTTGTAAGTGCCTAAAAGAAAAAAATAAAAGAAAAATATTAAAGCACTTATAATTATTTATTTGACTTAATATAAACATGCACTTATAAGTTAATGTTGTAATATCTAGAAAGTGCAGAAGGGGTCTAATATTGTTTATATCCTTCCCAGGAAATATGGTGACTTACCTAGGGAAGTGATCATGACAAATAGAAAGTAAAAAGGCCCATTCCTTATTTTATATCCCCTCTAGGCAAAAGTACGACTTGCCTAGGATTAGAATATTGGGGAGGTAGTGGCCCTATGTTATATTTGTATCCTCCCTAGGAGGATTGGCGAGTTGTCAAGGAAAGACTATATTAGCTACCTAGAGGAAAAAAAGACCCAAAACCATTTTGTATTTCCCCTAGGAAAGATGCGACTAGGCCCCCTATTGGGAAAAATTGCATAGAGAATTGTGCTGCAAGCTGATTGGAGGTTAAAAAGGCTTCCTTTGAGTCACTTTGCCTATTTAAAGGTGAGGTCGACTTAGAAGAGGCATCCTATGTCATTTTATATTTTGCAATTAGCTTGTAAGCTGAAGCTCTTGGGCTGTAACTTCTGAGGACGAAAACCCTCAAGAAGCTTGGTGTAAAGAGAACGAAAACTCTCTTTTGCACTCCTATTTTGCATTGGGAATTCAGATACAATCAGGTTATTGAACTATTAATTTTGGGTACTGCTGGAACGACCTATTGTGGGATAGATTGTGGCACATTTGGAGGACATAATATTCAGAATTGTGTACCCGCTGTTCTGAGTTGTTCTTCCAATTATATCCCTACTTTTCTGGAGCTGATTCGTGAGTCCAAAGCACCTTCAGGATTTGCTGTAACTCACGTCTGGGTCTGCAGACTTATTTAAATAAAATGCAGCAGTCGGGCATTAAAATTCAGACTTCCTTGGATGCTTTTAATGGTATTCTCTTGGCTTTTACTTCTTAAATTTATTGCAGCTTTAACAGATCTGAATACAGTCGTGTTTGATGTCTCTAATGATACCGGTCTTCTATGGTTCAAGACGCCACTTCCAGTAATTAATTACAGCAGTCAATAACTATGATCTTTGTATGATTTTGTATATGTATTACGATCTAAATGGTCTCCATAATTTCTGCAAACATTTGAAGTGGAAACATGAAATAGAGGGGTGCTTTTTGTGAGTATAATACCAATACCTTAGTCGCAATTTTAAGGTTAAATCCTGGTCTGCATACAAAATTATTAGATTTGCACATGAAAGATTTGCAGTTGGGTGAAGGCTTGTTTAAAATCCAGCCTAGGTCTCAGGTGTCTCATCGGGGGACATTCCAGAGAGGGGTACTAAGTGGCACCTTGACATTAGTATGGACTCTCAGACTAGATACGTTAGGACTTGGGATGCCACCTTCCATGGACCACGGTCAGTTAGGAGGATTCAAAGGACTTTTATTGCTCATCCTTCTCCTAGACACCGACATTCCAGACCCTTCACGGTTTCAGCTACAGGACACAGACATATCACCAACTACTTCCACTCGGCCTCGGTTGCTAGATGACAGCGTTGAAGTTGGGGTTTTTTCTTCAGCTCCACCCATCTGCACCCTTGTAGCCATTGTGGCCCTTGCTTCACATTCTTCTTTCCTCTCTCTTCTCTCTTTTCTTGTTGTTCGGATGACCCTTTCGGGTCTCCCATTTGGATCTTTATGCATTGTACTGTGCAGTCCCATTGACCTACTTTTGTGGTCATTTGTTGGACATTAATATAATTATCTTATCTTATCTTATCTACTGAAATATTATATTTGGAAAGCAAGAAATGAAGATGTTTTTCAAGGAAAGGGCAGGAAGCTTATTGGATTCAACTATAAAGTCATGGCTAAGCATATGCAGGTGAATGTTCAACTTAAGTTTCCATTCCTCCTATTGAAATCCTTTGGCATATTTGGAAAGCAAGAACTGAAGAAGTTTTTCAAGGTAAGGGCAGGAACCTTATTGGCTTCAACCATAAAGTCATGGTTAAGCATTTGCATGTGCAGGTAAATGTTCAACTTGAGATTTCAGAGAGTGAACTTAAGGTGTTCCTGCAGCAAAGAATTATAAAAATCTGTCCTGAATATCTAGTTGACACTGGAATTTTTTTTAAGATCACTCCTGCTCCGGAATAGCAGGTGCCTGTGCTAGAAGGTACAGAGATAGACATATCTGTAGAGGATTGGAAGATGGTTAAAGACTCCTATTTTCAACAGGTTGACTCTCATGGGGTGGTGGGTGAGGGCTCTAGTGCCCCATTTCAAGGGTCTACTGCTCTTCCTCACTCTTCAGCCAGGCAGGAAGATATTATCAGTGCTATGTATGCAACTCTGGAAAGGATTGAATGTAATGAGATTGTTGAGGACCTGGACTTGCAACGAATAAGGAAAACTCCTCCATTCAACCCAAGAATGGATGAACGAATAAGGAAAACTCCTCTATTCAACCCAAGAATGGATGAACGAATAAGGAAAACTCCTCCATTCAACCCAAGAATGGATGAAGATTGAGCCTCATCATGCACTCTTTGTTCCTCTTCTTCTTTAGCTCCTGGTATTCCTCTACGAGTTATAGAGGATATGGGGCCCCGGGGGTGTGTTCCCAGATCTGCCTGAGAATGTTATTGAGGATTATGTCATGAAAACCATTGCTCACCTAGAATCTTGGCTGTCTAGGATAGATAATGTGCAGGCTGGTGGCATTGGTACTGGTAGAGAGGAGAAACCTGGGAGATTAAAAGAGCTGCCTGTGATTATAGAGAAAACAATGAGCCTATGAGGACTGATGCTTCCACGGGA
Source organism: Taxus chinensis (assembly GCA_019776745.2). NCBI lineage: Eukaryota > Viridiplantae > Streptophyta > Pinopsida > Cupressales > Taxaceae > Taxus > Taxus chinensis. The sequence continues at coordinate 14,559,983 of CM034151.1, read as the reverse complement.
TTAGGTACTGTGACAGAGGGACATGTCGATAATAGCACAGGTATGGATGAAGATGACGATTCCTCATTCTTGAGGAAACTAATGAAGCTGCTGACAATACTTCTAACTAAAATGATAATACGATTGGATGTCTGAGTTGGCTTTCGTAAATGTTGAATATGTATTGATAACTCTGCATTTGGGCATAGCCCTGACCTGTTGGTAATACACTTTTCATACTGCTGCTCACTTTGGGAGCTTTTGTTGGTAGTAAACTTTCGTAATTAGCAACTCTCTTGAAGAGATATTTCGGTACTTCTTGATTGGTTTTAGCTGTCTTTGGCATATTGGACGTATACTGTTTTGTAACTGCTTTTGCAATAGTTACCCCGAGAGGCATTCCTGCAATGTCAGCTAGGTAGTGTAATGGCGTGAGTTCACTTTTATTCTTGATATTAACTTTGACGTTTGTTTGACCATCATGTAGCAATTAATCCTTAAAATTTGACGTCCATTTGACCGTCACCTAAATATTTTTTTTTCTTGGAGAAGTCAATCAGAAAATAGTAATATCTTAGCCATATGTCAATTCATCCTTAAATTTGACTGTGATGTTTTTTATTTTTTTGGTATACTTATACTATACTATCATAGATATCTTAAATACATCTATCTAAAATATGCCGAGAGATATCAATCTCGAGGCACCCATATTGGATTTTTCACACAGGTTGGATATGCGTGTAGAAATTGAGATCTCTGGGTGTATTTTAAATAGCTGTATTTAAGATATCTATGCTAGTAAAAAAACGGTGCAAAGGTTCTGCAGAATCATCAAGCTTTCCCTACAATTTTTGCATAAGAAAGTAATTGCTCTTTGAAGCAAATGCATTAAGTCAGCATTTAGCATTAGGCAAGTGCATTGGCTATGTGAACCAAATGTCAAGCCAACACTATTGAGGCAAAATAATGATGCAAAGGTGTCACATCAAAAGGATGTTGAACCAACCTCTGAAGGACAAATGAATTGGTTGTGTTTAAGGTATGATGTTGAGCCAACACGGGCTATAGAATAATAAGCATGGAACTATTTGCATTTTGGTATACATGTAGAGCATACATTGCGATTTGGATTAGCTCACAATTTGGCACAAGGGTGTAAAGATTAGATTACCATTGAAGAAGCTACCGGTACAATCTAGACAAACCTGAAGAGCTTTAAAAGGTTCATATAAATGGAGCCCGAGTTATGCTGACATTGGGAGTCCATGAGACACATTCTACACATCCTTGGCAAGAAAAGGTAATGAAGACATCATGAAGACACTGGAACCCTTTAATTGCTTTCTAGACTGAAGTTGACTGGGATAAATATCAGAGATTGACATTGGCATGAAATATGTTGAAATCATTGAAGGAAAATATATGGTATTTCAAAAGAGGATGAAGTACCTAAGTGTGTATTCAGAGATGAGATCAAGTTTGGAATGCTACAATCTGGCTATAAGTTGAAGAGATTGCATAACACTGCAATGGAGGCATAGGTGACATATTGGCAGTTTGTAAGAAATGGCTTAGCACATTGGTTGTAGAAGTTCAAGGCAACGAGGAAAAAAAAGACTTAGATTTGGCGAAGATGGGAAATGAGTGAAATCAGAAATGCCTGTCAAGAATTTGGAGTTGTTAGGACCGAATAATCAATACCTGTGATTAAATAAGTTAGAACCAGAAGATTTGAGGAGAAATCCAGACAACAGCTATGTATAGGATCTTCTTTAGAAATGTGGTGCTTTGGAGTTCTGGAGGCGTAATGATGCTTCTTGGATTTTGAGCAATAGAAAGGAAGTTGTGGGTCCAGAAGGTGCCAGAAGATCTAGCCTTAGTCTGTACAGAGAAGGAAGCCAATGCTTATTTGACAAGGATCAGGTCTGTTTGTGCCGGATGCCATACCAGCCATAGGATAGGTAAAACTGGGAAAAGCATGAAAGGAAATTCACGTCTACAGATTCACGAAACAATGTGGACCTAGAGACTGAAGGATCAGTGACATTTGGGATCACACTTATGAATAAACGCTGCTGCTAGACTTTCCTGAGGTGTCTCTACTCTCTAAATTGGAGTTGAAATGAGAGGCAGACAGATGGGTTCTCAAGAACTTGACATTAGAGATAGAATTACATCAATGCTCGAATGTATTGACAATCGAGGCAGAAAGTGGAGAGATCAAGATAGATCACTGCTAGCATGAAGAGACTAACTGGATCAACATGCAAACATTCTGAGCCAGATTGGAAAAATATCTCTTGGAACTGGAAGTAGAGCTGAAATGAGAGATGAGAACTCTGACGATGGAATCTATTATTGTTACAGTGCTGAAACAGAGAGCATTGTATGATTGTAATAGAAGAGAGGCATGCAAGTTGAGGAGCAGGACAACTGACTGTTGGGGAAAGCAAGAGAACCAAATCTTTATCCTTCCCACTGATGAAGGTTCTTCGGAGAAATCTGTTTCATCACAAAAGATGGCATTTGGAGAGGCTATCTTTTTTGATCATAAATTTCTTGGATGTTCCATTGGACAATTCACCCATACAGATTTCATGCTTAAGAACGACTTAAAATTAATCCATGGGTGCACTACTTCAAGTTCTATGGTTACCATTATAGACTGCAGAAATAGAAATGCTTACTAACACAGCTATCAAAAAAATAATAAAGGGTTTTAAATGACTGCAAAAGGTGGACAATAGTTCTATCATTTATGCTTATAAGCTCACTAATGCAGTCGTCAAGAAAACAATACAGGGATTTAAATGACTGTGAAGTGTGGGAAATAATGAAGCTACAGCAAAGGAGCATTGAATAGACACATTTATTTACCCTGGAAAAACTTGCGTGGGAAAAATCCAGCATAAAAATGGGCCGTGCCTCTGTTTCTCCTTTTAAGTTATATAAATCAGCAAATGCAAACTACAAATAGTGGCTTCCAGTGGGGAAACTGGACTGCCATGGACTCAATCATCCTTCCTACAGTAACCTAATACTCGCTGCTTTGCAAAATCAGATTCTAAGACCTTGTATAATGTTGAAACTCTCATAGATCTGCCGTGAATTCTGTAGATGCTTTAGTAGAGGTTCATTGCAGGTTCTCATAGACGTTAAGGATTGTTTCAATTGCATTTCATCCTTGTCACACCATGGAAGCCCAAGAGTTGTCAAAGATGGGGTTGACACTCTCTTGAAGTGCATCTGGATGGGCTGAACATGCACTGAGTTCGTACAAACGCCCTTCGTTTTGCTAGCCTGTTTTTGAGAGATGTTGGAGAGAATTTCCTTAGAAAATGTGGAAAAGTGGTTTGAAGAGCAAGAACTGGAGTTTGTTGTGACCCACCCTAATCGAGGTGTGCAAGACCCCAAGAAGTGGTTGAATGAGGTGTTGTATGATGAACTCTACGAAATCCTCTTTTGTGAATTGCCTATGCATTTGTATGCGCGGATAATGGTGTATGCTTTTGGGAAGAATATAAATTTGGGACAAAATTACCCGTGGATTCCATATAGGATTGAGCAGTTAAGGCAAATTGATGAAGTTTGGATACACGTAATAGAAGTTTGGTGGGAAGGCGCATTTTGGAGTTACTTGTTGGAGTTACTTGTGTCAATGTACTTGTTCCCCGAAGAAGCAAAGTACCGGTTTTTGTGTGAACCAAGAGGAGCATATATTAAAACCATTCCGTGGAGGACAAAAATGTTATTTATTGATTGGGGGCTAGAAGTTATGTTGATGAGGAGCTAAACCCCCCAACACATGGTGAGAAGATGGTGAGTGGAGTGAGCACACATGATAGATACAAAATAAGAAATTGACGAAAGGGAACTTCAGAGGAGGTATGATGAGGCGTACAAAGTAAGTTTGGCTATTGCGATGGTTGCACAAAAGGGAGAAGCAAGAGAGGAGGATGCTGTAAGGACCCTAGAAGAATTGGGAAGGTACAAACTTGCTTTTGACATTGCAAAGACAGAGAGAAATGTGCACCCCTCTTGATGAAGTATGGGAACCCTTGGAAGTTGGACAAAGAGGATGGAGAGGAAAAAAACTCCTCCCAACACCACTAGACATTCACTATCGTGTCATTGTTTATCATATAAAAGAAGAATTTGACGAAGGATTTGGGACACGACTGGTTAAAGTAGAGGAGTTTGCTCAAGAGATAGGGCATCAATCTATGTTTCAACTGCTATCATTAAATCCCTTTGTGAACCAAGAAATGTCTACACCAACAGGAATGCGAAGTTCAACTAACACTTATAATGCGCCTATGTTTGCTACCATTGCCCTGTTGATTGCTCCCATAGTAGGATCATTAAGAAGAGGCCTTGTTCCGGCGGCAACTCAAGTCTCGAGTTCTATGACCCCACCCATTATCAATATAACAACACAAGCCTAACATTATTTTATGATCAATAAATGAGATTACCGGAGTATCCAGAGTGGAGAATAGGATGACCATGTCCACTCTTGTGAAATCATCTAGAGAGTGAAAGGAGTGACTATTCTACACAAGAAGGCAAGTCAGTTTAGCACAAAGCTATTGGATAAAGCACACTTTTAGTATTGGAAGCTTGATCCCAATCAAGCTTGTGTAGATTATGATCTCTTGAAGAAAAAATTCTTGGAAAAGTTTGATATCCCAAAGTTTGAATAACAAAGTATCGTGCAATTGAAGGATATCAAGAAAAATGCATCTGCATATGTGCAAACATATGATGCACGCTTCAAGACATTAGTTTCCAAGATCTCGTATAAGCTGAACCCAATTCAACATGCATAATGGTTTGTAGGAGGTTTAATTACACCCCTAGTGAGAGCCTTACCAATTTATACTGTTAAAGAGTCTTGAGAAGTGCTAGAGGTTGTGCTTAGAGTTGAAGTGGTAGAAAGTATAAACATTGAAATAAGCCAATTTTTGGAGGCCTAGATCTCAAATATGGCCAATCAAATACAAATGCTAGCGGCATGTGCGACATTGAAAGCTCTAGGGTTATGGTATAAAAACTACGAAGTTGAATGACATACCAGAAACGATTGCCGTAGGAATAATGTAAGGGCTATGACTAGGGTGTGCGAAATATTTCACTCGGACTATGATGTAATGAATTGCCCCACACTTTAGTGGGTGAAACAAATAAAGATGTCCTTGTGGTGTAAAGTGTGTGCACTAACACACGTGATGTAGAGAATTGCCATGTCGTTGAGTTTAGGGAAGTGTGAGAAAAAGGAGTGTGCTAGAAAATTGCAGAGGCCCCACATCAACACCAAGGGCATGCAAGAATGAATACACGCAGTAAACGTGTGTGAAGTGGAAGAAGATTCTTGCCCACATCCTGCTACAAGTGTGGAGTGTTGACCATTATCAGAGAGATTGTCCCATGGGTATTGTAGAGTTGGACATTGGATTGAGGACTGTTCGAATCTTTGTAAGAAGATGCATAAGAATGACAATACCCCTAAGGGTGCAAAGATGATCAAGCTTGGAGGTTGGGTTCCTAAGAAGACTGATAAAGGCCCTAAGTTGAATGTTACTACAAGGAGTGTAGCACAAACCCAACTATGGATAATGGAGATCCCACACATGCCACCAAAGAATGTTAGGATATGGTACTTGCATGGACATTCCCAAAAGAGGACCTTGTAAGAGGCGTTGGACATCATTAAGAGTTTGCAAGGAGAAGTCCAAGCAGCCAAGGATAAACAAGTGTTGGCGAAAAGGCATGTTGAAGGTAGCCCCTTCACGCAAGAGATAATAAAGCTCACTGAAATTTTGACCTTGTTAAAAACTAGTGGAATGTTGCCTATGTTGAAGGAATGACTTATGCAAAATGTTAAGAAAGTCCCTAAGCTTGAGCAAATGTTGAGGAGAGACTTGAAGTCAACCAAAGAAAACTTTGATCAAGAATTGTTGATAGATGCAACCATCAATGGGCATGAGATAAGGAAATCCTTATCGATCAAACATAAAGGTTAACATCTTGACAACCGATGCATGGAATAAGATGGGTAGGTCATCTTTGGAGGCTCCTACAAATATTTATTCATGAGAAACATGACTCATGCTGTGCTTGTTGGGACTTTGAACAATGTTGAGGTGGAAATCATGGGAGCTAAGTTCATAGTTGACTTTGAGGTGATTGAGCTGGTAGAGGTTGATAATTACCCTACCTTCTTGGGAATGCCTTGGTGCTTTGAAAATAATGTAGACACGTGCTTGAAAAAGTGCTATAGTAGTTTTGAAAATGGTGAGCATTGAGTTGTTTTTCCGCTAGATCCTGCTTTTGGACCTTTGTTTGTCGAGAGTATTGATATAGAGGAGGACATCAACCACATCTACAATATCATTGCGCATGAGAAGGATTACATTGACCCAAGGGATGATGGAGTTATACATTGGTGAAGTAGTGCTTCGCTTTTTGACACAAGTTGTACTTGTTATAGATGGGTTGAAGAGTCATATGAGATGATCGAAAGAAGATACACCAAAGTGGAGAAGAAGGTTAATGGTTGGGTAAAGAGTTCAAGGGTACATGTGCACACATCATAAGGGAAGATGCAATAGAATCCAAAATGCGCTTTGCTTGCAAGAAAGCATTTCGGTTGAGCAAGGGTAGGTCGAGTAAATTGCCGAGATTCGATGGGTCTACATGCACAAGTGCATATACAGTGGACTTGGAGGCTTGGTTACCAATGGAAGAAGAGAGTCAAGTCTCTAGTCTATACCTTGAAGAGTATTACTGTGCGTTGGTGGGCTACATCAATATAGACTTTTAAAGTGGAGTGACATCAAGGAGGCCTTAAGGACTTGGTTTTGAAAGGAGCGATTTGCAGAAGGCCTTACCAATCTACAATGTATTATTAGACCTAATAATCACTTGTAGGCTTATGGACGGATATGGAGGAACCCTTCAACAAACACTTTATGGGTTTATCCCTTGTATAAAACCCTAAGTAAATGGGTGCGCACATGGTACATAACCATGGAGACAAAAAGGGAGATCATAGAGTGGGAATAAATGAAGACTTCCCTTGTTTGTACTTTCTATTTTACACCATAAGAGGAACATTTAAAGGTTCCTTGGAAACAATGAGGAACTCCATCTTTTGCAATGACAAATAGATGGAGGAGCATGCGAGAAAGGTGTATGATGAAGACAATTATACCTTAAGAGACATGTTTGAAGAATCCATGAGTAACCATGGTCATGATATCAAAGCCCCTGAAAGAAGATTGGAAAAGAGGATGAAGACTTCGATGCATTTGCACGTCTAAATGTGCCTACCACTTAGGGAGAATGACTCGTTCAAGACACTAAGGGTGAAGGATCACAATATTACAATCAACTTATGTACACGAAGGAAGTTAACATTGGAACAAAAGATGATATGAAAATGGCCACTATTGGTGACTATTGATTAAATAAGGAGTTGGCTAGAATTGTTGAATACTCTGCGAGTTCAAGGATCTTTTCCTCAAAGGTTATCATGAGGTGAAAAGAGTTCATCCCTCGGGAAAAATGAGTATTAAATTTTGTGAAGGAGCTAATCAAGTGAAGAAGAGGCTTATATAATGAATTGAAATTCGTGAGTGAGGGTCAGAGGAGATAGATAGAATTTTAGCTTCAAAGATCATCCACCATATTGCAGAATCAAATTGGGAGAGCCCAATGGTGATTAGCATAAAGAAGGATGGGTGCATATGGATTTGTGTGGAATTTCGTGCTTTGAACAAGGCATGTGTGATTGACCCTTTCCTTGCTCCCTTCATTGAAGACATTTTTAGAGTAGTTAGATGCGAAGTATACACCTTCATTGGTGGATTTTTAGGATACCCCGAAGTGCACATCAATGGTGAAGAAAAAGCTAAGACCACCTTCACAATGAAACATGGCTCATTAACATATAATGTTATGCCCTTCAATCTGAAGAGCGCACCTTTGTTTTTCTTGCACATTGTAGTTGAGGCCTTAAAAAATTTCATCAACAAATTTTTACATGTGTATGTGGAGGATTGAACTATTTATGGATTGCTAAAAGATCATTTCATGAATTTAAGACCCATATTTGAGAGATGTCTACAATTGCAAATCTCCTTAAATCTTAAAAAGTGCATCTTTGCCACATCCTTTGGAGTTCTACTTGGCCATGTGATTTGCAAAGAGGGAATGCTAGTAGATCCAACCAAGATGGCGTTGTATTGTAGCTCGAGCCACCAACCAAATATATGTATGCATTTTTGGGACATTGTGGGTACTACCAGTAATTCTTCAAGAATTATGCCAACATTGCAAGGCCACTTGAAGAATTGTTGAGAATGGATTGCCCTATCACATGGGCTGCGCAATAAGAAGAGGCTTTTGAGGTCTTGAAAGAGAATTTAGCCAGTGTGCCAATCCTTAGGCTCTTAGGCTAGAAGAAACCATTCCATGTACATGTGGACGCATTAGGTGAAGCCATTGAAGTTATCTTAGGATAACTAGGATAGGGCTGGATAGATCACCCAATCTATTTTGCCAACAAAAAAATATCTTATGTAGAGAGAAATTACACCATTACCAAGCGAGAAACGCTTGCCATGGTGTATGCACTACAAATGTTTTGCCAATACCTTCTTACGACACTTTGACGAGATGAAATGTCGAGCACAAGAACCATTTGAAAAGTAGGCAATAGACTTCATTGGGCCTATCTCCCTAGCATTGTGGATGACTGGCCTGTGCTACATCATCATTGGCACCAATTACTTATATGATGGGTGGAGGTAGTTCTTACAAAATATTGCACTTTTGCTACAAAAACTAGATTCTTGTGGGAAACCATGATAAGTAGTTATGGGTGACCACTTAGTTTGATAACTAATAGAGGAGGCCACTTATTGGCAGAAACAATGCACATTCTATTGTCTAAGTTTATGTTCGCGCACCATAAGACTAGTCCCTATCACGCACATGCCAATGGAACTATGGAAGCTTTCAACAAGATATTGGGCACTACCTTAACCAAAATTTGTGATTTGGGAAGGCTTGATTGGGATGATATAGTTTCAATGATGTTTATGGGTTTACATGACAATTCACAAGAGGCTAACCAAGCACACCCCCTTTTAGTTAGTGTTTGGAAAAGAAGTGGTTCTTTCTGTACAGTTCCTAGTACCCTCACTATGCATAACCTACACAACAAAACTCGATGACAGAAGATCTAGAGATGAAATGTTACATGTACTCATGTAACTGAATGAAAAGAGACTCTTGGCTAGGTGGAGCCAAGGGGTAGAGAAAATAAGGCAAAAGGTTTGACATGGTAGGCACATTAAAGATAAGGTGCTAGCTAAAGGAGTACTTGTGTTGCTCTATGACTCAAAGTATGTTAAACACCCAAGAAAGTTGCATATTAGGTGGATAGAATCCTTTTGTCATCCATGACATATTGGAAATAGGTGCTTGCAAGCTATGCACCCTTGATGGTGAAGTGCTCTAAGGTCATTTTAATGGGAGCAGGTTGAAACCTTATCATTTGTTAAGAAACCACACTACAACATAAATAAGGCCACATAGCCAAGTAAACTAGTTTTTTCTATTACTTTTTCTAGGGATTTTGGTAGAAGATTGCGTATAAACAATAGCTCAGAGGTCAAGATATCTTGACAAGTGTGCAGAGATGGGTGAGGAATGATGTGCACACAACAACATGAAGGATGGCATGGCGGGACAAGTGCACTAATGCACATAGGAGAATGAGGAGGATATGTGGATGGCATAATGACAAGGATCCAAAAGCACACAACATATTGATAAATTGTGCAATGTGGAGAAAACAAAGACAGACAATTTGTTTGAATGACTTGGAAAATAGAAGGGCACTGAAGTGTGCAAGAGAATGTTGAGAGAAGACATGCGTTTGTTCACATGTGAAAAGTAAATTTGCGAACTTAAATCAACGATGGGGGACCATGTGCTCAATAAGTTGGGGGGAGGAGAAAAAGGAAATGCATTCAAATAAAACACACAAGGAAGAGATAAGGAACTGTAAGAATGCGTTGGCCATGTGTGAAAGTAGGAGAGAGAAAGAAATATGCCAAATGAAGAATGCTTTTAATGATGAACGAGGTGCATTTAATGAAGAAAGAAGGGAGAGCGTGATGAGTAGAGAGAGAAAGCACGACAAAGAGAGAGGAAGAACGATGAAGAGAGAGAAAAGGAAATCAAGGAGAGAAAAAGGTGCCTCCAACATAAAAGGGCTTGGGCACAAAACTTGAGTCAACATTTTGAAAATTAGGGTTTATGACATAAGGATGACATCATTAAAGTTTATAAAAGTTATACCCCAATTTGAATCATCATTTGCGTAGTCACGAGCTAAGGAGAGAACAAAGAGAAAAAATGTGCAGGAGAGCCATATGAAGCCATTAACAAGTGTTGACCGGAGCACATGTAAGATAAACTAGCGGAAAAGATTAGGGAAAAACCTTCACCAGCAAAGATGATAAGCTTTGAAAACCCCAGCGTGTCCAAAGTGAACTTGGGATCCAACTAGATGCTACCAAAGAAGGTATGACAATGACAAAGTCTACGAATGTCAAAGAACCAAAGAAGAAGGTCAAAATGCATAAGCATGAGAAACCTCATGCACAACAACCACATCCTTGATTCCAGAGGGAGATAGAGGATACAAAGATCATTGAGGAAGAGCTAGAGTCACTGCTATCATCATTATCTTCGACAGAGAGCACAAAAGATGGCTTTTAGGAGATGAACTACCCCTCAGGATGCTTATTAGGAGATTGGGACAACTTGTTGGGAAGATGTGATATAGAAGGGTATAACCATCACCAAACCGAGAATGAGAGTGACTTGAAGAGATATTATGTGGTGGAAGAGACTGATCAAGGCACAAAGGTCATCGCAGATGTTTGGATCAAGTTGGATTTGGAGAAGTTGGGAGTTTTTCAGCTCTATGGGCTTCCCTTATTTGGAAAGCCACACAAGCTTGGAAGTTTCCTTATTTTACGCGTGCACAGGGATATATTTTACTTCGTAAGGAGGAAGTATATTTCATCAAAATTGATTAACAAGTGTTGCCAAAATGAGCCCCATATTGCATTTTGGGCAACTAATCATACTTTTGTGGCAATTTTTTGCTAAAATGGAACCGTTTGCTTTCTTCTTTCTTCTATAGGTATTCAACTTGCTTTTAATGAGAGTTTACACGATGAGGATATAAATGAGTGCGGTGTGTTTGGATGAAATCTTCCAGGCTTGAATTATTTAATGCTTATAGATTTAATACTTTTGCGCTACGATTAAAAAAGAAAATGCCTTGGTTTTGTGACTCCCGCGAAACTTTAAAGAAATGTTGTTGGACAATCTAAGTGCCGAAGCATTGAAGTATAAAGATGATGAAGCGAGGCCAAAGTGTCGAAGCAACAAAGTGTCGGAAGCAACGAAGTGCCAAAGAGGCGAAGCAACAAAGTGTCGGAAGCAACGAAGTGCCAAAGAGGTTGATGTTCTGGAGAGGCTGAATTGCTAGAAGGCCAAAGCGCCCAAGTGTTGGAAGTGACGAAGTGTTAGAAGTGATGAAGTGACACAAGAACGAAGTGCCGTAGGGTCGAAGTGCCGATACAATACGTGGAGGAGATCGATGAGGTTCTATTTGCTACAATGTCTTCCTACTAGGTTAAATTTGATGGTTTTATAGTAGTGAGAAAGAGGCATGGGAATGTCAAAACGAATGAAGCAAAGGCAATCTTTATTATAAAATAAAGTTTTCCTTGTCTTTTATGATCTGCACACATGGTTAATTGTGCAATTGTTGGTTTGGCTGAGTTGGACACCAATGAACAAATGAGATAATGTCAAGTTATCCAATTGATTCAATTTCAAAGAGACTATCCAGAGAAAACAAAGTTTTGACAAAAATTGGAGCAAAAGTTTTAATGAAGAATGCAAATAGACAGAGATTTGGTTTTTTTAATTATAACTTTTGATTGGAAGCTTTGTTTTGAGAATGGTTAGTATTGTTAGAAAGCTTGTTCAGATAATTATGTAATGACTTTGATTTTAGGAGGATTTTTTAAGAGTTTCAAAATTAGGTTCATGGATCTAATTGTTAGAATGGAATATGCACTTGAGTATGGTTAGTATGAACTTTCATGTTAGCACCCTGGTAAGATAGTAACAAAGAGGGACCTGGTACCTTTACATGCTTCAGGTGAGCGCTCAGATTTGTTTGAGTGATGTGGCAGTGTGTCTAGGGTTTTGAGTGGGAAAATAAGACTACATTTTGCTTCCATTGCCGAGACCTCTTTTCAAACTCTTTACCACGATGTTGCATGATGATGGCATATCGGTTAACTCTTGCGGAATTGAAGATTGGGTGATTGACAGACAAGCTCAGTTTACGTGAAGATATGTAATGAAATTACTTGTATAATTCAAATCATGAGCAAAAATATAACACCAAATAACACCAATATTCCAGAATAATGATCTCAATATGCAATTAGAATAGCTTCACCACTTCGAGGGGGCAACCCTCCAAACCATAAAATAAGACTCAAATGCTCCAATATGATAATGAAATACTACATTCTAAAATCCCCTATATATATTATTCACTATGTTATGGCCAACACTAAGGCTGACCCACTAATGATATTATAACACATATGAAAGAGATATAACATAATATAATAAAATTATGTGGTAAGCCATAAGTTGGCTACTACATATCCTAATACAAGCATATAGGATTAAGGGCATAACATGTCGTTCCCCTTCAAAAGAAACATTTTCCCCAATGTTGAGAAGCTTTGGAGTGCTACTACAGGAATGTCATCATCTTCCCTTGTTGCATCTTTATTGTATATATTCTTCCATTTGATCAGGTACTCAGTAATAACCCATTGTCCCCAATCTTTTAATGCATGTTTGAAAGGATGCATTCAGGTTCTGAGATGACTCTCCCCTCCTCATCAAGCTCAAGACACACTACTGTTTGGGCTGATAATCTCTATGCTTGATTACTTTCTTCAGGAAAGAAACATGAAAGATTAAATGTATTCCGGTTGATCTGATGGAAGTTCTAATTTATATGTTACAGTACCAATCTTCTGCAATACTTGATAGGGGCCATAATACTTCGGTGAAAGTTTGTTAACTTTTTTTTGTTTATTTCAAATACATTTGCTTATATGGTTGTAAATGCACACAAAAACCCAATCACCGAATTCAAAATGCCTTTTAGTACGATGTTGATCAGCCTGTCTACTTCATGCGGTTTCGTGTCATTGTCAAGTTCTCTTTGAGACTAGAGATTACGTTTTGTTAGTACTGAATGTCCTCTTCTACTACTCTAGCCCGTGGTTTTCCTCTCAATGATGATGTGATGGATGGTGGATGGTACCCATAGAGTGCTAAAAAAGGATATATTTTAGATGAAGTATGGAAGGAATTGTTATGCCACCATTCCACAAGGGGCAGCCATTGGACCCATCTTGCTTGCTTATCTGATGTAAAGCAAACGGAGATATCCCTCCAAGCACTTATTTACAACTTCTGTTTTCCCATCAGAATGGGGATGATAAGAAGAGCTCCGAGCTAACTGATTACCCAAACATGAGAATAAATCTCAGTCCAAAAATTACTAGTGAATACAAGGTATTGATCACTTACTATAATTTTTGGTTGTCCCATGTAAGCTTCTGAAATTGTGTCCATGGAGGTTGTTGTCTACCGTGCTTGCAGCAAATGGGCATGCCAAGGCACAAAAATGAGCATATTTGGTGATTCTATCCACCACAACTATGATGACATTTTTTCCTTCAGATTTAGGAAATCTTGTGATGAAAGTCCATGGAAACCTCTTCCTAACGCTAGCTAGGAATATATAGAGGTTGTAGAATACTTGGGGACTTGAACTATTTCACCCTTATTTTTTTAACAAACCATGCATTCAGCCACAAATTTTTAGGACATCCCCCCTTTATCCCTTCCCAAAATAAATCTTGTTTGACTCGATGATAAGTCTTCAAGAATCCAAAATTCTCCCCTACTGGAGAAGCAGTAGAGCTCAAATAAAATCCTATTTTTAAGAGTGGAGTTTTTGCATAGGTATAATCTATTATTATACCATAAAGCATCCCCTTTCAATACAAATTTTCCAGACATGTTTGGATCATGTCTGAACATGATAAATGATATTTTATGTGGTTGGGTCATTTCTCCATCCGGAATTTACCTCATCTATCCAATCTTCATGTAATATGGATATGGCACATATTAAGGCCTGCAGTTGATTCATCTTTCTGCGATAGAGCATCCACAACTATATTCTCCTTCCCTTTCTTATAGATAATCTCAAAATTATATCCCAACATCTTGCAGACCCATTTTTGTTGTTCTTCAGATGATAAACATTTCTGCATCCAAGAAGTTTTTCAGACTATCATCATTTGTCTTCACTTTAAAGTGTCTTCCTATGAGATATAGGTCTCCATTGCTTTATTACATGGAGTATGGTCTAGCATTTCCTTCTCATAAGTCAGCTTGGAAAGATTACTTACCTTTGAATTGATGGCTATCAAAGGCAATAGGATGACCTTCTCACATGAGAACTACCCCCATATTATACCATTGATGCATCACATTTAAAAATGAATGATTTGAAAAAAATCTGGAATAGCCAAGACTAGGAGTGGTGAACATGGCCTCCTTCAACTTGCTCAAATGCTTTGGTTGCATCCTCACTCCGATGGAAAGGATTCCTTCTTTAATAAATTTGTTCAATGGTGCATGATATGCTTTCATAATGCCTCTACGAATCTTCGGTATTAACTTATAAGTCCCAAAAACCCTCGTAGATTCTTTAGGTTTTTTGGAACCTTCCACTCCATCATCTCCTTTGATCTTATTAGGATCCACTTAAACCCCCTTCACAAGAGACAATGTGACTGAAATATTCAACCTCCTTGAGTCCAAAAGAAACACTTAGAGATATTTGCATAAATTTGATGTTGCTCAAGGGTCTCCAAAAACTTATTTACATGATGCAAATGTTCCTCCCATGTTTTGCTATAAATTAGTATATAATCAAAAAACACTAAGATAAACTTTTTTGGGAATGACTTAACGATAGAATTTATCAAATTTTGAAATGTAGAAGGTGCATTTATGAGTCCAAAAGGAATTGGTAAGCATTCATAATGGATTTCATGTGCTCGAAAGGTAGTTTTATGAACATCCTCATCCCTGATGCTAATTTGGTGGTATTCCTGGAATGAAGATCAAGCTTTTTAAAATAAACAACACCATGTAACTCATCTAAGCAAATCATCAATTACAGGAATAAGAAACTTATCTTTGATTGTGTACTTATTAAGTTCCCTATAATCAAGACAAATGCACCACATTGTCATCTTTCTTCCATGCACCATCACTACTGGAGAATAATAAACAATTTGAATATGACAAATAATTCCTACTTCCAACATCTCTTGTACAATCTTTTTAATTTCACTCTTTTGCACATATGGGTACCTATAAGGTCTGATGTTAGGTGGTTGACTTCTTGGTAATAATTGAATAACATGATCATGATCTCTCTTTAGAGGTAAGCCCTTTGGTATATTTTCAAATACAACAGAGTGTGCATCCAACACTGCTTGCATATCTAATGGTATAATGTCCTTAGAATGATAAGCCTCCAATGAAAATAGTTGTGCCACAAACCCCTCTACACGTTTTTAAAGTATTTTTGCATGTGGTGAGAGCTCACCAATTGCAGGGACTTTGCTTTCAATCATCTTAGTTCAAAAGTCCTCCCTTCTGACTTAAAACACACGAACTCTTGGAAAGTTCATCTCAATGGTTCCCAAGGGGGTAAACCATTGAACTCCTAACATAATGTTTGCTCCTCCCGTGACAATGTCATACATAGGGCTATTTAACAAGTAATATCCTATGATGAGTTTAATGTTATGACATTTTCCTGAACAACTAACAATACCCCCATCAATGATCATTACTTGACATTCAAGAGTTGGATAAACAAAATATATCAAGCGCACCACTAACTTACGATTGATGAAATTGTGAGTACTCCCCGAGTCAATTAACACTCTTACCCTATATTTTTTTAAGAATCCAACCACTTTGAGGGTTTGGGGGGTGATAATACTCAAAATTGCATGACATGAGATTGTTGGCTGGGGATCTCGTAACTTTGGATCGACAATAACATCTACCTCTTCATCTTCTTCCTTTTCTTCTTCAATGGGCCCCTCAATGTAGACCAACTTCTTTTCAACACATTTATGTCCCAATCCATATTTGCTATCACAGTTAAAATGTAACCTTTTTTCTCTCTTTTCTTCAATTAGTTGAGGTGTTAGTTGAATTGGCCGAGGGAATGATGGTGTCAGGGTGCTATGGTTTTTGATGTTAGTGAAAGTCTACCTCTTGTTGGAAAGAAAATTTTCCTCTTCCCTATGTGCCATGATAATAAAATCAGAAACCTTAAGTGGATTAAACATACACACCTTATGCTCAATGTGGTCCTTAAGACCCCCAAGAAATATGTCATTCAAATTCCCTTCCGGAATATTCTCCACACACAAGGATAGGTTTTGGAACTAATGAACATAGTCCTTCACTGATCCTGTTTTCCGTAACTTTTCTAATTGGCTGAAGTAATTCTTTGACACACTAGAACTATATTGCAATTGCAGCTCTTCAATAAAAACTGTCCATGTGACACTAGAGCATTCCTCTGCGTTTGAGAACATAACCATCGATACTAGATGAATTGGTTAGGTTCGAGATACAAGGATGCCATGTTCACCTTTTTTCTAGATGTGATATGATGTAGATCAAAGAAATTCTCCATTTGGTTAATCCAATCGAGTGGATCCTTTCCATCAAACTTACACATTTCCACTTCTGGAACATGTTTTGCGCCTGCAGAGTATTTGAATTTGGATTCAGTGGGCTAGAAGATCCACCCTGGCTAGTTTGTCCATTATTGTGACCTAAAGATCCACCTTAGTTGATCTAAGGATGATTGCGTTGTGGCTGATTTGGAAGATGATGATGAACCTTTAGATTTGTACTGTGTTGTTTTATGATACCATCCAATCACTGATTGATCTTTTCTACATCTCCCTTATTGGCCATCTCAGATAGTAGGATTTGCAGATCATACGCAAGTTGGCTTAGCCTATGGTCTACCAAGATAAACCCTGACACTAAGAATACTGTAGTTGCCCCTTATGACTCCAACTCAACTATTACCTCATTATTGTCTGGAGTTTTACTTGGAGTGACAAGATTCTTTTGGCTTCTTGTGGAAAGTCCCACTGTGATGTCTCGTAATAGTAGGATTTAGGGATCAAGGCCAAAATTTAGGGTTTGGGGTTTTGAGAGGAAATAGGTCAGTTATGAAAAAATTCAAAAATCAAACTCAAACTAATTTTTATCCTCTTTCTGAAAATGTAAAGAACTTGGAAAAATTCCACAAGTTACAGCATATAGAGCGAATTTATGAAAAATGCTAAAATTGATATAAATTTTGCAAAACAAGTCAAAAAAGCTTGAAATTTGGAGAGGATCTTACTTGACTGATTTCACAACACCACGAAAAATTCCAGAAAAATTCGCTACCGTTTTTTGAGATATAGCTGAACCTTCACAATTAGGGTTTTGATGCAGTCATGGACAAGATCAAGCTCTGATACCACTTGTAATGAAATTACTAAGAATAAATCTGATTATCAATAGGAATAAAACACCAAAGAACACCAAAATGTAGTGAAATGATCACAATATGCAAGTAGAATAACTTAGCCACATCGAGGGAGATGACCTCCAAGCCATATAATAAGACTCAAGTGCTCAATATGATGATCAACTACTATATTCTATCTCCTATATATACTATTTCTATGTTATGGCCATCACCAAGGCCAACCCACTAATGATATTATGCCATATATGAAAGAGATACAACATGATAAGAAATAATGATAGCCACAAGTCTGCTATACACATCTAATGTAAGATATAGGATTAAGGGCGTAACAATTATCAACCATGATTCTATGGTAGTGGATAATTATTGTGCTAAGAAACATCCTAGAATATGCTTGGAAGATATTTTTAGTTGGGTATTGTATTTAAATTTTTTATGGCAACATGGGAGAAAATGGACGGGAAAAGGTAGAAGATCCCAAGATAGTATTTATTCTCTTCTCCCATCTATTCTCCCTTTTTCTATATATATGCCCTAACAATATTGTAAAAGGTTTCTCCTCCTTGAATGCAAAATACTACTCTTTTGAAAACTAAGCCTTTGAGTGCCTAGACCTTTGGTTTTTAGTTTTGTAAATGTATTAGTGCCTTGTATTATGGGTGTAATGACTTGTTTATGTTCCAAATTTTAATACATCTATCATTGTGGCTCAGATCTTGCCTTTATTTTTGTGATATTATTCCTTGCCTTTCTATTATTCTCCTGGTTTATTGTGTGTAACATTTGCAAGATTTTGATTCACTGTCCTATACAAGCTGAGAGGGAGAGTTAGATTCAAATACAAGTTTATTGTGGCCTATATATGCCTTTTGAAACCGAGTTTTGTCCTCTATGTTCTTATCTCATATAGGGAGGGTGATCCCCTCACTTATTGGTGCATTACCACGTTTATTTTCCATGTTTTCTTCCTCCCTTCCTCCTATAACTAGTAGATTAGAGTAGAATTGTGATAACATAGAGTGGTTTGGATAAGAGGCAACTTTCTCTGGAGGTCTGCCTCAAGGAGCCAAGTCCCCACATCTTGGAGGCATTTCCATTTTTATTGCTAGGACACTAACTCCCACTTGGTTTTCTTTAGGTGCACATTTTTTAGCCGCCTATAGTTTCTGGCACGCCTGGTGGGATGATTTTTTCGCTTTGGATATATTGTAGTATATGTGGAAGCAAAGATGTAAACTTTAAAATTCTCAACTAAGATTTGGCGTGTTCTTAGTTTTTGTTGTTTTTTAAACCTCCATTTCAACCACTTGACGACTCCATTATGCTCTGATTTTCAAGTCCCAGTCACCTTATAAGCATATGAGAAGAATTGTGACAAGAAAAAGTGTTGGTGAAGGACATCCTATCAAATTCTTGCATCAATCACCCAAGAAGAGACTTAGAAGTAGATCTCTGCAAAGATTTGAGATGTCTCACCATCACCAAAGAACTGAATCCACTCCTCCAGTTGGTATTTCTTCCCATTTCCTTCAGAGGAGTATTCAATCTTTTGTATTCATGGGTTACCAAAAAAAATATGCCTTCCCTGCTTTCAATACTGGCGGCCCTTCCGCTTTAAATGTTTGGAATGATATCCCAACTTTAGCTCTTAAAAGCCTTACAAATTTTACCCCTGAAAATAAGGCCAACCCTATTGATCATATCAATGTTATTGCACATCTATGCTCAATCCACCATGTCACCCGAATTGATGTTTCTATGAGATTCTTGGCCTCTTCCCTAAAAGGAAAGGGTCTTACCTAGTATAGGAATCTCCCGTGTAACTCCATACATTTTTGGCATGAATTTGTAGAAAATTTGGAAAGACAATTTCAAGACAAAAGTGACAACTTGTCACTAATGGAGTAATTGACCACCATAAAGAGAGCATAGAGGCATTGCTTGATTTTAACTTTTGATTTCAAAGGACTTGGGACAAAATTCCACTCTTGGTAAGACCATCACACTCTGCTTTCCTATACTTCCTAAGAGCTTTAAATTCAGATATAACAATCATGATATAGTCCATGGGTGGGACATACATTCTTGACACTTATGACATTGCCATATTAGTTGAAAACAATTTGATACATGTGGGAAAGTTAGCCCCACGATCCCCTATGCCTTTGTTTCTTGAGATAACATCCTCTTTTGAAATTCATCATCAATCCCCTGTTCAACAACTGGAAACCATACTTAGTACTGCTGCAAATGAATTGGATGAGGTTAAAACTCTCCTTAGAAATATGGCTAATGAAATGACTTTCATGAAAAGGAAGCAAACCCAACTTGCTCTTAGACCTTATCAATCCTACAATCCTTCTTATTAGCAAATTAGAGTTCAACAACAAAATCAAATTGCTCCTACTAGGCTTCCTCAACAACAATGTCTTGCTATTACCAACCTTAACAGAATAATGGTCACTGTACGACGGAAAAGTGACAAGCAAGCGTGGGAATCTACAAGTGACTCTTCCTCGCACCTGACCTCCCGAGGTCATGCCGAGATAGCCGGTGGGGATGGAATATGTGTGAGATACAGACAAACTAGTTAGGCAATCTAATGTCTTCAATGCGCACTAACGGAACTTGCAAATCTAAAGCAAAGAAAGCCCTCCTAACTTGGGCTGGTGTGATAGATCGGTCAGCAAGGATGACTGCTCGAAGGCTCCAATCAATATCGAGCTCTGGCGTGATTCGATCTATGGGTTGTGGAATATGTGGAAAATGACCCGGGATAGTTTCGTGTATTTCTCCGGACAGGGTCATATGGTGGATGGTAAATGTAGCCAATCTATGGACGGTTCTCTGGCCTAGTCCAGAACTCTCTAGCTTTGTTAGCTGTTGTGTCTAGCAAGGATAATTGTTCGATGATGATAGGTGGAAGTGGAGTAGACTGGAATACTAGTGTGCGTAGGCCAGTGTCTATGTCTAATTCTCCTGTGGATTCGTTGGGCTGCGGGATTTGTGGGTCACAACCGTAGACTCTTAGTCGTTGTGGACCTGTTATGGTCATGCGTGAAATCAAGTCCTAATCCCTAATATCCAGTAATCGTATGCTTTCTCAGCTTCTATGTTTAGGATCAACAACTGTGTGATTTTCTCAGAATACCCTACAGGTGTTCGTGCAACCTGGATTCTTAGGCTGGTATCTATATCTAGAAGAGTGTCTCCTGCATCTGGCTGTGGGACCAAAGGATCACAACCAAAGGTTTGTTCTCTTTCGAACCCTTCTACAGTCATATGAATGTTTGCCTAGGGTAATCTGTAGTTCGGTTGATTTGACCAAAACGTGTGTGCTTGGTCGTCTTCTATGTTTAGTCCGCTCAACTGAGAATTGATTTGTTGCAAGCTTACCATTGTTCGGAAGACTTGAATCCTAAGATTTTGATCTATATCAGTTATTGTCCGTGATGAGATTGGGCTGGGGCACGATTGGCTCGAATATGTATTCCCTGGGCTCTCTAGGTCCCGTGATTGTCATACAAAAGTAACAAAGTAAATTAACTGTAACAAAATGAAACTTAACTATGTGAAGTGTATCTATAGCATATATGTTTTCTCTATCTTTTTGTGTTTTTCTGATGAACTTTACGAATTTAAGAAAACAACTATTTAAAATATCTAGAAAGACAACTAAAATAATAATTTAAAACAAACAAAATAACCGAGTGTAGCTATTTGTCTGTGTAATTTGTAGATCTATTCTAAACAATAAAATAGCTCATCTAATCTATTTGTAAGATTCTCGATCCTACCTCAGAAGTGAGGAGTGAATCATAGTTTCTCAGAAACTATCAATCCCCACAGCTTCCCTGGCAATATCGAGAATAGAATTTACTGAAATAAAGCAATTAACTACTCTATTTGATATGATTCTAACTAGAACTTTGAAAGCTAGAACCTGGATTCTGCAGAACAGTGGCGAATCCGATGGTGTGTGTGATCTTGTCCCCTCAGTATGATCTCCTCGTTCTTTCGTGTTCACGTGGATCCAGAAAAGCGTGTAATGCTAGCATCAACAGAAGTAGATATTGGGATAAAGGCAGCTCAGAATACACACCGAATACAATGCGAGTAGGAGAGGGATAGCGCAAGAGTACAGAGCTTGGCTTATGCAATTCCTAGCGGGATCTATTGCGAGTCATGCAACATAAAGCATCCAGAACCTGAAACTATCCTATTTGAGGAGCAAAACCTGCAACTTTAATGGCTTCCTAAGCTATTCTACTCCAATGGATTGGATGAAATAACAGCACTGCTTGCACAAGATGGATATGTGGCTTACCAACAGTAAAACAATGCTAACTAAGCATGTAACGAACTAAACTATGAATCCTAAGCAAAATAAAAGACTGAATTACTGAAAATGAGAAGATGAGAAGTGAATGAGGGGCCATTTGCTTGAGCACAAGCCATCTATTTATAGCATTTGCATTTACCCAAGGTAAAAGCCAAATAGAACTCTTAAACTATAAACAATGGCAAAACACTATTCCAGGGAACCAGAATCATAAATGCAAGCTTATGGCGGTGAAAGAAAGCTGGTAAAACATTGAATTTACGTGAGTCGTGTTAAAAGAGCTTTCTGGAAAATGCGTAAAGGACCGCCGCCCTGAGCAGGGTGGCGGTTACAGGACCGCCGCCCTGTTCAGGGTGGCGGTCACGAGACCGCCGCCCAGGCAGGGCGGCGGTTTCATCACTGAAGAGAAAAAGGCTAAGAAAAGAGGGGAAAAGGAAAAATAAAGCACGCGGGGGCTAAGCGGGGCATGCGGGATGTTAACGCACACTTGGAGAGCTTTTCTGGATCCCGAACACCTTGCGAGGAGACCTGTATCATCATTGGGGCACGTGTCACGTTGTTCTGACAGTACAGTACCTTACAATTTTGGGTACGTACATATTGCCCCCTCGGAGAAGCGTTTTAGCCATGAAGAGGCGTAAAATGGTGGGTCTGAGTATGGCGGTCCCGAAATGGGAAGTTAGAAGTTATACCTGATACATCCGTGTGTTGAAATGACGCCATCCAAAATTCCCGCTACCTGCAAAATGAAAAGAGAACTCAAGTGCAGATAGACACAATAGTTTGAAAAATAAACGCTAAAATAATAGGGAATGAGAACGTACCATTTGTGCGGGGATAGGAACTTACCTCCATCAGCGCTCCAAACCTGTGAAAAAGTCATTTTAAAACGAATCAGAGCGCTATATATATGAAAGTGGGCCCATTTTCCTATTCATTTGCGCGAGTCGATTTGATTGATTTTGAGCTCTGGGACCCACGGTGACAGTTTCTTGCGTGAGTAGAGTCAAAACGTCCGCGACGAGATAGCGATCATGCCTCCACGTGCGGCACATCGACCCGTGAGATCACAGGTTAGTTTTCTTCAGTTTATCCTTTTTACCCCCTTAAATTTGAAATGCTAAATACTTTGTCATGGGGGGGTAATTTTTGAAAATGTTAGTGTTGAAAGGTCCACCTAGGGGGGGCGCCTACTGGGTAGGCTTTGTTTTTAGGTAAAATGGTCATTTTTTACGTTTTTTAGGCTTTTTAAATTTAAAAACCCGCGTGGGTTTTCGGACCACGACCGCCGCCCTGCCCAGGGCGGCGGTTACATGACTGCCGCCCTATTCAGGGTGGCGGTTACACGACCTCCACCCTTAAGGCGGCGGTTACAAAACCGCCCCCTGCTCAGGGCGGCGGTTTTGCACAGAATGCAAAAGGAACCTCTTTTTGAGATTGTGTTTGTATTTTTAGCATTTCTACGTGCTTTCATGATTTTTCTAGTATTACTTGGATGCTAACTTGCTTTGTTTTGTGTGTTTTTGGGTGTATGCAGGCGAGGGAGGAGTATATCCGGTGGAGTAGAGAGAGGGAGTGTGATTGGCTCCCAGGGGTTCTAGATGCCCTCTCACAGGATGAGGAGGACACTCTTCAGCGGGCTGGGATACTACGCATTTCACGCGTGCCCCACGTTACACCATCTAGTCACATCCTTTGTGACTTGTTCTCATACTGGGATGCAGATCGGAACACCTTCCGATTGCCAGGGGTCCGCGGTGAGTGGACTATTACACTGGAGGACGTCTATCGCATTCTGGGGGTCCCGATCATCGGGAGACGACTCACCCTAGAGACAGCAGGCTCACGGGCACAGATTGCACAGTGGGCCACATATATGGGAGATGCAGTCATCTCCACGGGGTCGAAGAAGGGGGTGAGAGTTCGATCTATTCCTTCTTTGCCCATCCCCCTACTTCGCCAGGCCATCATGGGGATCCTTGCCTCGAGACTGATCGGGGACAAGGGAGGAGATACATTATTATACTGCTGGTCCCCCATTATTGCACAGATAGAGGGGCACGGTCGGATATATGCCTGGGGAGCAGACATTCTTGGGACCACCTACCATGACTTATACAGGGTGGTCCGTTTACAGGGGCAGTCATTGAGCCACCCGACTCTAGTCAGGAGTTGGGTCTATGAGCATTTCATCCCTTATGGCAGGGGTGTGGAGGTGGCAGATCCTGGAGCTGTGAGGGCAGCCAGATGGACAGACATGTCGGTGCTTAGAGCACCTCATCAGCCAGTTGCCTCCCTGACTACTGCCGACATGGAGGCCACACCATACCAGACTATGGCAGGCATATGGGGCGAGGAGGCTCTTACCTTGATCTCCTGCTCCACGACAGGGCAGCTTATTGACAGAGTGGGGCGAGTGGAGATGCACCCCTTTGGCCGAGTTCCTCAGCAGTTTGGCCTACCATACATGGGTATGCTTCCCCCAGTGGCGCCAGTATATAGATCAGTCCGAGAGGCCAGAGGGGGGCCTAGAGGCCGGGGTTGGACAGTGGTTACTCCTGGCATTCCTATTGCAGCCAGGAGGATAGTTCGTGCCAGAGGGAGAGCCGGTGCACCTCAGGCACCTTTACTTCAGATTGCCGTGGGTCCTGCCCATAGCAGCGATGACCCCATTGAGGTAGACTCCGAGTCTGAGGAGTTTACGGGGGGGAGACAGAGGAGGAGACCGAGGACAGTGATCCTGAGTGGCACGATACCCAGGACATCATGCAGGCGGAGAGGGCCGAGCAGAGTGCAGAGAGGGTGACTCTGGTTTCAGAGGAGCCACTCTCCCAGGGCCATGGGGAGGATGAGTCTGTTGCGGGGCGTTACGTTGCTCCAGCTACAGGAGCAGCCCCTCAGTCGGTAGCGGCATCCGTGGCGGGCGCTGACCCCATAGATCCATCTTGGAGGCCTGGTGATCCGAGTAAGTTACCCTCTCTCCCTTCTAGTGTTTGTTTCTTTGTTAGGATCTCCTTAGTTGCTATCTTGTATCTTTTAATTCCTTGTTTGGTTTCTAATTTGTTTTCTCCTTTGTTTGCAGAGACCGCCGATGAGTGGCGGGACTTGATCCGCAGGGTATGCACTGATACCCTGATGATCCCCATGGAGAGGACCCGCGCAGAGCTGTCCGTGGATGCTGGGGAGCCTTCAGGAGCCGGCAGACATACCGACGTCTTTGCTCCAGTCTGGCATGTGGCCAGGATGGTATCGACCCTTCGCACCGAGCTAGCGGGGTACAGGACAGCTGAGCGTCTAATGAGGAGCCATTCTCGTGGTGAGACTGCGGCTGTCCCTCGGGATCCTGAGCCCTCCATGCATTCAGAGTGCCGACATAGCCAGAGTCCTAGGCGTGGGCGTGCACCTTCAGAGGGGTCCCGTAGGGATTGAGAAGCCACTTGGCTCTCGTAGATTTTGTACTATATATTCTTTTGTATATCCCGGGCTCTTTGAGCGTTTTGACCATGCTTAGTGCATGATGGCATTGTATATAAACATTGATTATTTATATATATGCATTCGTTCTGGATCAAAATCTTGGCATTCATGGCTTTCTTTCTATTTCCAGTTTCCTCATGTATGCTATGATGTACGTTTATATGTTTCTTTTAGAATATATGCAATGGTGAACAAATGATGCAAGTGTTTTACTTTCCCTTTTGTGTTTCATGATGCTGATATATGATGATGTAGATATAATGTGATTTTGAATCTTAGTTTCTGTAAGCAATTTTGGATACTTCATGTTTGTTTTGGCAAAGTGATGAAAACAAACCGGTATGATGAACAGATAAACCTGCCCCTACCCCCAACTCCACGCAACTAGTAAGATGCGAGGGCTTATCACCAAGAGTTGGGAAGGGCGCAAGTTATGAGGTGTAGTGAAATGATAGTGATGAAAGACAGACAAAGCTTTGGTGGAACCAAATTAGGACACCACAAGTCTACTCTACTCGAGTGACTTCATAGTTTTGGATGCAACTTGCTTTGCGGTTTATCCAGACTTAGACCCGTAGATGGCCACATAGTAGACAAAATCTGGGTTTTTAGGATTTTAACTCTCTTGGGACTTTGAACATCTGATTCATTTGTTTTTGACTCAAAGTTTCAAAGTTTGAATTGTTTGTGTATGACTTTTTGCATTTATTTGTCAAGAGGACCCCCTACACTTTGCCCCATGCTACTAGTAAGAAGCGTGGGTTTATCACCGTGGGAAAAGTATAGGCGAGTAAGGGCATTCCCATCCTTTCCCAACCCTACGTCACTAGTAAGAGACGCAAGCTCATCACCAAAGGTTGGTGGGGCAAGGAAATGTGTAAAATTAAAATTTTCTGTTTGATCAATGTTTGACTTGTTTATTTGAGTAAAATGTCAGTATGTGTTTATTTCCAAAGAGATATACATATGGGATAGATGTGACACCATGAAGCTTCTAGAACAGACCATAGGCAAGACACCTACCCTAAGAAGAAATCAAAAGTGAGAATAAACTTGCAGATCTTGGTATGGTTACCGTTAAGACTTTGTCATGTCTAGCTTTATTTGATAAAATGATTCCGAGATAATTTGATGATATCATGAAAATGGAGAAGTATGATTAAAGTGTTTATGCCAACAACATCATGAGTTTGTAATGAATTGCTTTGAGAATAGATTCCTTAATCACCATTTGTGTATGAAACAAGCGGACAATATGATCCTAATCTATATGAAGATGCAATGTAGATAGATATATAAGTAGTGCTAGCTGCTTACGCGTAAAAATGCTTGAGGTGTAGGGAATTGACTGTTTCACCAAATTCCTCACCTTCTAGCGTACATAAGAGGTATGCACCATTCCCATAGTCTTTCATGACTCGGTATGGGCCTAACCATTTAGGCCGGAATTTCCTTCCTTCGCCGGTCTTCTTGTCGATCCGGCTGTCTAGTCTTAGAACTAGATCACCTTCATATATGTCGCGTTCATAGACTTTCTTGTTATATTGCCGGCACATCCGGTCAGCATAGACTCTATGCCACTGTTCAGCATCTAACCTAGTTTCATCTAGGCTTTCTAGTTGGGAAAGACGTGCTTCTCTGTAAGCGTCTTCATCCAGAATCCCTTGTAATGAAATGCGGAGACTGGGTATTTCAACCTCGAGTGGGAGAACTGCCTCTGCCCCGAATACTAGTGAAAAAGGAGTTGCTCCCGTTGGTGTTTTTATTGAGGTTCGGTGGGCCCATAAGGCCGGATATAACTTCAAGTGCCAATCTCGTTTGTTTTCTTTCACCGTTTTAAGGAGAATGGCTTTTAGTGTTTTATTCGTCGCTTCAGCCTGTCCATTGGCTTGAGGGTAATACAAGGAAGCCGTATGATGGCTTATTTTAAATTTATTGCATAGCTCGCGAACCTCTTCATTCTTAAAAGAAGTTCCATTATCGGAGATAATGATTTGCGGGATACCGTACCTGCAAATGATTTGGTTTAAAATGAACTTGGCGATTACAGAACCAGGTACAGTAGTAAGAGGCATAGCCTCTACCCATTTGGTAAAATATTCGGTGGCCGTGATTATAAAATTATGGCCGTCTGTGGACGAGGGAGAGAATTTCCCTATTAAATCTAGGCCCCATGTAGAAAAGGGCCATGGAGTAGTGATTGGTTGCAAAGCTTGTGCCGGCATATGGATCTCATGGGAGAATTCTTGGCACTTATGACACCTGCGTATGAACTCTACTGCGTCGTGTTCTAGAGTAGGCCAGAAATAGCCCATTCGATGTATTTTACGAGCGGTGGCATGACCACCGAAGTGGCCTCCACACATTCCACTGTGGGATTCATGGAGAATCTTCTTGGATTCTTCCGTGTCGACACATCTTAGGAGCATTCCATCGAACGCTTTCCGATAGAGCACTTGCTCTATAATGATGTATTTAGCTACGATAATACGTAACCACCTTCTTTGTTGTGGTGTAGCTCCTTCTGGATACGTATGGTCCATGATATAATTAATGATATCAGCGTACCAGGGACACTCAGAGATAGAGGGTCGGGTTTCGATGTAGTATACGCACTCATCTGGAAAATCTAAATCTACTAGATCGCCTCCATCTAATGGGTTATCAGCTAACCAATCTGTGATGATTTGTCCTTTAACCGACTTCTGATTTACAAATGTTAATTCGAATTCCCCCATTAAGGTTATAAAACATCCAGCCTTTTTAGACAAGGACCCTTGTGTGAGGAAAGTTCGTAAATGGTCCGTTTTTACCATGACCCTTGTTTCTTGATTCAGCATATAGTGTCTTAAGCATTTGGTTGCAAAGACTATGGCGAGGCATTCTCGTTCTGCTTGGGTATAACGTGTTTCATAGTCGAGCAACGTTCGGCTAATGAAATAAATCACGCGTTCTCTCTTGTCATCGTCTTCTTGAGCCAGCATGCAGGCTAGCGAGACATTGGTTGCTCGTGAATATAAAATTAACGGGCGATCTAGCTTAGGTGGCATTAGTGTAGGTGGTGATAACAGGAAACGCTTAACTGCATCAAAAGCTTCATTGCAGTCTTCAGTCCAATCAATGCTATAATCTTTCTTGAGCAAATTGTTGATTGGATGTATGGCGAAACTTAAGTCTGGGATGAATCTCCGGATTGCACCCAGCTTTCCGAGGAATGACCTGATTCCAGATTCATCCGAAGGTGGAACCATTTCGAGGACAGCCCGAATTTTGGTTGGGTCAACATCTATCCCTCGTAACGATATGATGTAACCTAGGAGCTTCCCTCCTGTTACTCCAAAGACGCACTTTTCTGGATTTAGCGTGACTCCGTACTCTATCAGCCGTGAGAGAATGATGCGGAGTATTTCCGGATGGTCACAACGCTTCTTGGCCTTAGCCAACAAGTCATCTACGTAGGATTCCATGATTTTATGAATTAAATCGTGAAATATATATGTCATAGCTCGCTGGTATGTAGCACCAGCATTCTTGAGACCAAATGGCATGACAACATAGCAATAAGTTCCCCAGGGAGTTATAAACGTGGTTTTAGCTTGATCTTGTTCAGATATTTTAATTTGATTGTATCCCGAGAATCCATCCATGAGAGACAAAAGTTCAAACCCAGCTGTTGCATCAACAATGACATCAATGGATGGCAACAGGAAGTCGTCTTTAGGACACGCTTTGTTGATGTCTCAGAAATCTATGCAGATGCGTATCTTTCCATTCTTCTTGAGAACGGGAATGATGTTAGACACCCATTGGGAGTAATCGACTGGCTTGATAAATCCTACTTGGAGGAGTTTTATTACCTCCTCTTTTACCATGAGAGCTACCTTGGGTTTCATGGGTCTCGATTTTTGTTTAACTGGCTTTGCATCAGATTTAGTGACGAGGTTGTGCACCGCGATGTGGGGTGCAACCCCTGTCATTTCCTTATAATTAAATGCAAACACCTTCTGATGTTCTTTGAGGATCCGAGTGTGTATTTCTACTTCCTCTGGGGTTAACGAGGACCCTAATTTCAATATCCTTGGTTCGTCTTCCGTTCCGATGTTAATATCAATTGTTTCTTCGATCAAAGAGGTGTTACCCTCTTCAAACTCAGGTGGCGCTGGAGGTAAATCCAAATCATCCCCATTTTCTACTGTGCATATGCTAGGTTCCATTTGTGAGGGAAGATCCACCATGGGATTTCCGAAGTAGGAAGACGAATGTGGGATTAAGGACAAATCTATCATATGATAGGAGAGATGTAGTGCCGCATAGGTGTTTAAGTAATCCAAAGTGGCCATATCACTATCAACATGGTCTAGGATAGTAGATTCATTTCTGTTTAAAAGAGAATTTGTCATTGTCTTTATCAATGGTTCATCACGAAGGGATACTATGAAACGGGTATCCTCTAACTTATTGCTTGGAGTAAAACGTGATGCGGAAGTTGCTATTGAATCAGCGAGAAGATTTTCCTCTCGCGGGATTGCTTCAATTGATATGAAGTCAAATTCCTTGCTTAAATCTAATACAACTTTTTTGTAAAGCTGTAAATGCTCGGCTTTGGTTTCATATATCTCTGAGACTTGGTTTGCTACCAATTGTGAGTCTCCTAAGACTCTGATGTTATCAACACCAATTCTTTTAGCTAAGATGAGGCCAAGGAGGAGGGCTTCGTACTCAGCGCCATTGTTTGTGCACTCAAAATTTAGTTTAAAGGCAAAAGGTAAGACTTTTCCTTCAGGGGAAGTGAAGATTACACCTGCCCCCGCTCCGTAACGGCATCTAGCTCCATCAAAATGGAGTGTCCAATATTTGACTGGGAATATGGATGCTGGGATATCTGTTGTGTTTGCATATTCTACTTCCACCATACAGAGATCCTCTGCTGGAAGAGAGCCAATGCCTAGGGGATATCCTATGCCTACTGAATCGAATGGTAAGAATATTGGTAGATCATTTTCTAGCAGTTCAACAATTTTTGCAGTAGTTCTTAATGATACTGCTTCTACAGTGTTAGCCTCATCTTTAGGGGTTGGGGTTACTTTGGCTAGGCTCATAGCTTCAAGATTTGTCGTAGGTACCAAATTTTCATTTGTTTTTGCGTCGGTAGGTTTATTAAGTTGATTTGTTGGGAGTTCAAACTCCGAGTGTACGCCTGGTCTTTTCTTTAAGTCAGCTAGGTGTACATCAAATGGTTTTGGATCACCTTTGGCCATGAATACCTTTCCTAAATGTAAAAACCTTACTTCTTGAAATAGTGTAGAAGGGATTGCCTTCATGCGGTGTATCCAAGGTCGGCCGAGGATCATATTATAGTTAGTTTCCCGATCTATAATATAAAACTCAGTCAAGATGGTTTTGGGTCCTAAGGTGACCGGTAATATTATAGTTCCAGCCGAGGTGGCTTTAAGACTATCATAGCCCCTTAGTGTATTTCGAGTTGTGGAGCAATTGGTTTCTCCATACCCTAGCTTTTGGAGGAAAGAGAAGGGGACTATGTTAACTGCCACCCCATCGTCAACCATTGCACACTTTACATAGTTGTTATAAACCCATACTTGCAAATGTAAGGCTGGATCACCTCGGCGTGCGATCTCAGCATCTGTCGGCATTTTGTTTATCTCGAATATGAATTCGACATCCCTATCTGCCTGCCCTGGAGGATGAACATCAAAGTCCACATGATTTACCTGTGTTTCAGGTGGTGGAGTGATGTTAATTAGATGACCTAAACCTAATGCTTCTAAAAGAGCAGCCCTGTGGGCAGGAGAGTTCTTTAGTAATTCTAAGAATGAAATGTGCGAGAAGGTTTTTGTTAGGTCGTTAATCAAATCATAGGCTCCCACAGGTTTTACTACGATTTGTTGGATGTCATCTGCCTCTGGCAGGTGGCTTGGACTTGGCTGAGAGAAATACTCTCGCATCCTTGTTATAGCTTCGATGGGTAGCTCAGCGTCTAACTCTACTAAACCGACTACCTTAGGTCGTGGTTGACTTCCTAGTTGCGGGGCAACTAATGGATTTAGCGAGGTCGAGGCTTCATGATCATTGTTTCCTGTCATTGCACCCTTGTTCGTCCCAGTTGGATTTAGCCTGTTGTTATCGTGATTTGGGAGTGGATCATTAAAGATCTTCAGGGGTGCGTTTTGAGGGGAAACTGCCCCTGAAAAGGTATTTGACGTTGGTGACGTAGGATCTGCTAAGAACATATCCATAAAAAGTTGTTTTTGTTCATCTGGCAAGCGTTGCATGAATTTATTGTAGTCACGGCACGTTCTAGTGTCATGGCCCCAAATTTTGTGGAAACCACAGTACGAATTAGGATTGTAATTCCTAGTTTGTTGATTTGATGTGTATTGTGGCCCAAAATTTTGATCAAACCGTTGTCTATTAAAATTTTGCGTTTGTTGTCTTTGGTTTGAATTCTGGTTTTGGTACCTAGTTGAATTTTGGCTTGGACCCTGTATGGGATTTCACCGTTGTTGTTGTTGTTGTGGATGATTAAAATCCACTGCATTGACTGTCGGGGTAAAGTTGTTGTTTCGTTGGTTGTTTATTTGTGATGGAGTATTGACAATATTTACCTTTTTAGGTTGGTCGGTTACTCCATCTGTTGTTACACCCCGATTTTTGTTAAGGATTTTAGGTCCTTGATTGACGTTCGTGGTAGTGGGATAAGTTGTAGTGTTCTGATTGGGGGCGATTAACCTCCCGTTTGCTCCATATGTTTTGCGACCACTATCAATTGCTGCTTGATCTATTCGAAGAGCACTCTCTAGTACTTCATCGTAAGTTCGTAATGGGAACTTCTGGACTTCTTCCTTCACTTCTCTGCTAAGCGAATGAAGGAATAAATCACATAGTT
The DNA here is from genome assembly GCA_019776745.2 of Taxus chinensis. Classification (NCBI taxonomy): domain Eukaryota; kingdom Viridiplantae; phylum Streptophyta; class Pinopsida; order Cupressales; family Taxaceae; genus Taxus; species Taxus chinensis. The sequence continues at coordinate 14,527,484 of CM034151.1, read as the reverse complement.
CCATTTGATCCATGTTTGGAGCACTTGCCGAGGAATAAAGGACTGTACGCCACCTTTGGATGAAATGGGTGACAGATTCGTTGTGTTCTTGTTTGATGTGTAAGAACTCCCTGATTCCTGTTCTTAATAGTTTGTTCATGTCGAAGGCCTTGATGAACTCTGAAACGAGTTGTTTGAACGAATGGATGGAAGCCTCAGGTATTCTATAATACCAATCGAGAGCGATGCCTTCCAAGGTTTTTGGGAATATTTTAGCAACAACCCCATCCCATGGGAGTAGTTCTCGAATGGCTGTAGCGTAAGCTTTGATATGCGCATTTGGATCTCCCTCTCCTTTGTATTTGGGAAAATCGGGAAGAGGTCTTGGAAGCATGACGCTTCGTATGGTGAAATCCAAGGGTTCTTTCAAATATTCTGAGTAAGTCCCTATCGCATATGTTTCGACCATTGACGGTGCCTGCTGAGGGAGCGGTGGTGGGATGGGTTGTTGATATGGCGCAGCGTATGCGTTGGCAGGGGCATAAGGAAGCCCCTGTGTTTGAGCAAAAATGCCGGGAGAGGAGAACATATCCCCTTGTGGTGATTTGGAGTATATGTTTAAGTATGACGGGGTACTATCCAGGAATGGATTGTTCTGTACTAGACCGGGAGGAACAGTGCTAGAGATGGTGGGTCTAGTTGGCATTTGTTGTGAATACTGAGGAGTCATGCCTAACGTGCCTACTCCTGTGAGGAGATCCACTTGGCTAGGATGGTGTGGAGGATTGGAACTCCCTGCTTGCATGAATTGCGAATTTTGACTTGCTTGGGCAAGTTCTAACCCTCTAACCTTTTCTATTAGAGTTGAAATGACTTCATTTGGTGAAGTTACATGATATTCTGCCTTGGTGGCGTTTGTTGTATACCATGGTTTTGTATAGGCATGTGATATCCTGCTATGAACTGATCGCTATCTTGCCAAGTTTCTCTGAGAGTATTTCCTATATGCAGTGGCATAGAGGTATTTTCTTGAAAAGAGACCTCGGGTTGTGGTTGTAAACCTCCTACAGGTGGATACATACCTCGAGAACGTTGGTCATTCCTGGCATAACGTACCGAATATTCATCGTCTAAACCTTGGTATGAGTCTGATTGTCTACTAATTTGTGGTCTAAGTAGTACCTGAGGAGATGAACCAGATTCTCTGGTGAACGTCATATTGTTCGAGCCTGAAGGCTCTGTTTGTTGCATTTGAGCGAGTTGTTCCAACTCCTCTGTTTGGAAGGATGAGCTATATCTGATCCTTGGAGTTTGTGTTGACAACTGACTAGTTGAATAGTTGTCGCCCCACACTGAGAGCGAGGGTGATGATTGTCTATTCTGTTGGGCGTAGTATGCCTCAAGACCCAAGAGGGGTCTGCCATATGCATCGAATCCTGACATATTCGGGGGGTATATGAATACCCGCAGAATAATGGGAAGGAGCGAAGGTGAAAGCCAATGAGGTGGAGAAGATGAAAAGTATACTAAACTTGGAAGAACACGTAATACTATGACTCCGAACTAGAAAGTAGGAAGTTCACGTCAGCTTCACTAATTTTGTTTGTTTCACGTCGGGTTCACCAATTTTGTACGACGGAAAAGTGACAAGCGAGCGTGGGAATCTACAAGTGACTCTTCCTCGCACCCGACCTCCCGAGGTCATGCCGAGACAGCCGGTGGGGATGGAATATGTGTGAGATACAGACAAACTAGTTAGGCAATCTAATGTCTTCAATGCGCACTAACGGAACTTGCAAATCTAAAGCAAAGAAAGCCCTCCTAACTTGGGCTGGTGTGATAGATCGGTCAGCAAGGATGACTACTCGAAGGCTCCAATCAATATCGAGCTCTGGCGTGATTCGATCTATGGGTTGTGGAATACGTGGAAAATGACCCGGGATAGTTTCGTGTATTTCTCCGGACAGGGTCATATGGTGGATGGTAAATGTAGCCAATTCTATGGACGGTTCTCTGGCCTAGTCCAGAACTCTCTAGCTTTGTTAGCTGTTGTGTCTAGCAAGGATAATTGTTCGATGATGATAGGTGGAAGTGGAGTAGACTGGAATACTAGTGTGCGTAGGCCAGTGTCTATGTCTAATTCTCCTGTGGATTCGTTGGGCTGCGGGATTTGTGGGTCACAACCGTAGACTCTTAGTCGTTGTGGACCTGTTATGGTCATGCGTGAAATCAAGTCCTAATCCCTAATATCCAGTAATCGTATGCTTTCTCAGCTTCTATGTTTAGGATCAATAACTGTGTGATTTTCTCAGAATACCCTACAGGTGTTCGTGCAACCTGGATTCTTAGGCTGGTATCTATATCTAGAAGAGTGTCTCCTACATCTGGCTATGGGACCAAAGGATCACAACCAAAGGTTTGTTCTCTTTCGAACCCTTCTACAGTCATATGAATGTTTGCCTAGGGTAATCTGTAGTTCGGTTGATTTGACCAAAACGTGTGTGCTTGGTCGTCTTCTATGTTTAGTCTGCTCAACTGAGAATTGATTTGTTGCAAGCTTACCGTTGTTCGGAAGACTTGAATCCTAAGATTTTGATCTATATCAGTTATTGCCGTGATGAGATTGGGCTGGGGCACGATTGGCTCGAATATGTATTCCCTGGGCTCTCTAGGTCCCGTGATTGTCATACAAAAGTAACAAAGTAAATTAACTGTAACAAAATGAAATTTAACTATGTGAAGTGTATCTATAGCATATATGTTTTCTCTATCTTTTTGTGTTTTTCTGATGAACTTTACGAATTTAAGAAAACAACTATTTAAAATATCTAGAAAGACAACTAAAATAATAATTTAAAACAAACAAAATAACCGAGTGTAGCTATTTGTCTGTGCAATTTGTAGATCTATTCTAAACAATAAAATAGCTCATCTAATCTATTTGCAAGATTCTCGATCCTACCTCAGAAGTGAGGAGTGAATCATAGTTTCTCAGAAACTATCAATCCCCACAGCTTCCCTGGCAATATCGAGAATAGAATTTACTGAAATAAAGCAATTAACTACTCTATTTGATATGATTCTAACTAGAACTTTGAAAGCTAGAACCTGGATTCTGCAGAACAGTGGCGAATCCGATGGTGTGTGTGATCTTGTCCCCTCAGTATGATCTCCTCGTTCTTTCATGTTCACGTGGATCCAGAAAAGCGTGTAATGCTAGCATCAACAGAAGTAGATATTGGGATAAAGGCAGCTCAGAATACACACTGAATACAATGCGAGTAGGAGAGGGATAGCGCAAGAGTACAGAGCTTGGCTTATGCAATTCCTAGTGGGATCTATTGCGAGTCATGCAACATAAAGCATCCAGAACCTGAAACTATCCTGTTTGAGGAGAAAAACCTGCAACTTTAATGGCTTCCTAAGCTATTCTACTCCAATGGATTGGATGAAATAACAACACTGCTTGCACAAGATGGATATGTGGCTTACCAACAGTAAAACAATGCTAACTAAGCATGTAACGAACTAAACTATGAATCCTAAGCAAAATAAAAGACTGAATTACTGAAAATGAGAAGATGAGAAGTGAATGAGGGGCCATTTGCTTGAGCACAAGCCAACCATTTATAGCATTTGCATTTACCCAAGGTAAAAGCCAAATAGAACTCTTAAACTATAAACAATGGCAAAACACTATTCCAGGGAACCAGAATCATAAATGCAAGCTTATGGCGGTGAAAGAAAGCTGGTAAAATGTTGAATTTACGTGAGTCGTGTTAAAAGAGCTTTCTGGAAAACACGTAAAGGACCGCCGCCCTGAGCAGGGCGGCGGTTTCAGGGTGGCGGTCACCGCCACCCAGGCAGGGGTGGCGGTTTTGTCAGAAGAGAAAAAGGCTAAGAAAAGAGGGGAAAAGGAAAAATAAAGCACGCGGGGGCTAAGCGGGGCATGCGGGATGTTAACGCACACTTGGAGAGATTTTTCGGATCCTGAACACCTTGCGAGGAGACCTGTATCATCATTGGGGCACGTGTCACGTTGTTCTGACAGTACAATACCTTACAATTTTGGGTACGTACAGGAACCTACATAAACCCCAAATGTAGTCAAGTTATAATACAAGAGCGAAGAAGAAACTCTTAAAATCAGATGTATAAACATCCAAAGACCCAATGACGTGTAATAAAAAAGGAGAAAACTCAAATTTAGGGGAGATTCCACGTAAGGCATAAGTGGTACACAACATGTAGCCCCATGTCAAGAATTGTAGTCAAATATATACCAACCCGAAATTGAAAAACCTAAGAGAGATTGAGCTACTAATAATTTGCAAAGGTTAGCACCAACACCACTGGATGTTGTAGAGAAAATGAAGAAAACAAATGTCAGTGTCTCCATGTGGAACGTGTTATCCAATTTTGCATCCCTACAAAATTGGACAAGTAAAAAATGGACTTAGTCATTTTAACAAGCTTGGAATGACCATTTGATTGTTAATTTCCCCTTCCTAAAAGCACTGGCTATTAACATTTGAAAACCCGTGGGATACTAAGGTTTAATTCATTAGTGGGTTATATGTTTAAAAGCCACGAAATAAAGGAGTGTTGGTCTAAAACTTAGGCATGTTTAATTAAACCCACGGGAAGCAAGGAAACCCGCACAACAAAGAAAATCCATAGCCAATCAAAGACCAACGCGTGGCAGTTGTAAAAAATGACAAACGACAGAAGATTGATGGTTAGAGGGGCCATGTGGCATCATTCCAGCTATCCTAAAAGGTTTTGGGCCTGACGGATTTCAAGTCCGCAAAATTAGTTGGAATTCATATTTCATCGAGTTTGGGCTACAACTAAGTGAACAAGTCAGCGGGGCGAGCATAGAAGCAAAAGGCGAACACATGGCGGTAATTTCTCATAGAGAAAAAGTTTCTAAGTCCTCCCAAGTAGAGGGTTGCGATGTGAAGACACAACCAATCAAATGCAAATAGGTGCTCAAGAAAGACTAACATTACGAAGTGCTTGGAGCTTTCTCATTGGCTCACACTTCACAATTGTCAGATGAGTTTATCAAACAAGACTGACATGCGAAGTAGCATGGAGCTTTTCTATTGGCTCGCATTTCGAAAGTGTTAGTCAAGGTTGTCAAAAGACTGACACAAGAAAGGTATATGGAGCTTTCCTATTGGTTGATACTTCACAGTTGTCAGTAGAGATCAAGGGAAGTTTGACATGCGAAGCAATGTGGAATGTCCTCATTAGTCAGTATTTCACAGTCTGACATGGTCTTCTATATAAAGAGTGAATTGTGGAGGTATGTGGAAGTATTCTATTGACTCACAATTCTAAGGAGACTGAAAATATCTAAGGACGATTTAACACTGTGAAGAAACGTGGTTGTTTCTTATTGGCCCGTATTTTCATAAGGATAAAGGCAGAGGAAATTAAAAGAGAAGTAGAGGGAAGCAGAGCTCGATACCGCGATCCAATGGGTGACTGACACATGGAAAAGACAAAAGCGGTGCACACATGGGCAAAGGACAATCCCCAAACCAATCAGGGGCTGTCATGTGTCGTGTTATTGTGCTTCCCGACATACCAAAACTTCAAATGGCCATATCTTTTGCTACAAAGCTCAAAATCTTGCAAAATCATTCTCGTTAGAAAGCTCTCCTCGAGACCTACAATTTGGCATCATCAAAATCCGATTTTGGAAAGATTTGGTAGGCATAAAAGGGCGAAATCAGTTTGAGCCATTAATGAGTAATTATAGGCAGTTCAACTATCGAAATTGATTGAGTATGGGTGCCACATTTTCCTTTCAAATATCTGATAACATGCTTTTGAGCTTGTCGGCTTCCCATTACTTTTTGCAGATTGGTCCTTTGCATAGGTGGGTAGTTGAAGCCACTAAACATTGTCTACAACATCTTTCTTTCTCTCTCTAGAAAGTTATAAATCTAAGTGTAGGCACTTGTAAAGGGAGATTTTTGGAAAAAGTAAAGGAACTTTTTTAAAATTGTTCTAGAGATTTTGTGAGTTGTAGGTCTCAGACTTTGATGTTTTGCAAAGTATTTCTTGCGTTATTCCTTGCATTGCAATGAATTGTGCATCCCTCAAGCAATAAAGTTCATGTTTTGTGGCTCTTTCTACCCTAGCTTGTATTCTATTGCATTTCTTGCCTTTCCTTGCATGTGCAGGTATATTGTGCATATTTTATTGTTTTTGCAGGGTTCAAATCTATTGTGCTCCAAAAAATGGTTATTTGAATGTTGTTATGGATTGTGGCACTTTTGTTTGCCCTTCTTTCCTTCATTTTCTCTCATTTTTACTCACAAGAATATCTCCACCTCGTGTTCTTGGTGCTATCACCTCCTTTAGTTTAGGATTTTAATTTTATGCATCTTTAGCTCCCTTGGAATTATAGGTTAGTGTTAGGTAGCTGCATTTCTATTCTAGGGGTATTTTTAGCTTTAAGAGTAGTTAGAGGAACCGACCTTCTCATGAGGTCTGTCTCAGTTCAGGTCCCACTCCCACAACTTGGAGAGAATCCCAAGTTGCCTCAAAGGCCTAGATCAACTTGATTTGGGACAAGTGCAAATTTGAGCTCCAATAGTTTTGGCACGTCCGGTGGGAGAGTGTGAAAGATTTATCTACATTATTGTCGAGTCTTGGTGTGTAACTTAGTAATTTCTATCTTTTGGAGGATTTTTTCTACACATCTAGAAATTCTAATCATCAAATCAATTGGTTTCAACAATCAAAGTGTCTTAGTCCATGAGAAGAATCCAAACAAGGTCTAGGACATCAGAAGGAGTTTTTGAGTACTTGCAACTATCACCTGGGAGGAGAAGAAGAGGAAGAACAATTCAAAGGTCACCTTCACCTCCAAATAGAATCTTTCCACACCACCTCATGGTAAGCCTTTTTTACAGTCTACTAGAGTTCTTAGATCTATCATTATGGCAACACAACAAGAAAATAAAGGATTTGTTAATTTTACTGGTAGCAGTCCTCTTGCTCTTAATGCCTAGAATCCCATTCCAGCATCTGCACTTAAGAGTGTCACTTTCTTCAATGGGGAAAATCATACCACTCCAGCTGACCATATACAAGAGATTGCCAATGTTTGTGCTATTCATAAAATTGTTGAATAAGATGTGGCTATTAAGCTATTAGCTTCTTCATTCAAGGGAAAAGATTTGTAATGGTTCAGGAGTTTGGTAGCATGATCAATCACTAATTGGATTCAGTTGGGGACAAATCTTTGCAATAAATTTGGATAAAAGTCAAACAATCTCTCTCTATTAGAACAGCTGACAACTATAAAGAGGGATCCCAATGAGCTGATGATAGACTTCAATTTCATATTTCAGAAGACCTGAGAGAGAATTCCAGCCCTTGTAAGACCAATTCCTGAAGGTGCTTTTATTTACTATTTAAGAGCTTTAAATTCTGATATTGCTATCATGATCCAATATATGGGGGGTGCAACATTTCATGGGGCTTATGCATTAGCTATTAGGGCTGAAAATTGTTTAAAACAAGTTGGGAAAGTAACTCATAGACCACCCATGCCCTTATATCTAGAATTGACTCAAGTTGCTCAACTCTCAATTGCTCCTATTCCTGAACAAAATCTCCAACCCATTGCCTCCATATATAGTTCTCCTACACAAAAAAAGGAGGATGAAGACATGAAATTATTAATTAGAACTTTGACCAACAAAGTCATATCCCTGGAAAAACAACAAGCCCAATCCTATAGAAATTATCAAAATCAGGGACAATCTTCAAAGCAAGGATTTAGCCAAGGATATCAGCCATATAGAAACCAACAACCTAATTAGAGATATGGACAAAATCAACAAAACAATAGGGGGCAGGGTCAAAATGCTCCTCTTCCATTGGCAATAGTAGCTCCTATCCAGTCATTTCTTGCTCCTAGCTCAAGCCAAGCATTGGTTCCAGTACAAAATAATGTGGTTCAGGAAATTGAATGGTGTTTTCCATGTAACCAACTACATAATCAACTTATTTGTGAAAGGGAATTGCATATTCAAGCCTACATGGTTCTAACTTCTTCCAATCAACAAGATCCATTTGTAAAAACACCCAATCCTAATGTGGAAGGCATCCAAGAGGTCAATCCTGATATCAATATCATGTTTTTTGGAGCTGATGAATTTTGTGTAGTAAATCAAGTGGTGGGAAGTTCTAGCAGACCTCAAGTTAATATTTCCAATAAAAAAGAAATTAACCAAATCCCATAATGAAGTCTCTCACAACTTGGAGACAATCCCATGTTGCCTTAAAGCCCCATATCAACTTGATTTGGGACGGGTGCAAATTTGAGCTCCAACAAGACGTTTTAGAAATTCTGGGTCAAAAATAGATTTTCTCCATGTCAATGTCTCCATGTGTATTTACATATGATGATTAATATAAGGGAGAGAAAATAAATCTAAAAATCAAAGATGAACACTACCATGAAATAACTGTCTCTCCCAAAGAATAACTCAAATTGGGCAAGGTATGCACTCCATAACGACATCGTGTACTTGTATAATTATGTTAAAAATATGATAATATTATTGCATCGACATCTGATGACCTTAAAGGATATAACTCTATAAATTATTCAACACACAATTGAGTTGTTTCCCGATTCCAAACTAGTGAGGCAAAAACAAATGCTAGGTAACCCTATAATTGAGCCTCTGATGAAAAAAGAAATTAACCAAATTGAATGAGACTAAGATCATTCTACCTATCAAACATTCCTTTTACGTTTCCAATCTAGTTCCGGTAAAGAAGAAGAATGGCAAAATTAGGCTATGTGTAGACTTTAGGGACTTGAACAAAGCTTCCCTCAAAGATCATTATCCCTTTCGTTCTATGGATCATATTTTGCAAACAGTAACATGGGCTGAGATATTCTCATTATTGAATGGTTTTTGAGGATTTAATCAAATCCTTGTGCAAGATTCTGACTGATATAAAATAACCTTCACCACCAAGTGGAGAAAACATGCTTACGAAAAAATGCCTTTAGGACTGTCTAATGCAAGTGCCACCTTCCAAAGAGCCATGCATTTGGCTTTCAAAGGGATAATAAATAATATTATCTTGGTCTATCTAAACGTTTTTTCCCAAGCAATAATAGGATCATTTGAATCACCTTGAATAAACCTTTAATAGATGCATGGAGTTTGGTGCGTCCCTTAATCCAAAGAAATACATATTTTTTTGGTCACCGAAGGTAAAATCTTGGGTCATGTTGTGTCAAAACATGGTTTAGCCATAGATCATGAATGAATTACAAACATTTTGGCTTTATCTCCTTTGGCTTTATCTCCCCCTTACACAAGAAGACACTTCAATCATTCTTGGGTAAAATAAATTTTGTGAGGGAGTTCATCACTAATTTTGTAAGCTTGGTGAGACCCATCATTTTAATGTTGAAGAAGGGATGTGATTTTAAATGGATTGATTCAAAAATGAGGTGTAATGAAAACTGACTCAATTATCCCGTTCCTTCGGATACCTAAATTTATCCTGATTTACCATGATTAATGTTTAAAATGTGTTGCAAAAACACAACAAGAATCAAACCACAAAATCAAGACAAAATGAACACCAAGATGATAACGGAGTTCACCTGATTTGGGCTACATCTCTAGGTCCTTTCAATGATGAACTAATATCTAAATGATGTAGAAAATAAATCTTATATTAATAAGCTCTTTGTCTACACCATCTGACGACTTGGCTCTAGGTACTAGCTCATGACATTGGCTTGAGCTACTGGCTTTGGCTCGTGACTCACGACATTAGCTACTTGCAATTGGCATTGGCTATGGGCTACTTGGCTCTGACTCAGGATCTATCAGTCTTGACATCCTCATGAGATTTGTACTACAGGTTCTTGACATAGCTGAAAAATATCCTTTGTGCGATGATGAAAATATACGCTCCAATACTATAGGTTGTTGCAAGAAGATAATCTCATTAATGATGAAAATGGTGTACTATGCTAGGGTACAAAGGAATCTTCGTCAATGTCTCTTTCTGATTCATACTATGGGCGGGTACAAGGTAACGACAACTACATAAACTTGACAAATGACCCGCTTGGATACACGGGCGTCCTAGAAAACAATGTCCTTACAATGGGAAATATCTCTGTACTGACGACATGCAACAATATCTGTACTGACAATGGGAAACAATATTCGTACGAATGACATACCATTCTTTATAATGATAGGCTACTCCAGGTGATAATAAGCTTCTTCGCATGGAAGGGCCAAATTTTTCCTACAAGCTTCTCGTGATGGACTCCAGAGAAAAAACTCCTAACTCCAAGCTTCTCTCTAAGGAGATCTGAAGTAAAATTGCTCCATCTTCAAAAAGCTCCTACTCCAAGCTCTTCTCCATGAGCTTGAGTCTTTGAGATCCTCCTTACCAAGCCAAGATTCAAGCTTTAATGGCCTTGGTTGAGTGTGTCACAAATTCCATGGGGTCCCCCTTTTATACTTGTTTAGGGCACCAAAATTTAAGGATATTTTCTTTATCCTTTTGTTTTGAAAATCCCTCATATAAGGGATATAATCCCATTTTATTCTGCACCATGTAAAGTTCTTAAAGCGCTTCCCACAATACACATGGGCTAAACCATATAACCGCCCCATCCATGTACTTGGTGGTTTCACCATAGGCAGGTACATGTGGGTTAAATCCCACATGTTTCTCCATGTAGTACTCTCCACACTGGCCCACTTAGGTTTTAATGCATTATGTAGACACAAAATCATGCACTTTAGGCATTATTTATCCTGATCTTCTACTACTATTTAGAGGGTTCTCAAGTGAATAAAGTACTAATTAATCCCACCTTTTCGCCATCTTATTATTTTATATTTTATTTCTTCATTCCTGCATATTTGCCTATACATATCCACTTGTTTTGCAACTGTCTTGACATTTTAGCCTAAACTCGGGCGCCCTGGTCCCACCTGGGGTGCCCTGATCCATGTCCCACTTTCCCGCTTCTTTTTGGGGTCTTTTTAGCCATTTTTCATCCTTATCTTTTTCCTAGTCGGCCATGTCGGGGTTTCTTACAAAATTAGAGCGAGAGAACCCTATAAATATAAAGTTATAAGAGCATAATAAGGGTCCTAGCGTCACATACTAATATCACTCCATCTAAAGTTGCATCCATTACATCATTTTCATCCACATAGTGCCATGCATCAAGGCTAGGATATTTGCATCAACACACACAACATAGGGGGAGGGATTCTATTCTATTCCATGCACACATGCTAGTACATTTTCTATAGTTATTATTTCTCGTTACTTCACAAAGTGCAACTGTCACAAGAGCACCTAGGGCACAACATGCACGCACACACACACACACACCATAACTACATCCGGGTCCGAAATGTAGTGCAACGTTAAGTGATAAGACCATTAGTTTGGCGGTTGAGGTCAGTCCAACCCATTCATTCTACATCTTTTATTTTTCTTATGGTTTGATACTTCCTTCTTTCTTGTAGGTCGTCATTGTATTATTCAACACATTCAGCACAATTCATAGAATCCAGTGTGAAAAACAAGCAATATTTCAAGACACCTTGCGGCCCTGTAAAATTCATACTCTGAGCATTTACATAGATTAGGGCACCTAATCTACAGACCAGGGCACCCCAGTACCTTCCTAGGCGCCTTAGTCTGCTTAGATCCTCTAGATCTAGCCTTTTCTGGACTTTTGGGTGTTCATTCCTACCTCTTGGTTTTACTGTCAGACCTGTGACAACCTGCGACAACCTTCAATAATCAACTAATTCATTTCTCCTTCCTTATGTGCATATTTAGGGTTTTATTTCACTTATAATTGTTTGTAATTATTCCATACTGTTAGTTCATATTTTACAATGTTTTAGTCATCCTATTTAGATTAACTAGTGGCTATACTTTCCATAGTATTAGATTTCCATGTGATGACTATAATTCTCTTTCACATCCCATCACTTTTGTTAAGGTGAGTAATCCATATATTGATCCACTTAATGTCTGTTGATTAGACCTTCATCACATATACGCTTGGGGAGCATAACAATCACACATCTCCCCTCCTCTTTTACCATCATTACATAGTCTTACGCCACACCTTCCAGATATATCATTTATTGCCCTTTCATATAGGTATACCATATCACACATCATAGCATCGTCCTTACTCGATGACACACTCTTGTGCTTCAGTTCACACTTGACTATTGAGGGATTACCATTACACTGAACCCCACACACTGCACCATAGACACTAAATATTCCATTGTTCATCCCGCATTGTGCATTATACACCATTCATCCTACACTTATTTCTACAGTCACATTATACATCACACATTTTCATAGCATACATTTTCCATATACTACACTAGTCATCATTACATATGAGTCTAGTTTTGCATTTCATCCATACATTTTATAGTTACGCTAGGTTACATTTTAAATATGAGTCTAGCTTTACATGTTATCACTACATATTCTATCTACACCTATCACTGCATCTTACATAGTTTACATACCCTACCTTTCCTACATTGCATAATTCAAATGGCACATTTCTTACATCATATATATCCTACATACTACACTAGATTCCATTACATATGGGTCTAGTTTTACCTATCATCATTACATATTCCATTTATATATACACCTCTTTTGGCATTTCACACATTACACATCCTTCACACACTACACATCCTATATTGCATTACCCACATCACACATTTACATACCCTATTCATCACTTGTTCATTTAGATTATGTTGTCTTCTACACGTTGTCGATAACATCCTATGATGCACTTTAGGTCCTCGGTCCATACTTGACTGCTGAGGGTTTACCAATCAAATGAACCTTATATTCATCATGCGACATTTTCCTCATGCGACATTTCCAGCGTTAGTGACATATACCTTAGGTTAAATCATCACATATTACATAATCTACACATCCTACATTTCATTTCCCACACCACACATTTACATACCCTATTCATCACTTGGTCGTTTATACTACGTTGTAGTGTAAGCGCTGCACTCACTACCCTATGACACACTTTAGTTCCTTGGTCCATACTCGACTACTGAGAGTTTACCAATCAAATGGACCTTACATTCATCATGCAACATTATCCTCATGCGACATTTGCAACATTAGTGACATACCCCTTAAGTTAAATTGTCACCCATTCTATCATTTTGTAGTGGTATACACCTTAGGTTACATCACCACTCCCTCCTTTCATATTGTAGTGGCATACACTTTAGGCTGAATCGACACCCATTTCCAATCCATTCATCATATAGTGATATACACTTAGGGATAAATCATCACTCATCTATTCAACAAGTCGTGATATACGCTTTGGCTATAGGGTTCACACACATCTCTCCACATGTCACAACTCATCACCATTACATATACATAGTCATCACAGTATGCTAGAAACAACCAACACTACTCGACCATTTCTCGATGACACACCATTGTTTACGGTTCATTCTTGACTTCTGAGGGGGAAAACAAAATGAACCTCATTGCATACACTTCCATCCACTTGGGGGGCACATTGATCCTATCGTTCCATCTTGCATTCCATTCCATCCATCCACAACATATTACATTATCTTGGGGGCATTTTCTCTTGCTTGTTAGTGTTTAGCATGATCACTTTATAACACATGTTAGACTATTTTATTATATTTCATTATCATCCACACATGCACATTCACACCTTTGTTTAGTGTGATCGCAGATATAAGGCTCTACATGTGACATGGATGCTCGCCATCTCCCCTTCCTATACCGGTCGCTCGGGGCATCCACATTCATCTTATCCAGGTGCTATTGTTTCATTTTGTACTTAGCATCTTATATTACTTGCTCATACATGCTTTGACAGATTGGTTATTGCTCTAAGATGTTAACGGGTGTTCCATGTGTAACACTTGTTTTGTAGGATTACATGTTTCCATGACTACTTGTTTGTTTGTACTTGTCTGCTGTGTTTGCCATTATATGTGAGATTTCACCTTTACTTGTGTGCACACTTGTCTATTGTTTGCGGCCATGATGGCCTTGTGTGTCTTGCGACATTGTGAGTGATGTCCCATGTTTGCAACCCGCTTTGTGCGGTCTACTTGTTTTCTTGTGTGTTTATACTACTTTGTTTCGTAGTTACTACATTGTCTGTGTATTTTTCACTTTTGTTATTATATAATATGTTTTCAGACTAACTCTTGTTTTAGCTAGCCATCCCCTTTTGTGCGCACCTTGGTATCTACCAAAAACTTTCCCTTTTCCTCATGCAGGGTAGAGTTTTACAGGTTAGAGTGCGGTTGGTCCTCTTTTCGGGCCGCATTCTCCTTTCAGCGACGTCACATGTGCCCCCAACAAGGGGGGCATCATTGAGGGTTTCTACTAACACAACATATTTACACCAGTCCAGTATAATGCACTTTCCACCCTTGGCATTGTGGGTTTTCATACGAGTAAGTTTAGACTAGTCTATGAATTCCATAAACAACGGAATCTACAGGACATGGTGTCTTTCGACAATTTTGCGAAGCAGTTATAGGCATAGGGGTTACAGTGGGTGTGCCTCTCTACACTACTCTGTCAAGTGGCGTTGGATCACCCAAAAAACCAGGACAGGACAAAGATATCTTCACACACTTAAGCAAAAATAGTTAAAGGTTGGAAGACATAAAGCATTTCCTCCCTATACTTCTTCAACCAGAATGGCGTGTGATTGCGCAAAAAACTCATGACAATATATGATATCCTTCTACATCCTTTTTCTCAACATGGATCAGGTGCACATGTTCCATTTACACTTTCCTTTTCACGTATTTTACATTTGTGTACTTTACATATTTCTATACACGCATATTTTACACAACATTTTTACATACATACATATTTGAATACTTGATTGTTTTCTCCTTGCAGGTCTGGCCGTATGAGAAACAAGCAGTTAAATTGGGGGAAACAACAAAAACAACAAAAATGACAATGACAACAACAACACACCGCGATAGACACTTGCATTTAATAATCATGCAAGTACGCTACATACAACATCAGCTACACATGCGTTCCGCCCTAGGTTCACTCTCATCACTTTTAATGTGCATTTTTCATCTTTAGAATCCATGCTCCTCCACATGTTTCTTTTTTTCATTCCACGCTTGAGTCTAGTCCATCGACATGTCTTCCTCTACACTCTACATGGATATAAAGTACACATCTCTATCTACTTTATGTTATTGAGCATTTCGCTCACCAACATAAAGTGGGGGAAATGTAGACACAAAATCATGCACTTTAGACATTATTTAGCCCGGTTTTATACTATATTTAAAGGGTTCTCAAGTGAATAAAGTACTAATTAATCCCACCTTTTGGCCATCTTATTTTTTATATTTTATTTTATCATTCCCACATATTTTCCTATACATATCCACTTGTTTCACAACTATTCTGACAATTCAGCCTAAATCGGGTGCCCAAGTCTGTACTAGGGCGCTCTGGGGCACCCCGATCCATGTTCCACTTTCCCACTTCTTTTTTGGGTCTTTCTAGCTGTTTCTCATCCTTATATTTTTCCTAGTTGGCCATGTTGGGGTTGATTACGAGATTAGAGTTAGAGAACCCTATAAATATAAAGTTATAAGACCATAATAAGAGTCCTAATGTCACATACTACTATCACTCCATCTAGAGTTACATCCATTGCATCATTTGCATCCACATAGTGCCATGCATCAAGGCTAGGAGATCTGTATCAACACACACAAAATATGTGGAGGGACTCTATTCTATTCCATGCACACATGATAGTACATTTTCTATAGTTATTATTGCTCGCTACTTCACAAAGTGTGACTGTCACAAGAGAACCTAGGGCACGACATGCACACACACACACACCATAACTACATCCGGGTCTGAAATGTAGTGCAACACTCAGTGATAAGACCACTAATTTGGCGGCTGAGGTTAGTCTGACCCATTCATTCTGCATCTTTTATTTTTCTTAGGGTTTGATACTTCCTACTTTCTTGCAGGTCGTCATTGTATTCTTCAACATGTTTGGTGTAATTTAGAGAATCTAGTGCGATAGACATGAAACATTTCAAGACACCTTGTGACCCTATAAAATTCAGATTTAGAGCATTTACAGGGATTAGGGCGCCTAATCTGTAGACCAGGGCACCATAATACCTTCCTAGGTACCTCAGTCTTATCAAATCCTCTAGATTTGGCCTTTTCAGGACTTTTGGGTGTTCGTTCCTACCTCTCGGCTTTACTGTCAGACCTGTAACAACCTGTGACAACCTTCAATAATCAACTAAGTCATTTCTCATTCTGTACTTGTATATTTAGGGTTTTATTTCACTTAGTATAATTATTTGCAATTATTCTATACTGTTATTAGTTCATATTTTACAACATTTTAGTCCTCCTATTTATATTAACAAGTAGCTATACTTTCCATAGTATTAGATTTCCATTTTTAGTTAATCACATTACTTTAAGCACTAGGAATAAGATATTATCCCACATTGGTGGGTTCATATATAAAATTAGCCTTTTTAAGGCTTTCCATCCCCATGCAATTCAGTCAAAGGACCACTTACCATGGCTTGGTTGTTGGCACTTAGCTGTGTGGCACATAACATGTGGAAGTTGGTGATGTGGCTAACAGTTGATAAGCGAGCTAGTTGGGAATTGTGGCGAGTTGGCAATTAATATGATGCATCGATTATATGAGCTTGATGATGTCACTATGGTGATAAGGCGAGCGAGTCCCACATAGTGTGAGCCCCACATCGATGATCGAAGACTAGAGGATGCAACTAAAACCGAAATTTTCCCAATATTCTTTCACGTCACCACTTTACTGCTCCCTAATAGACCAATTGGTGATCTCACATAGTGCCGCTTATTACATTTGTGCCTTCCATTCCGTCAGTTGCACCTGATCATGCACTGCCGATATCTCTTATGTACAACATCTGTTTCACCTTGTTCAAAAGGCATTGGGAAGCTCTCTTAAATCTCTTCTACATCCAACTTAATTAGGGAGATTTAGGGAATTTTTGTGTGTGTGAACGATCCTCCAGATCATGGACACATGAAGGAAAAAATAGTTTAAAAAAATTAATTAGGTCATAACTCATTTGATTAATCCATATTCAAGGATTTCACTCTCTATACATTTGGAGGAGCCAATAACACAGTTGCCATATTGACTCAAGAAAACCAACAAGCTTTTGAACAAGCTATTGTATTTGCAAGTCAGACTCTCAAGGACTATGAACTTAAATACATTTTTGTTGAAAATAAAATGTTTTCCATCTCGAGAGCCCTTAAGAAATTCAAACCTTCACTATCCAATAATAAGATCAATTCTCATGTCCTTCTCTGATAATAAGATCAATACTTGATTGAAGATCTACGACCTTCTCTGGAGTTGGTGTGTATCCAATTAGCAAAGGTTGCAACATACACAAATGTAGAAAAAACTTGGTTCCGAGACATGATGAATTATTTGGACATGGGAGAACTGCCTAATGTTTTTAACGATCCAAAAAGAGACATTTCAAGCTACAAGCCATTCATTATGAACTAATTGATGAGATTTTCTTTAGGAGAAAAATTGATAATGTCATGCTTAGATTAGGAATATCGAGTGGGAGAGGGATGGTTTTGCAAAATCTGTTGAAACCTTAGGAGAAAGGGGGTGTTACAAAGTAGACATGTGTTAAATGGGAAAATGCTCATGTAGGAAATATTTTTGAGCAGAGGCCATTTTTTATAGTGGTGGGAGAGTTTACAAGACCAAAAACAACAATGACCTTGAGGGATGCATGATAAAGGGAAAGACCTTGTTAATATATATACACCCTTGAGTGATGAATGTTAGACAAATTGTGAGATACAAAGATTGAAGAGACATGTTTAGGAAGATAGAGAGATTATATAAGAGATCTTGTATGAAGCCATGATTTATGAATGAGGAAAAAAGTGCTATGGATTCGATATGTTATTCTTACATGCAAGTATTTGTTTGTTAATAATGGCTATGTTTTCATAGTCTAATGCTTTTGCCCATAGTTTTTTGTTGTGCAAACACTTCATGTACATGACGAACATGATGTGAATTGGAATTATCTCACGCCTCGAGTGAGTGTGTTAAGGGTTTTCCTTAGTGTGATAGGCTGGTGTGGGATGGCGTTCTTGCTCTCTACACCAAGTTGGTGTAGGTTCATGCAGATAAAAAGATTAAAAGATGGCAAACTAGACTCACATAATTTTGGCTCCATTGTAGACACACATCATTATTGTGCAAATATGGTAAAGTAGGTGCAAGATGTTTCGACTCACACAAGAGGACATTGCGATTTGGTAGGACAAAGAATAAGAAGCTTTTGGGCAAAAACATCCTAATCGGAAGAATAATTCTCCAAATTTCTCTTCGAGGAATTAGGTGCAAATAAATCCATATGAATCTCTCTATGAGATCTTCTTTAGCAAACTCCAAAGGAATATGGACACTTGGTTAACTGCATATTATATGCTAAAAAGATTGAATATGGGAAAGAAGTAAAATTGGAATCTCGAGCACACTAGGAGACTCGCGAAGCATAAGACAACTTGAAAGTGCGCTGTTGATTTTTGGTGGAGAGGTACACTTCACAACTACATCATAGAATACACTATATCTATATTTTCTTGTGGTGATGAATACAAATTCAATTTCTTTTGTGAACCATGCAAATCCTATTTGAAGTATTTTCCCCTGGAAATAAAGAGGCTAATGGTGGACTTGGGAATTGAGAACTTTCATATGGACAGCTAAATATCTGACACAAAAGAGCAACACAACATGTTAGGGAAAGGAAGGAAAAATTTGGTTCTGACATGGATCTATCAAATGAGTAGATGTTGAGAAGGCTATGCTATGAAGAAGCTCAATACAATGGTATAAATGAGAAGGGACTACTTCGTGGAGATGAATCGACCTTTGGAATTGCTGGGAAAAACCAAGAGAATTGGTTATGGAGGAGGGATAAATAAGTGACAAAGAGGACCCATGAAGAAATGAGATGAGTGCCATAAAAAAACCAATTCAAGAGGATGATGAGGAACAATATAACACATATGACATCCTTTCCCAACCTACCGCGCATGATCGTGTGACTAGATCTCATGATATTAAAGATCAAGTGTTTATAGAAAATGATAGTGAAGAAGAGTTAGATAAAGAGAAGGGAAATAATGCATTGGATAATAGTTTCCCATTCATATTGTAACAAATTACACCGACACCAAAAAGGATACAATTTGCGCAAAACCCAAATACTCCAAAAGCATAAAGATTTAGGATGATGAGCAATGGAGAAACAACTTAAGATGTTGGAGGCGCATAGGGAGAAAAAACTATAAGTTTTGTGCTAGTTCAATAAGTAACAATAACCCCACCAGGATGAGCAGTTGTGCACACAATACCAACATTATGCCAAGTATAAACGATGAAACCAATGGAATTTCTTGAGCTCTTACAACAAACACAACATCTTAAGGAAGAGTTATACTTCTCCTGAGAACAAGACAATCCAATTTGCTACTACTCTGCTATATCATGAACATATGTGGTACAAGAAGTATGATCTGCAACAATATGTGGTGGACTATGATCAATTAAAGGAGGATTTTCAAAAGGAGTTTGATATTCCATAATTTAAGAAACAAAGTATTTCTATGCTCAAAGAAATTAAGCAAGAGTTGAATGAGAGTCTACATGCATATGATGCATGTTTTAAGACATTGATGTCTAAACTATCTTATGAGATCCACACGATGCACACAGTGGTTCGTTGGAGGATTTATCATGCCTTTCAGATGTGCCCTATTCCGTAAGGCCTTCATAGATCCAAGAGAAGAACTGGAGGAAACTTTGTGTGTAAAAGTAGTTAGAAGTATAAATAATGGGGTTAGCCCATTCATGGAGGCTCATATTACGTCTATGGTAACCCAATTGGAGAGGATGACTACAAATAACGCCAGGAAAGCATGTACTAGAAGTTGGTGTAGAGATTGTGAAGTAGAAGGCCACATAAAGACAACATGTTATCATCGCAAATTGAAATTCATTCTTCAAGCATGTAAAACTTATGAAGGAAGACATGATGTGAGGAACTGCCCTTTTCTTCAATGCCACTCTAGACAAAAGTGTCACTCTATTGTAAAATTTATGGCAAGCATACACACAATACAAAAAGTTGGTGTGTGATTGATCAAATCCATGAAGCCTGGTCCTTTGGGCTAAGATAGACTACAATATGGAATAACAATGAAGACCATGATAGAAACATGTGTGGAGGAGGTGGTCATGAAAGAGGTAGATGTGGAGGTGAAATATTCCCACCCATAACTTGTTATAAATGTGTCTCATTAGATCACTACCAACGTGACTTCCTGACATTTCCAATTTTCCCACATTTCTAAAAGGAACATAAGGTGTAGGGTTTCCCTGACCTTTATGCATTCATGAAAGAAAAGAGCGAGAAGGACACGTAAATGATAAATATTGCACACAACATTCCAAAAAAATGTTAGCATGCCAAGGTCCAATCCATCAGCTAAAGTGGAAATTAGTACACAAGTAGTTGTTGCATGCATGCAAAATTCGGTGTCTCATTTGGAGAATATAAGGCATGAAGAAATCTATCCCCAAAAAGACTACCCTGATGGAATGTAGAACAAAGAAGTTATGTAAGAAACTAAAGAGTGAGTTGGTGAACTCCGGGGCTTGAAGTACTAGGGGTCCTAGAACTTGACAAGACAAATAGGGCTGAATTTAGAGAGATGTGCAAACTCTTGCCCATTGAAGAAGTTATTCCTCTACTTCCGCAATTGATGTCTCATCAGATTCAAAATTTGGTGCACTGTAAAAAATTGGGTCACATGTAGAAGAAGGCTATCAAAGCAACTAAGGCCAATGAATATGATCATAAGATATTTGTTGTCGTATGTGTCAATGTCTAGAACATAAACAATAAATTGGTAGATATTGGGGAAAAATTTAAATGTATTAACAACTGATGCATGGAATAAAATGGATATTTTTGTGCTCCATCCATCTCCACACGTCTTGTTCATGGATAAGAAGACACACATCATGCCAATAGGTGTATTAAATAATTCCATCATCAACATTATGTGAGTTAGGTTTCATGGAGAATTCAAAGTTATTGGATTGGTAGAAGCATACAAATTTCCAACACTACTTGGTAGGTCTTGGTGTTGTGCCAATAATGCATACTTTTGCTTTAAAAAGTGCTACACTAGTTTTGATAATGACACTCAATGCATGATCATAGCTATGGATTCCAAGGCCCTACCTTCGTAGAAAATGTGGAATAACATGAGGATTTGGAGCATATATACAAGATACAAGACGAAGGTTTGGGGAACTGACCCAAATCAAGAAGGAGAGTTACAATGGAATGATGTGCAATCCATGTTAGATACACCCGCACGACATGTGACAATTGGGCACACGTCTCCTATGAGCTGATTGAAAGATATTTCTGTGCGGTTTTCTCATATAAAATGTAGATGGTCAACATGGTGTGAAGAGTTAGGGGAAAGTATATCATATGGCTAGGTAAGGAGAATAATTAGCTTATGCCATAGTTCCATGGTGGAGAAGATGTCCAAACCTTTTTGAGAGAAATAGAAAACTCAAGCAAGCTACAACAATTGTATGATTTATACAGTCAACAAGAACAACAATGCAATGGTGGGTAATTCATAACCCATCTCTAAAAACATGTAATCAAGTTAGTGAGGCTATGTACTCCAAATTTGATAAAAAAAATTTACGTGCAAGCTACACAATTATAGTGGAATAAAAAAGCTGGAAGAATGTCTAAGGTAGTGCAAGGAGGCTTGGAAAGAAGGCGTGAATCAATCAAACCAGTTGTGTGGACTCATGTCTTTTATCACACCTTGCATGTTTGGGTGCGCAGTTGGTACATAGGCAACAAAGTGAAAAGGGAAAATTCTTAGCGAGAAGCACTAAAAGTTGAATTTGTGCACACTTACTCCTTTATATTAGCTATGCCTAAATTGGATCACTCGCTTCATTGTATAAAACACATCATTTTAGGAGATGATGTAGTAATGTAGGAGAGAATGCTAAGCCTATGTAAAGATAAGGTGTTGATGCCGCCAAAGAATTTCAAGGAATGTAGTACTAAAAATGATTCAAGCAAAGAAGATGAAGTGGTGTGGCTAGAGCATAACTAAAAAAGTAAGGGAAAAATAAAGAGGGTGTGACAAATTGATGAAGAAACCAATGACAACCATTTGAATATAGAAACTTCTTATGGGTCAAGGGACATAATTGATAAAAAAATATTTTAGGATAGAGCCTCATCACGAGCCACTGAAATTCATCAAGGTGTGAACATAGGTGTACATATGAGGCGTAAAAAATAACGACACTAAGATATTATTAGAATCAAACATAGGTCGTTAAAAGAACTAAACTTTTGCATGAATATGAGGATTTTTTTTTTCTGCGAAGCTACCAAGAGATGAAAGGAGTGTGTTCTTCATTGGGGAAGATGGGTATTAATTTGATTGAGCATGAAAAATGCATGTGAAAAAGATCTTGCATGATGAACCCCAACTTGGGTGCCAAGTTAAAAGAGGAAATTGATAATATGTTGGCTGTGGGAGTTATAATACCGATGGAATAATATAAATGGGTTCATCTAATGCTAATAAGTATAAAAAAGGATGGGTGCATAAGAATTTACATGGACTATTGATAATTAAACTCACTATGCATGGTAGATCCATTCCAAACACCCTTTACAGAAGAAATTTTGGAAGGCGTCGTGGGGCTGGAGATATACATGAATTTTCAGGATATCATCAGGGTCATATCGCAAGGAAGGCCATTTGAAAACCTTTTTCATGATAGAATGGGGATCATTTGCATATACAGTAATGCCCTTTGGGCTTAAGAACGTGTCAATAGTTTTCTCGTGCATAGTGGCTTCCTTTTAAGAATCTATCCTCAACTTCTTACAAGTCTATTTGGATGATTCGATGGTTTATGGGATTGTCAAAGATCACTATGATAATTTGTGCCTCATGTTTGAGTGCCGTAAACAAATACAAATTTCATTGAACTTAGAAAATATGTCCTTGTGACCCATTTTAGAACTCTGTTAGGGCATATCATTTACAAAATGGGTTTCTTGTAGACCCGATAAAGATAATAGTATTGCTCGATTAAAGGTTCCACAAATAGAAAAATAGGTACACCATTTATTGGCCATTATGGGTATTACATGAATTTATCAAAGGAGCAAAAATTTCAATGCCACTTGAAAAATTTCTAAAGAAACAATGAGATTTTGCGTGGGAAGAAGAAGAACAAATGACGTTCGATTGATTAAAGAAGAAACTTTTGACCACACCAATTTTACAATTTCTTTATTGGATGTGATTGGAATACTCCTTTTCATATGCATGCCAATGCATCTAAAATGATAGTCAAAGTAATTATTGCATAGTCATGACAAGACAACATGGACCACCCAATCTCTTTGCAAGAAAAAGGTTGATGCATGTAAAACATAATTATACAACAACTTGTGTTCCAAAAGTTTCGACATTATTTGTTGGAAGTTCCATTTTTTTCTACAAAAATCACATGGTATTGAAGCATTTAGTGAACAAAGCGGTCTTACATGGGTACATATATAGGTGGGTGATACTATGTCAAGATTTTTAGTTCTGGGTTGTGGTGAAGCTAGGGAATAATAATGTAGGTCTAGACCACCTCTTGCAAATCAACATGGGCGAGGAAGCTAATGCTATGGAGTATGGGATGCATGATGCACAACTTCTTCAAGTAAAAAATGTGCTAAATGAGATTAATGATATTGCATTATTTTTCTAATATGGGCTTGTGCCATACAATTGGAGCATGCTCCAGAAGAAACAACTAGCAGTGAAAGTGACACCTTATCAGATAACAAGTGGAGAGTTGTATAAGATGGGTAGAGATGAGGTGTTGCAATGATGTGCCATGAAGCATGATAAATAGGAGATTCTCTACGAGGAACATAAATTTTTTTTAGGAGGACACTTCGTTGGAGATACGATCGTGAGAAAGATCTTGACAACATGTATGTGGTGGAAAGAAATATCTAAGGATGCAAAAGAATACACACAATGGAATAGTGGAGGCCTTTAACAAGATTCTAAGTAACAAATTGACAAATATTTGTGATGTTGGATGAAAATATTGGGCTGAAAAGGAACAATGCGAGATAACAAAACATTTTTGAATTCTTAGTCTAGGCATATCCTACCAAGAAGGGATCACATATAGAGTAACCATTATCGTAATCAGTGTAGTAACATTAATATTACATGAATTGATAATAGTCTTAGGTTGACACAATGCTCTATAAAGGACATCTAGTGTGAGTAATAATGATAGGGACTCGGTCGACATCCATGCGTGAGCAAGGCTGTATAGTAGGAGGTAATTGTGACATATTGACATCAGGGAGATTAGAAGTATTGATCCTAAAGTCAAATTCATTGGGATAATCATCATTTGAGTTAATAAGGTTAGGCAGAATATGCCCCACGACCTCAAGAATACCACTATCACCACAAAGGAAATCTATAAGATAGTTGAAGTGTTGGTATTCTCAAAATGGGATATTTAGGGAGTTCGTCAAGGGTGGGAATTTTGAATGTACCATGTTGTTTGAAGAGGTCAAAGTTCCAAATCTTAGCGTCACTTTGTAATTTACAGATATTCTATAGGTGTGGAAACCTAACACATTAGAAGGATAATGATGTGACTGCGTGCATGTGGCGAGTCCATGTTCTACCTAAGAAGATATTATAAGACAAGGGGAAGTTGATGATCATGCATTTGATGCAAAAAATGTGAGGAGGTGCAATAGGGATCCAAATGTAACCCATATGGGGTATTTTTTAACAATCATAAGTTTGACACATGATCATGGTGAATTTTAGGTTGTCAATAGAGTATCCAAGTGTCTTAATGAAGTCAATAGAAGTTAAACATGTGCTCGAACCTTCGCATATGAGGGATCACTTGACACTACTATGTCTAATCTAAACTAAGGTAAATAAGGGAGGGTTGTTTGCATAAAAAAAAGTTCACTAGGAATCACAAAATTAAGAGGAAAATGAATGCATGAGGAATAATATTTAGAAAGGTTAGTTATAATGGATAACTTTTCACATTGATGTATGATGCTCTCTTCTAAATCATGTAGGAAATATTCTTTCCCCAATGTGGGTGGAAAAGGGATGATATAAGATGCTCTTGATGTTTAGGTGAGGTATGAATGAGCTCCCAAAATAGGATTCAAATTTGGAGTCGAGAGAGTTTTGAAAGAGGATCCCAATATTTAGGGCTGGACTTTGTAGTATTAGGAACCTGTGAAGGGTTAGTCTGAACAAGTAATGAAGGAGGGTTTGTAGATAATTCTAGATTTTAATTTTGTCTGGTGTTTTAATGAGATCGATTGTGGTAGAAATATCTTCACAAAGGCTTATGGCGTAAGAAATTGCAGAATTGGAAACAAACAGGATTGACTGTGATGGATGATAGGGAAAATGATGTTTGAGGGAGTTATTGACACCTCACACATGATTGAACATGCATGAATATTTGCATAGGGGCCAATGGCATTTATCTAAACCAGGGGATTATGGATGGAAGTCTGTTCATGAGATGTTTAGTTTGGAGAACATGGATAGATAAATCTGTACACTTTAGTATGGGTACAAGAAGGACATGTGGGTTCAATACATGCGATACTTCATTTGGTACCTTACATTCTACTTGTATTCTCCATAGACGAACTAGTATAGGTATGAGAAGAGTTAACAACATTCGTAGTTGCATGTTTTTTTGGATCAGGATCAAGATTAGGTTGGTTAGACTTAGATTGATCAAGAAGCAAATCACTGTAAAATTTGAGGCACTCATTAGCTTGATGAACCCCTTCATATCACTCATGTTGCTGAGATTTATGAGTTGCCTTGATGACATCTATTGGTGTGTGGGATCCTATATGTCTTCCACACACATATGAAGGGTCATCTCACATGGGTTAGGTTTAGGGTTTGCTTGTGTGTCATGCACTAGGGTTACTAGATACCCTATATGTATCCCTTCATTTGACATTTATGAGTATGCCAAGACACTCCGCTGTCTTTCTCTATGAAAGCTTTGTTATGTTATGCAAGTTCTTCCATTGATTGATCGATTTCTCCTTGTGATTACACTGGAGCTATTATGTTTCCTTTAGAGTGCAACCATCGTGGTGCACAATTTTTGATACTATTCTCGCAATCTCTTTCATGGTATCAGAGCTGAGATCGGGTAAACGTGCATTCATCATTTGAGTTGTGATTACTCTTGGTTTCATTTTTTTACTCCTCGTGCAAGTTTTTTCGATCATTAGATTCTGGAAATTTATTACTAATGTTCTTAACAAGATGTTCTTGGAAAGTTTTTGGTTTTGCTGTGTTCTTTGTGCATGTGTAGATCTCCTTGAGTTTTTAGGGGATTCAAAACTACATTTAGCTAACTGTAGCTAAATCTAGCAGATCAGTTTAAAACGGAGGGTATTTTCTTTTGGTTTTTAATCAATTTTATCGAATTGCAAGTGATTTTTTAAAAAAATTTCTGGCTTTTTTCTCTCTGTGTTCTGTGTGTTTGCATGGTTTCTGTAGAGATTCAAGTTCAAAATTGCAGGTTGCAGTTTCAGTGTTTGGTGTTTCTATGCTCAGCCCCGAGCTCTCTCCATTCACCATCAGGCTCCTCTGCTCTCCACCGAGCTCGTTCAGTTCGCCACGAGCTCTCTGCTCTCCATCAATCTCCTCTATAACTCTACAACTGAGCTACAACCTTACACGGCCGAGTTCCTTCACCACCAACACCTGCAAGCTACAACTCCTCAGACCAAGCTCGGCGAGTTTGTTTTGCTCTGCGGATTTATTGTTTGACCTGGGAAGTTCGGTCTTTTCTCAACTTGCCAAGAAACTCATTTTCTAGCCCGTTCTTCCTTGACTGAGTTGATTCTACCTTCTGCTCTATGGGTTTATGTTATTTGTGGTTTGTTCTACATGGACGAGTTTTTTTTGTTGTTGCCTGCAAGTCATGGCCATGAAACCTGCTCGCCCGCATTCTCTCCTTGCTCCGGCATGTGCTTCCCATTTTCCCTCGGCCCTTGGCTTTTTCCCTTACCGCCACTTCGGATCCTCACAAAGCTCGAGATCCTCCCTCCACACGGCTTTCTCGACTGCACCCAACTCAGGATCCACCCAAACCATCTCTCCCTCCAACGACATTTCAAACAAATGGTAAATGCATTTTTGGTAAGTTTTTTTTAATTTCCCTTTTTGGTGGGATTGTTTTTCGGTGGGTATTTTTTTTTATATATAATGGTTAGCTTTTTAAAATCTATTTCTATTAATAGATCTTAATAGAAATTAGTTTCATTTGATTTAATAGATCTTAATAGATCCAACAAAAAATTTTAAATTGTAAGTGGGAAACAATTTAAATTTGATTTCTTTTAAAAAGGAAAGTATTTGATTTTTAATTAGGATTTAATTTGCATTAGATCTTAATTAGTTTTTCATAATTAATTAGATTTAATTATATTAAATCTATTTGTATTAATTATGATATCTCATTTACGATTAGTATTATTTAAAATCGTCCTTTGCATTAACGTTATTTGTCGTTTAAAAAAAAACTCCCACAGCTTTAAAATTATCTGAATTAGGCATTCCAAAACGATAATTTTTTTTGGCGTTATTGTCGATTTTTTACTAATCATGTGCTCAAGTGTGCAGTTACACTTCGAGCACCTATTTGTCTTCTGTGTGCTTTTTTCGACATTCTGAAGATATTTCCGACTCATCTTGAGTTCGTTTAAAACATTGTATTTTACCCTTATTATTGCTTGTGACTAGTGAGTGCATCCGCCATAGTTTGCAGCAAGGGGGTATTCTTTACGACGTGAGACGATTTTTCTCACAACCAGGATTTGATTTCACCTCCTTCCTAGTTTTTTGCAATTGTGCTTGTGTATAGTGTCACTTTGCTGCGCTCCACGAAACACAATTGTGGTCTCCTTTCTTGCGCGTTATTATGCTAATTACAAGGCGAGTTACCAAGTGTTTCAAGACGCACACTCGGACCCGATTGTATTCAACGCACTAAACTATAAAGTGCCGAAAGCAGGGGGGTTATTATATTGTCCTGGGTGGTTGTGATTCTTGTGTTTCTTTTCTGCATTTTTTTTCTTTTTTTACTATGAATGCCCTTTCAATTCCTTTGCTTACGCCATTCAAATTATTTGAATGAAGATCAAAAATAATTATGAAAATAAGGGGTAAAGGGTTATTCCGCATCACCATGGGAAATGAGACTGAACCAGATGATGACCCTAAAAAATCTAAGTGGTTAAACTGTAGTGATGAAGCTTTAAGTCTTCTTTGCATGTTCGTTCCTTCTAACTTTCTCTTCCACATTGAGTCATCCAAAATACCTAATTCTGCATGGAAAACATTAGATGGAATGTTTGGACAACAAGATGACATGAGAGCGCATGAGTTGGAAAATGAACTACTAGGGTTAAATCCTAGTGATTTTGAAAACCTACAAGCATTCTTCTCTAAGTTTGTCCACACTAGATTGTTGTTAAAGGAATGTCAAGTAGAGAAGAAATATTCTCAACTGATCTTGTCGATTCTCTCTAAGTTAGGTCCTGAATATTCTGTCTTTGTGTTAACTTTTTACGCTACAAAAGATACCTTAGGAAAGGATTGAAATATGCCCTCCTTTGACTGTTTTTCATCCCAACTCATTCGAGAACATGACAAACTCATTCAAATGGGGCCTTTGAAGTCCAAGTCACATGCCCTTGTAGCAAGTACTAGTACGGAAAAGAGTACTGAAACGAATAAATAAAAAAAGGATCAACCTAAGAAGGAAACCAAGACCAAAACTAAATTTAACACAAACACTTCGACTTCTAAACCTAGAGCACAGAAAGACAAGTATTTGTGTTCCTATTATAGGAAACTTGGTCATAAAGAGCATATGTGTATGAGAAAACAAATTGATCACCTTACTCATTTACTTGAGAAAAATCAAATAGGTGTTCCTAAGTCTATCAAACAAAATGCTTTGAAGGCCGAGTCTTCTACTGCGAAAGGTTCAAAATATGATAAGAAGAAAGGAAAGGCCCTTGTAGCCAAAGTTTCTCCTTCATCGATGTGGATTATAGATTCCGGTGCCTTGCACCACATGGATTCTTCGCATGTTGAGTTCTCCAACATTGAGCCTTGTGGTATGTCCCAAATCATGATGGGTAATGACATGACAGTGTCGGTTTCTAGTAGTGGATTAGTAGAGATGGATGGGGGAACATTCAATCAAGTGTTGAGTGTTCCTAATCTCTTTACCAATATCCTATTGGTTTACCAAATTACTCACCTTGGTGAAGGAATGCAAGTGGAATTTGGTCCTAACTCCGTGATTATTTGTGAGCTTAATGATGACACTACAGTGGTAGAGGGAAAGGTGGATCACCATTCATGGTTATATAATTTTTCCCACTTTACTTATGATTCTACGCCCACTACCTTGCTCACTCATGCAAATGAGGTTAGTAAGCTATGACATGAGCATTTCAGACATCTAAATTATTTCTACCTTGAAAAATTGAGCCAAAATGAGATGGTCAACGGGTTACCCCGCGTTAAGTTTTCTAAGGGTCTTTGTGAGGGTTGTACCATTGGAAAGCATCCTGAAAAGAGCTTTGACAAAGGAAAATCCTAGAGAGCTACTCGTCCTTTAGATCTTGTTCACAACAATATTTCTAGTCCATTTCCATCTCCTTCATTTACTAGAGCTCTTTATGTGTTGACCTTCATTAATGGGTATATTTTCTCAAGCTTAAGTCTGAAGTCTTTGAACATTTTCAGGACTTTAAGGCTCTTGCTGAGAAACATGTGGAACGGTCTATTAAGGTTCTTCAAACCGACAATGGAGGTAGATATGTAAACAATAGGTTCATGGATTTCTGTACTTCTGAAGGGATCTCCTTGCAGCATATAGTTGTTTATAGCCCTTCACAGAATGGAGTAGCAGAAAGAAAGAACCGTACTCTTAAAGAGATGGATACTTGTATGATTCACTCGAAGTCTCTTCCTCTGCAATATTGGGATGAAGCAGTGAATTGTGCTAATTACATTCAGAATCATGTTCCACATAAGGCAGTAAGAGGGATGATACCCTTTGAAGCCTGGTTCGGACGTAAGCCTGATGTTGATCACTTTCGAGTCTTCAGATCCAAGGATATGGCTTGGATTCCCAAGAAGAAACACAAGGCATTGAAACCACAATCCAAACCTTGTATCTTTGTAGGGTATCCTTGATGGTGTGAAGGGGTATCAATTTTTGAATCCTACTTCTCATGAGATTTATATTAAGAGAAGTGTTAAGTTCAATGAGTCTTCTCTAACTTATACTTCTCTACCTATTGAGGTTCTTTAGCTTGCTGATTCGGATTCTGACTCATCAGATGATGATGTTGTTGAGCGTGCTCCTCTTCTTGATCCTCCCAACCATCAGACCCTTGAGTCTTCCAATTCTGACAGTAGTGATGAAAAGGACTATGTCCCTTCTCACTCAAGTGATGAATCTTCAGACTTAAAGCCTGATCCTCCTGGTCCTCTTTGGGCTAGGAAAAATTTGCAAAGTGCTAGAGATTTAATTGGAGATACTTCGGATATGAGATGTACTCACTCAGATTTTGTTGGACCCCACTCTTTCTTCACCTTTGCCTCTGATCCACAGTCTTTCGGGGAGGTTTCTGGTATTCTTGAGTGGGATTCTACGATGGATGAAGAGTATTCCTCTCTCATGAAGAATGATACTTGGGATCTCACCCCTCTTCCGAAAGGAAGAAAAATCGTTTGGTGTAAGTGGGTGTTCCAAAAAAAGTATGGAGTAGATGGAGATGTCGAAAAGTTTAAAGTGCGATTAGTAGCTAAGGGTTTCTCCTAGATAGCTGGGGTTGATTATATTGAAACCTTTGCTCCAGTTGCGAAGATGAATTCTATTTGACTGACCCTTGCCATTGCTGCAACAAACAGATGGAAAGTCCATCAAATGGACGTT
Organism: Taxus chinensis; assembly: GCA_019776745.2. Lineage (NCBI taxonomy): Eukaryota > Viridiplantae > Streptophyta > Pinopsida > Cupressales > Taxaceae > Taxus > Taxus chinensis. The sequence goes on along the minus strand of CM034151.1, from coordinate 14,496,136 downwards.
AAGAGTGCCTTCCTTCATGGTGACCTAGAGGAAGAGATCTACATGGAACAACCTCCAGGTTATGTCCATGATCCCTCCCTCATTTGTAAGTTAAAGAAGTCTCTTTATGGCCTTAAACAAGCCCCTTGGGCTTGGTATGCCAAGATGGACTCCTTTCTACTTACATCAGAGTTTACTAGGTGTCACTTTGATCCAAATGTTTATATTCTATGGCAAGATGACTCCATACTCATTCTTGTTCTCTATGTTGATGACTTGTTAATCACAGACAACTCTTCCTCTATCATTGATTCTGTGAAGATTGCCTTGGCCAACAGGTTTTCCATGACTGACTTAGGTCTGCTTCATTACTTTCTTGGGATCCAGATTTCACAATCTGACTCAGGAATTTTGATTTCGCAACCTAAGTATGCTCTTGACTTTCTTGCTCATTTTCATATGTCTGATTGCAAGTCTTCTCCTACTCCTTTTCTTTCTGGGGTTAAGTTGGTTTTAATTTATCTACTCCCTTAGTTGATGGTACCCTTTATCGACACTTGGTGGGGATCTTGGTTTACTTGACTCACACTCGACCGGATTTATCTTATGCTGTTGGGATCATGTCCAAATTCATGCAGGAGCCACATAAGTTGCATTGGAAAGCAGCTAAGCGGATCCTTCATTATGTTCGTGGCACCTATACTGATGGCATTCACTATTTTGGAGGGGTGGATATTGACTTGATTGGGTTCACAGATTCTGACTGGGCTGGTGACTTAGATAATCAAAAATCTACCTCTGGCTACAATTTCTCTCTTGGTTCAGGTCCTATTAGTTGGTATAACAAGAAGTAGAATACAATTGTGATATCATCTATAGAGGTACAAAATACAGAGGAGCAGTTAATGCTGCCACAGAGGCTATTTGGCTATAGGGTATTCTGATAGAGTTTGGCATCCACTTTTGGTGGCCTACCATTATCTATTGTGATAACACAAGCACTATCTCAATTTGCAGAAATCCAACTCAGCATCAGCGGATGAAGCACATTGAGATCCATATGCACTTCATACGAGAGCTTATTCATGATGGTATCATCGACATTCAGTACATTCAGATAGCTGATCAGATTGCAGATATATTCACCAAGCCCTTCACTGAGGTGAAGTTTCTTCACTTGCGGTCTCTTCTTGGGGTGAGGTCTTATGCAGCTGCTCATCTTCTTCAGGCTATATAGTCCTTCTCCTCTTCTTCTTCTTCTAGGAATATGTTGTTTGTACATGGGCACCTTATCAGGCCTTTAGTTTCTGGGCCCCATTGACACATCTTTCTTAGTTGTTTAGGAGTGTCTTCTTTTTCTGTCTGACTCATCATAGCCGACTACCCCAACTTTGATGAAGGGGGGTGTTGGTGTGTGGGATCCTATATGTCCTCCACACACATATGGAGGGTCATCTCACATGGGTTAGGTTTAGGGTTTTCTTTTGTGTCATGCACTAGGGTTACTCAGCACCCTATATGTATCCCTTCATTTGACATTTATGAGTATGCCAAGACACTCTGTTGTCTGTCTCTATGTGAAAGCTTTGTTCTGTTATGCAAGTTCTTTCATTGATTGATTGATTTCTCCTTGTGATAATTTTGGAGCTATTATGTTTCCTTTAGAGTGCAACTTCATCGTGGTGCACAGTTTTTGATACGATTCTCACAAAATCCACAGACGAACTAGTATAGGTATAAGAAGTGTTAACAACGTTAGTAGTTGCATGTTTGTTTGGATCAGGATCAAGATTAGGTTGGTTAGAATTAGATTTATTGGGAAGCAAATCATTGTAAAATTTGAGGCACTCATTAGCTTGATGAACCACTTCATGTCACTCATGTTGCTGAGATTTATCAGTTGCCTTGATGACATCATCTAACCTTTCTCGAGTGATTCCCTCATGATCAAATTTGGTACTGAGGAGGAAGGAATAGGTGAAGGATCAAAGCATAAAATAATTTTTATAAGAATGGCCCCAATTAGCATGCCACCAACAAAATTTACTTTAATCATGCCATTGAGGAAGAGGTCGACAAGGGTCTACAACCATGGTGAATGGTTGGGGTAGGCATCATATAAAAACCTCCTTACAAAAAGTATGGTGATAGTCAACATAAGGGTAGATTGGTTAATGTTACGAATAGTCCTATTAGACGAACTACCTGAAGGAAGAGTGTATGTGACTCCTTTATTTGTGGCATTCTTTTTTCTAGAACATATGAGGAATTAAATGTTTTTGGGTGGTTGTTGCTTTGGGGAAGGCTTTTAGAATTCCTCCACGAGGTAATCTTGGCATTTGGTTTGCTCAAGTGATTATTCCCAAGAGGTAGGAGAGAAGGATCTCACCTTATATTGAAGGTGAGGTTTAAGTGCACTAAGGAATAGCTAAATTAGACTCCCATTAGACATGCTGTGTTAGACCTTCATGGATAAGGTCTTCCAATTTTTGATGAAAGATTGGTAGATTCATTTTCCACTTTTTTACAATTGATAAAAATATTGATCTTGTTTCTAGGAAGGTCGTGATATTGAAATGTGTTTACCAAGGTGGTCATAAAGATTTTGAGTTGGACAATAGGGTTGGCCATAAGAGTATTATACCAATCCAAAGCATTACCTATGAGTGTCTTATCTAATAACTTGGTGGCAGTTTAAGAGTTCACTTTGACCATCTTTATTAAGATTTCTAAAGGAATCAATATGAAGGGTAGGATCATTAGATCCATCATAAGAAATGGAAGGGGTGATCCCTCAAATGTCCATGGAAGTGATTTAGGGAGTGAGAAGCTTTCTTTGAATGGATTGAAGGACTTTGTTGTGGATGGGAGGTTGGGCAACAAGTACAACATTAATTCCAACTGGAAGATGAGGGGGTTGACCTTGGTGTAGACATCCCAAAATAACCACTACGCATCATAAACATTCAACATCTTGTTAAACCCATTCTCCCTCTCTAGAATTAATTTAATTAATTCTATTTATACCCTATCACCCCCCTTAGATAATTTTATTAGATAATTTAATAACAAATTAATTAAATAAATCCACATGTCCACTTCCATATATAAATTAATTAAATATCCTCATATCCTATCCACCTCCTTAACTCGACTAAAGTAACGACTAAAGCTAAAAATCATTATTATAATCAAGAGAATGTGTTCAAATTGACTCAAATCATGCATTTGAGATAATTGAAGATATCTATGAAATCATGACAATCTAAAATCAATCCACCTTCTTCCAAAAGCCAACTATTCATGACACTTTTTGGGTGAATAAAATAAAATATATGAAATTAAAATCCAAAAACATGTGCAGCCCCTTGCCAACTCAACAATCACGCATCCATGAAAATCTAGAATAACAATCCAACACTCCAATCAATTTGGAAACTCAACTAAAAAACTTAGTCATGTTTAGTTATATCCAAATCAATTCAATCTAAACTTAGCTTGAGGATTCACCTTCCTCAGTTTTAAATCTATGGTATTTCCTTCACAAATTATCCACCAACAAGCTTGAGAGTTCATGCTATCATTTTGTGCATTTTCTTGGTGAATCAAATCGATATTTCATATTGTTATACTATCCACATAATGCCAAATCAATTATCCTCATGCTCGTAGCTTGATCCATTATCCATTTGGAGTATCTTAGTCATCCACATATAAAAAAAATCCCCAAAATCAAACGGATCCAACAAATAAAATCAATAAACCCTACTCTTTTAGTCACTTCTAATCCGAAGTGGCTTTGAATTTACAATGGAAGGTTTGCATTTTTTTTGTAATGATCTTCCTCTTTTTTTTGGTGATTTCCATGGTCTACATTCTGGGATGCCTGATGGGAGATGTACGCATGTTTTATCATTTTAGATTATTTTTTGCTAATCTAACTCTTTCTTTGTGTTGTTTGTGTTTAAGAATTATTGTTAAATTTTCAGGGTTTTGGCTGCAAAAAATAGGGAGAAAATAAAAAATACATTCTTGTTTCCATTTTTCTTAATTTCTGTCCATCTAAAGGTTGCACGCACTAGCGTTACACATGATTTTTGCTAGCGCATTGTTGGAAATATTGTCGTTGATGTCAAAAGAATATTGCTAAGTATCTCTTATGTTAGAAATATTGTCATTGATGCTTACAGATGTGTGCCTCTTATGAAAAAGATGATTTAGTTTGAAGTTTTCATGCCACACATCAAACAAAAACATTTTGTAGTGTTCTGTAGTGTTCCACGGGTTTTTGTAGTGTTCAACGGGTTCTATAGTGTTTCGTGGGTTTTGTTGTGTTCTGCGGATTTTGTGGTGCTGTGAGGAACACAACAAATCACACTGATAATATTCTATATTGATTAACCATACGGGAGATACCAATATATAGGGAGGATGTTTCTTATAAAATAGGAAACCTCTTACAACCACTCCAATCCCTATTTAAGTGGGTTGTTATAACACCACTAACAATATATCTATACACGTAAATATTGTTGTAATTAAAACAATATTAAAATACAACGATATATAGAAATTTACCATACGGTAACTTCATTAGTTATATGAGAACACTAACAAGGATATTCCTAACATTCACCCCTTAGTGTGAACATGGGAGAAAAAATACCATCTTCAACCAAGCAGCATGCCGCTCCGTAGCCTGGACATGGTCTTGATACTCAACTATGACTGCGGGAACTACATCATCCACGAATAGGGACCCATCAACCTATCCAGGTGAATACATGAATTAAGACCCATCAACTAATTCACATCAACCATTAAGTCAATCTGATCAAGAACACTTCCTGCAACAGTATCAATGGTATAAATCTCCACATCATCATAACAAGGAAAACACAAACATTGTACTGCACATAGGAATAGGGATGCACTTATGTTCTTATTCATTACACACAATAAAAGGTGTCACTAAAGAAATTTGTGACATCTGAGGTAGTGATGAACTTGAGGTAATACCGAAATGTGTCCGTAAGAATTTTTTTATTTGTTGGGTTTATCTTGTAAGCTGTTCAACCTAGTAGACATAACACTGCCAAGTTCTAAACCATGCTTGTGGAAATGGAAGTAGATCCGGAGCTAATTTATAATTTCCCATATAGAAATACACATCCAAAAGGTCGTGATTAGGTGTTTCATAGATTTTTGTGATTAGTCCCTCAAAGTAAGTTTTTTATTATTTGTAAGTGGTTATGAGTTTGAAGTCGACTTGTCAAGTTATTAAATAGTCTTTTTACTTTTATTGTCATGTGTCCAATATTGTATTTTTTGTCACTTTGATGTGTTGTAAAAGAGTTAAGACTCATAGAGTCTCACGTTCCATTGTTGTCAATATATATATATATATATATATATATATATATATATATATATATATATATATCACTTTTCGAGTGAGTAGGGGAGAGTGGCTAGTAGTGGTACACCCTAAGTTGAGGGGTCCACAAAATCAATTCTTTATCATATGGGATTGTGATTTTTTCACTAATATGTAGTTCAAATTTGTGTTAGCTTATATTTTTTCTTTGGAATGTTCAATTAGAGGGAAATCCATATTTTGAATTTATTTAAAATAATAAATTTGAGTTACATTACAACCATGGTGGAAACCAATACTTGAATATGAGTGAAAATGCTTGAACATTGAATTTTTTTATACTTGTACATGGGTGAGAGGTATTACGTGTCATGATGTGATTGACTACTCTACATATTTATTATGTCAAAAATAAATAACTACTAGATACTACTATGACAACTATTGGGTATTGTGTGATCAATTGTCATGTCAATTATTGGACAATGTTCACCTATTGGCCCCTTTCCCCTGATGTTTTGTCAAAATAAGTGTAGGTTTAGAGTCTTTTTCTAATGTCAAAAAATATAATAAAACTATTCCATTGTCTTGGATTCAAAAATCCAAGTTGTCATTTTTCATAAATATGTCATTGTAAGTTATTGTTGTTAGTACAATTGTAAAAAGTTCAAAAATGCCATTAGAGTAAAAGTCGTCAAATGATTTGTCAAGCTTGTCAAGTCAATTTATCTTTAGTTAATTTTAAATTGAGTTGTTAGTTGTGTGTCATATTTTGTCAAAGTACTAAAAAAAATTGTCTTACGGACGCATTTTCGGTGTTACCCGACTTCTAGAAAACAAATGATTTCACATTATGGGGGTGAACAATAAACAATGTGGAAACTATTGAGCTTCATATCCAAAACCAGCTGAGTTAGCAACACATGCACTAGAGGTCGGAGGCAATGAAGGAAGGAAAATTGAATGAAATCAAGTATAAAATAGTTGAACAATATAGATATGTATGAAACAAAACAATGATTCAAGGGATTCAGTATGCCACGTAGAGAAGTCTCTTTGAGCCTGTTAAGTCAGATCTCACCACTGCAACTCTAATTTTGATAGCGCAACCAATGTACCAAACCAAAATGGATTTGATCAATTTGTGAATTCACTCACACCAAATATCTTAATTGAAGCGTTCACAGTCAAGGGCTATTCTAATATAATACATGAAACTAAAAGAATAACAAAAATTACAGTCATAATATACATATCTTGTTGAAATAATACTATTTCGTCAACAGGGGAAAGATATATTGGAACTTCCCCTTAAGACCTCAAATCACCATTTTATTAATGCACATTTATAACTGGATCTGATACCAGATGTGAGGAACACAACAAATCACACTAATAATATTCTGTATTGATTAACCATACGAGATATACAAATATATAGGGAGGATGTTTCCTATAAAATAGGAAACCTCTTACAACCACTCCAATCCCCATTTAAGTGGGTTGTTATAGCACCATTAAAAAATAGCTATATACGTAAATATTGTTGTAATTACAACAATATTAAAATATAATGATATATAGGAATTTTCCATATGGTAATTTACTAGTTACATGAGAACACTAAGAAGGATATTCCTAACAGGTGCTTCGTGGGTTTTGAAGTTCTTTGCAGGTGTTTTTGGTATATCATGGGTTGAAGTAGTTCTTTGCATATTGAAGGATATAACTAAAATGTGTTGTGGTTGTAAAATAATGCCGCACAATGAAGAGAAATCCACAAAAGTTAGCAAGTATTGCGATACAAAGGAGGATAGCTGAACAACAAAGAGAAAACTCCAGAATGTGCAAACTTGTACGCGATGGTCATGAAATTCTGCACGACCTAGAGAAAACATGGGATGTCTACGGGAGTCTTGGAAAACTTCAAATATTCAAATTTTAAAGTATATTAAAGTCGACTCATAATTAATATTCAAAAGCATGCAAAATCATGAAAAGTCATATCGGTCCATGAAATGAACATGGTATATAAGTGTATTCAATTGCAAATTCATGTGTGCACTCACGATATTATGATGCCATTTTGAAAAGAATAATAAAAGAGGGAGAAGAGATAATCATTTAATGAAGATATATCAAGAGGATTTGTGAAGAAAGAGGAAGAGAAAACTCAAGCATATTTGAATGTCAAGTTGTTGAAGAAGAACAAAGAGTGAGAAGTGCATACACAAAGTGTAAAGCACGAGTGCATAAAAACATCAAGAAGAAGTGAAGAATAATCTATATGACATCATCAGGTTGAAGAAACAACTATAGTGGGTGGATCTTTACATTACTGAGTTGGTGCCTGACTTTGGAGATTGGTGTCTCCAGTGAGTTGGTGCTAACGAATCATAACTGAGTTGGTGTTCGACATTGGGGATTGGTATCTCCAGTAGGTTGGTCCTACAAAGATTTGTAAAACAATTAATTTTTTGGCTGAATTTGGACAATAGCTCCAAACTTTCTTTTCTCTGTGGTTTTTCTCCTGAAAGGGTTTCTACATAAATACTGTGTTGTACAACTATTATATCTTGTGTAATTGTTGTTGATTATGAATGTTTAAGTTTAAATTGTAAAATTGGATAATAATGATTCACCCTCCTCTCAGTATCAATGTGTTTTCTACAATTGGTATTAGAGCAGGTTCCTTTAGAATAATTTAACCACTAGAAGGTATAACTCAAAAACACAAATGGAAATTCAAGAAGGTTTCTCCTCAAACATGGCTCCATTATTTGATGGAACCAATTATACCTTTTGGAGTATAAGGATGTATACCTATCTAATGGATCTTGGGTTTGATACATGAAAATATGTTGTTAATGGTTATACAACTCCATCAAATCCTCCAACAGATCAAGATGGAAAGAAGGCAAGTGAAAACAGTGCAAAAGCTATGAATGCAATATTGAGTGGATTATGTGAGGAAGAATTTTTCAAAGTGATGCATTGTAGTTCAGTGAAGGAAATTTTGGATAAGATCATGAATATATATGAAGGAGATGATAAAGTAAAGAAAGTGAAACTCCAAATACATAGAGGTCAGTTTGAAAGTTTTAAGATGAAGGATGAATAAAACATTGCAATTTACCTTCTCCACGTGGATGCAGTTTTTAATACTCTCAAAGCACTTGGTGAAGAAATTAAGGATGAGACTATTGTGTAAAAAGTGCTAAGATCTCTTCCTTTGAGATTTGATGCCAAAGTATATGCTATTGAAGAGTGAAAGTATTTAACTATCATAACAATGGATGAACTGCATGGGATTCTCACATCATATGAGATGAGAACTAAAGGTGATAAATCATCAAAGTGAGAATTTTCTTTCAATGCATCAAAGAAGGTGAAAAGTAAGAAACTTGAACCAAATGATTGCTCCAGCAATGAGTTAGCTAAAGAATAAGCCCACTTTTTCAAAAGGATGAAGAGAGGGTTTGGAAAATATAAAGGTAAGTTACCATTCAAATGATGTGATTGTGGTGAAATATGACCTTATGCAAACAAATGCCCATATAAAAACAAAAATAATAAAGAAAAACAAGATTTTAAAAGAGAGTAACATGTATTATCAATCCAAGAATAATCACAATCAAAGAAGATATGAAAGTAAAAGAATCTCTACAAGAAAAAGAAAAACCTCTATTAAGGCCAGTTTTAGGCGCTCTGCTAAGGTCAGTTTCTCTTATTATATTCTTCATTCTCTTGAGAAATCTATCCTAGATGTCCAAACCCATATGTGTGGTCTCCCCCTTCATTAGGGGGCTATATTCCTTCTGCACCAATAATTTCTTGATGTTGTGGTCAGCAACCCCCCCACCCTTTAGGCCTCCGTCATCAACAACCCAAAATCAGAACCAAAAATCCTAATTTTCAGGCCTCCACCTCAGAACCCCCAGCTAAAAGGGTGTTGCGTAGTGACACTAAGGGAAAAGATATTGCAGTGACTTAAAATATTCTCCATATCAGCCAATCTACCCTTGACCCTTAGGATAACTTTGATCTTAGAGCCCAATTGAAGCTACATGCCGAAACTATCAAAGGATTAGAAGACATTGTTGAATTTCTTCTTAATGAAGGAAACAAGGAGGAATTGGACTCTACTACCATTTCTAGGCTTGAGAAGAAAATGAAAAATCTCACTAAACAACACAATGCCTTGGAGGAGAGAGTGTAACAAGTTGTGAACAAGCAAATCAACCAAATCTCCATGCACAAAACACTACTTGATTTTATTCAGGTTCAAGTTAAGATTTTTTTTGACATAAGCGAAATTCCAAAGGATGTTTAGAAGGAAGGGAAAATAAAGAAGAAGGCCGTTGCAGTGAGCATCAAGGACCCTGCCCAATAAACAACCATCAATCTGTACAAGGACTTGAAGAATTATCAAAAAGTTTTTAATAAGTTTCTCAAATAGGTCTTTGCCGATCTTGGTTTTTCGTCTCGGTGATGGTATGATGTGGTTTTTCTGCTGCTCTTTTGTGTCTATTGTAGGGTTTCTTGTTGACTGTCTACCCCTGCCTTGATCGTTATTGTATTATCTAGATTTTTTGGATTTTACTAATGGGGTGTGGCCCCCACCTATCAAAAACCCACAATGCTCTTATTGTATATCCTGTATTTTGAGCATGTTTGTACTACGAGGTATGGTCCCCTGAAAACCATTTATCAATAATAAAAAAATTTATACCAAGAAGGAAAGTAACTCATTTGAAGAAAGTGTCTCCACCAGTGATAAAGATGAATCTTTGTTTATGGCCTTAGAGGTTAAAGAAAGTAAAGAAGAGATGGATTCCAAATATGCTGAAGATATTGAATTTGAAGCTGAAGTGGATCTTAAAGGTGAACTCATTTCTTCCCTAGAAGAACTTAAGAGCCTAATAAAGAAAAACAAACAACAAAAACAACAATTTCAGAAACTAGAATATGAATATGGTGTCTTAAAATCAAAGTCGACACATGATCTTGAAGAGTCCAATAAAATTTTCATTGATCTAAAGATTCAACTAGAAGAGATGAAGAAGATGAATAAGGATGTGAGAACATATTTGAAACAAAAAGAAGAAGATTGTGAGAAAATTGAATGTGAAATTGTTTACTTAAGAAAGGAATTTGAGAAATCAACTACTAAGCTGAAAAGATGTCTCAAGTTTGAAAAGATATTTGAAGTTTTAGAAGACATCATCAATAATCATAGATCACCATTTATCAAATTAGGTCTTGGGTATAATGAGAAACCTAAAAAAGAGGATCCCAAAGAGTCTCTAAAGATGACTAGTCCAGAGAAATCAAGAAGCTATGCATATGCTCTTAAAATTTCTACCAGAGATGAGAAAAATAAGAAGGAAGAAGCGCATGACCCTCAAAACATAAGCACTTCAAATGAAAGGTGTAGAAGGAAGAAATTCATGTTCGACATAGTAATCATCCAAAAGGAAACAAGGGTACAACAAGAAGATAATTTCCTCTAAGGCGGCATTACAAAATAAGGTTTCAAAATTCCTTTCATGGATATTGTTCTTCATGTAATCAATTTGATCACATTGCAGGAACTAGAGATCTCATGTAATAATTTTTGGTAGGCAGAAAAATACAAATTCATGTGTCCTCAAATAGAATTTACAACTCATTTACACCTCTAATGAACTTTAATATTGAATACATTATAAGTGCCACGACCTTGGGCATAAAGCTCACTTTTGTAGAATTTGGTTTGTGGAATCCTCTACGCAGTCTAAGAATGAGGAAGAAAAAGATAACCATAAGGATGAATCAACAAAATTTTGGAAGGAGAAACATGAGAAAAAAATTAACAAAGAAAATTCCATGATTGTTCAGACAACATTTCATGCAAAAAATGAAGAAAATAAGTGGTACATTGATAGTGGTTGCTAAAGCCACATGAATTGAGACAAAAATAAGTTTATTACTTTGAAAAAAGTAAATGGATGTACTGTAAAATTTGGAGATGATGCCATTGCAAGAATTTTAGATAAAGGCACCATTAGCTTAAATAATGGTAAATCAAAAACTAAAAATGTCTTGTGTGTTGAAGGACTAAAGCATAATATTTTGAGTGTGAGTCAAATGAGTGATATGGGATACACAATAATATTTTATGCTGGAGGATGTGAAATCATAAAGGAAAGTACATGGAAGGTTGTTGTAGATGCATGCAGGACAACAAATAATCTTTACATTCTTATTGAGATAAAAAGTGAAAAGTGTTACATGGGGAAAATTGATGAGAGTTGGATGTGACATATGAGAATGGGTTATATGAACTTTGATAATCTAGTGAAGATTATTTCCAAACAAGATGTTATAGACATGCCAAAGATTACTAAACTAGTAAATACCATTTGTAAACAATGTCAGTTTAGAAAGCAGACAAGATCGTCATTCAGGACAAAGGAGTACTCAACCACAAGGTTATTGGAACTTGTGCATACTAATCTCTGTGGGCCTACAAGAACTCAAAGCATGAAAGGTGAGAAATATTTCATATTATTTATTGATGATTATACCAGGATGACATGGGTTATGTTTCTAAGAGAAAAGTCTGAAATGTTTGAAAGATTTAAGGTATTCACAACATTGGTTGAAAATGAAATAAGTTTTAAAATCAAGTGTTTAAGATATGATCGAGGAGAAGAATTCACTTCAAATGAATTTATAGATTATTGTGAATGTCATGGAATAAAAAGACATTATTCACCTGTAAGAACTCCACAACATAATGGAGTTGTTGAAAGGAAAAATAGAACTGTGTAAGAGATGACCAAAACCATGCTAAATGAATCCAATGTATTTGAAAAATTCTAGAGAGAGACTGTGAACACAACCATCTATATTATGAATAGAGGGAAGATATGAGTAAATAATAACAAGAAAACTTATGAAATATGTAAGGGCAGATCAAAAACTATTAAACACTTCAGAGTATTTGGAAGCAAATGCTATATTAAGAAAGATGATGAAGACTTGGGTAAGTTTGAATCTAGATTTTACGAAGGTATTTTTCTTGGTTACTCCTCAATGAGCACGGCCTATAAGTGTTACAATTTGAGAACATTCAAGATTTTTGAAAGTGAAAATATGAAGGTAGATGATATCAAGTATTAAAAGAGAAGGATACAAGAAATTGATTATTTTGAAGAAGCCAACAACGAAGATGAAAATGAAATGAAGATGAAAAGGAAGAAGCTAAGATAAAGGAAACAAAAACACCATCCAGGTCACTCCAAAAGAATCATTCAAAAAATCAAATTATAGGTGAAAAAAATATTGGAGTACAAACTAGAAGAAGATTGAAAAATACAACATATGAAAATTTGTCTTTTCTATCCAAAATTGACCCTAAAAGCTTTCCTGAAGCAAGAGAAGAGAAGCACTGGATTGAAGATATGGAAGAAGAACTTGATTAGATGGAGAAGAATGAGACCTGAGGGCTTGTCCCAATACCTAAAGAAAAAAATATGCTTGGCACTGAGTAGATATTTTGAAACAATCCCCCAGAGTCTTGTACTCAAGACTATATAAGTATCTATAACAACAAGGGTTCAAAAAAGGTATTGTTGACAATAATCCGTACATAATAACTGAAGGTGAGAATTGTTGGCATGTGGTCCTATAGGTGTTTTTATTGATGAAAAACCACATTAATGAAAAAGTGAATGATGGAGTATGGTCATATGATGTTGGCATGATTATTCAAACATGTTCATGATGCTACCATGAGATTTCGTGAGGATTTCTTGCTCTTGCAAACCCATTCAGGTGCCTAAATGATGCTACATGATGGTATGAGCTTATTAGATGCTTGAGAAACATGTTGGAATTATAGATAGTAGGTTTGAAGAGTGCTTGGGAACTCAAATTAGTGGCATGGAACAAACACACTTGATTAACTATTTTATAGGTGCTTATTTGGAGTAGGTATGAGTGCTAGGAGGTGTGAGATTGAGTTCTGGAGCTATAGGATATCATTGATGCATGTATTAAGGTGAATTATGGTATAACATGGATGTTTCAATAGTGAGTCTAGAAGGGTTCACAAAAATAATGAGGTCATTTCATCGTCAGGTTTTTATGAATGAATGTTAAGAAGATAAAGTGGTCTAAAACCTTAGTTAAACCCTAACTAGGAGAAATTTGCAAAAGATATGATTGGATAATGTAGAGGACTCTCTCATATTTACAGAAAGGTATGATAGAGGTCATGGTGATGAGTGGCCCCCACTCAAACATGTCAGTTTCTGAAGAAGAGTGTTTTGGGACAAGGTTGTCAAAAGGAGTAATAAAATAAATTGATGGTACATGATGTATGAGAATTTTTATTGATGTAGAAAGAGGTTTCAGTACATGTTGATGCAGGTACATGGTCAAATGAGCTTCATTCAAGTTGACCAGTCAAAGGACAGTTTTGAGGCCATAAAAAGAAGTGTTTAGTAAAATGGGCATATATGGAGATACAAATGGAAATTTGAGATTATTAAAATTGTTTTGGAAATATAATTTAGATATATTTCCAGTGATATGAGGTTTGTCTCATTATTATGAGATTTGATATGGTTTCTAGGTCATTTTTGGGACAAAAAGAGTTTTTCCACTACAGGACAAGATATGCTTTGTTGCACGTTTTGAGTTGTTTGAAGTATGAAATGGACTGAGTTATGATTTTTATCACATGGAATGTGAAGAGGGATGAATGTTTCATCCACTTAATCTATTTAGAGGTCTTTATTGTTCCTATAAATTTTTTTATGAGCTAATATGTGAAAATAGATTTTTGGGCAGGTTGATTTGGTGAAGACAAAAGTGGTTGTGGTTTGAGTAGGTGATTGTTTCAAGGCTTATAACTTTCTTATAAGTGTTATTAAAGCTCTATAATTTCCATCAAGTGGTTACATGGCATAGTTTGGTTTATTTTGAGTCATTTGGCTGCATAATGAAGTTCCCAAGGTCTTGAAGGCTGTAGGAAACAACATTTTTGATAAATAAAAAGAGTATTGGGCCCATTAAAAGAAATAATTTGATTGGATGAGCTAAATTGAGACCATGTATGAATGTTAAATTTTATTTTAGTCATGCATGGTGGTTTTTGGGTCCTGAATAATCATGGTTTTGGAATGAGGATATTTTTTTCATTCAAATGCAAGGGTTTTTGAGATTTTTGGTGCATGGATGAAGTGTTTTTGCTAGGCTGACCTATATGGGTCGATTATGAATGTTATAGAAATTATTATGGGATTTTTTTAGGCTTCTGGGGTCGTGCAAGTGGAGGAAAATTGACCTCTTTTGAATTTGAATCAAGGAGAGGCTATAAAGATGATGTTTTGGGTACAATGGTGATAATTGTTTGGAACCCCTTTTATCTTATTTTGAAAAAATATTTATACAAAGAAAAACCCCTTGGGCATAGCTAAAAACCTTAGAATATCATTCTAGGATTGTATCTGGTTGATTCTTCACGAGGAGGATTTGAGAAAAGCAAAGATGGTGATGTTTCTTTGAGAGCGAGTTGGAGAAGGAGGGAAAATTTGGAAATTTGTGTTTGGATGCCACATTCATACCATATTGATGTTATTTGTAGGTTTCTCAAGCATATTAAGATATGATATTGAGTTGTAATCATTTTTAAATTAGTATATCTTCATATGTATTCATGAGACAAGGGTGATTGTCTTGAGAGATCATGCTTGTATATTGTTGATCATTGGTGAAGACTTTATTCATTGTAATCTGATTTTAATATCAATAGAAGTATGTTGATCTAGTTTTAGCATCAATATAAATGGTTTTGAGTTTATCTTGTGATCCTTGCATTGAGTTTATTTCATTATGAAGAATATATTCTTTGATGTGTGCACTTCATGAGGTTGCGCGTTTAGGGTTTGAAGTATAAGTGAGAAATTTTATTGGGGACTGATTCACCCCCCTCTTAGTCCTTGTCACCCCCAAAAATTGGTATCTTAGTAGGTGCTTGGAAGTAGCCTAACAAGCTAGAGGGATATCTTTGGTGATAAGACAAAATCTCTATTATTGGAAATAATTCAGATTAATTCCTTCATGATAAGGAAAGTGGTATGTGAGAGTAGTGACAAACTTAATAGTTTGATTGCATCTCATGAAGAGGTAGTCAATATTTTAAAAACTCAACTTGAGGAGGAAAAAGCTGAGTTGAGGATCAAGAGGGAAGAATGTATCAAACATGAGGCTAAGAAAGAGGAAATAGTCAAGGTTTTAACGACTCAAATTGAGGAGGCCCAAGCTGAGTTAAGGATCAAGAGGAAAGAAATCGAGGAATTGAAGAAATATTTAGGCACTATGACAAACAAAATATTATCTTTTCAAGGGAGTTCCAAATATCTGAGTAAGATGTTGGAAAAAAAAATTCTTATGGTGATAGAACAGGCCTAGGATTTAATGAGGATTCATCCAAATTAGAGAAAAATGAAGAATAATCAAGTCAAGGATCTAATGAAAGAAGGCAGCCAAGCAAAGGAGAAATTTCAAGGCTTCTTTCTCATGAAAGATCATCTATTAGGCAACCAAATGCATATAGGTATGGTATTTTTCATGGAAATTTTTATAAGTGTGGTGTTTATGGACATAGAGATAACTTGTGTAGTCCTAAGGTTGAAAAAAAGGATGATTTCAAAGGAAAGGTTCAAGAACATAATTGTGAAGGAAAGAAGGAAGAATAGTGTCAAGGTAAGAAGTAAGAAAATATAGGTCAAAAATATGGAGTTGAGTGTTATATTTTCCATGAAAGGGTCATCTGTAAAAGTATTGCAAAAATGAGAAACTAAGCACTAAAAGGTATGTAAGCAATTTCAATGGTTATTGCTATTCTTGTAATGATTATGGACATAGGGATTTTGAGTACAAGAGAAGACGAGTTTAATGCTTTAGATGCCACAAGGTAGAGCACATTGCAAGGTTTTTTGATGTAGGGAAATTAAAGAAAGAAACTCATGGATCCAAGTAACAAGTTTAGAAGTACAAGAAGAAGGAAGAAGCTAGTCAAAGTGCTCAAGAGGATTCCAACAATGTGATTGATAAAAAGGAATAGTGTACTATGAAAAATGTAGAATCAGAAAAGAAGGAATCAATCAAGGAGTAAGAAGATAGTTTGAGACCTTCTTAGGTCTCTCATCTAGCCCCTCTATGGTGAAATATGCCTCTACTAGGCTTCTTAGGGGTGTATTGGTTATAATGAAGAATTGGAGTGAGGGGGAGCTGCCTTGTTTAGTAGGTGTCATCTCCTTGCTGATTAAGGTATGTCATTTCAAGTCCTTAAGTATGTTTTTGAGGTTCAAATGGTTGGTCATGTTGAGTTTTTCAAGTTTCATGTTTTGATATATAGTTGTCTGAGCTATTAAGGTCTAAATCTTCTTTTTCAAGAAGGAATTGTATGTTTGGGATGTTTCAGTATGTATGTGGATCATGAGGAAGTCCCATAGGAGGTCCATATTCTCATATCATCCTTGTGAAGTGGATTCTTGTTGTCAAAGTTTGTGTTTAACTCAATTGTCTAGTGGTCTGTGACATATCATTGAGTCAATTCCGAGTCAAAAAGTGTATCATGAGGCTGTCATATGATTTAAATGAATACTTATTGTGAATCTAAAGGTGTTCAACATATGAGGTCTCAAAGAGTAAGACAATTTTAGAAGAGTTCTGTGCTTGTATTGTCATGGTTAAAATGTATGTCTGTGTTATCTCAGTGGGTGATTGAGTCATGATAAAGATCCAAACATGGTTCAGGATGCTATGTCATTCATATGGAAATTATCCTTTTGGTTTATATCAGTGGTTGTAGTTTGAGCTGTGTCTAAGAAAAGTTTCCTTGTATAGAAATATGATATACCTCTATGGTTAATAATGAGTTCTAAGTGGAGTATTTAATTTTTTCATGAGCTATAAACTAAGTATGTCAAAGTGTGTAAGTGTTGTGATCTCATGAAGTATGTCCCCATAGTCTTT
Source organism: Taxus chinensis (assembly GCA_019776745.2). Taxonomy (NCBI): domain Eukaryota; kingdom Viridiplantae; phylum Streptophyta; class Pinopsida; order Cupressales; family Taxaceae; genus Taxus; species Taxus chinensis. Next base: position 14,478,747 of record CM034151.1, on the reverse strand, counting down.
AAAGTATAATATTTAGCAATGTTGAAGGAGTTTGTGGTATGTGGGGTTCTTGGTGTCAAATATGAGTTTTTTTTTGTGACATATAGACTTTATGTGTTGGACTTACAAGTGTCATGTGTGTACATGAGTCCATTATGTATATGGAGTTATGAATGTGTCTAAAGTGTTGTAAAAGGTCATTAATAGTCTTAGTGTACTCAATCTGCTTAAAGGTATTGTATTGTCATTTCAACTGTCTAGGCATCTGTGTGGTCTAAAAATTCATTGAGTCTTGTGTGATGAGATGAAAAAGGTGGTAAATTAGTCTTTGAAAATGCTTGAAGATGATCCTATGCCATCATGAGGATTAGCCTAATATTTCAGTGTGAAGATGAAGACCTGTGTAGTGCACTTAAAGGGCTTAATGATGCATTATAGAACTAAAATTTTGAACATATCATCTTGGCTATGAGGACTAAAGGATGCAAGTTGTTTTGGGCTTCAAAAGGGTATACATTCATGGGATTTTCTGACAGTTTGTGAAATGACAATTTAGGTACCAAAAATACCTAATTCAAAGTTGTGTATATTGCAAAATAAGATTGTTGAGCCCAAGAACATGGTGCAAAAGCTCTTGGTACAGAAAATATGCCTAAAAGGGTGTCTAAATGGGGCAATGTATCTTTATGAAGATGTGTACACCAAGAGTTAAGAGTAATTTAATCTAAAGCTGGGCTAATAGATTGATAGACTATGAAATTGGTGGAGAAAATAAAGTACAACGATCCTCTATTGATTCTCAGAGTTCTCTTAACAATAGAAAGCCTCATGTTGCATATATACTATGTGAAGTGATTTCAGATGTGATAGTAGTTTTTATGGTTCTCACTTCATGTTTTGAGTCAAAATTGGTTTTCTATAGGAAAAAGATACTCTCAGAGGCAGAACATGTGGTTTCTTCAGGTACTGTGCATAGGAGGTAGAGAATGTGGTTCCTTCAGATATGAAATAGAAATCACAAGGTGATTTATGTTCTGAATTACTAATGTCAAAGAGTTATTTAGTTCTCAGATGGTAAAAGGAAAAGCTACAGGTGCAAGAATTCTAGAAATGAAGAGTATGTGTAAAAGATAGAAGTCTGATGCATTCACAAGTGAAAGGTACATATGTCAAGACCACTTGTTATTTATCAGAAAGTTCTCATACTTGTTCATGTGCTCTAGAAGGTGATGTAACCTTAGAATAAGGAAAATATGTGCTATAATAGTGTATGGAAATCTCCATGACTCCTACAGGTAAGAGGGTATAGTTCTCATGAAAGAGTTAGGGTATGTGTCTTCCTCAAAGAAAAAGGTGAGTTGAAGAGATTTTGGGTTCATCTATTTTCTCTAAAATGAATGAAAAAGAGTTGTTAATCATGTTGCTTAGTATAGTGAGTGTGAGGTGAAATACGACTGTGTTGAGGAAAGAAATTTATGCTACAGTTAGCTACAGGAAGAGGTACTGTTTTAGATCTTGATTGAATGGGTTTTGACACTTCAAGAGGCTAATATATGCAAAATAAGACATGACAAGTCTATTTTGTCCACTTGTCACTCCATGAGCAAGAAATTTCATGCTACAAGGTAATCTTAGAGGTGGAGTAGGATCTTCCACATGCATGTAGGTGTTTTAAGAGGTATAATGAAGTATATGTGAAGAGTTTTAATGTTGACATTGCCTCTTAAGGTCTTGTTGATGATTATCTTTGTAGATGAACCATCAAAATCATGGGAAATCTTAGAGACGTGGGACTTGGCCCCTAAGATAACCTTCATATTTTATAGAAGCTAAATCTTCTCTTCAAGTGTTGAGATAAGGGTTAGAAGGGAAACTAAATAACCGTAAATCCTAATCTAAGGCAATGTGCCAAAATTCACTTTAAAGAATGAAGATACATACCCAAACCACAAAAAATAGGTTAAAGAGCATTGAGCACAATGAAGCTATTTTTAGAAAGATTCGATATTATCTAAGGATAGAGAGGACTAAAGCATAACCATGCAAATGAGCAGATGAACGTAAAAGGATATAAGCGCATATAATATGGTAGAAACTGAAACATATATATAAGAGTTAAATAAAAGCATTTAAAAGGAAATGAAGATTTGGAGTATTGCGAATCCTTTGTGTACAGAACAAGAACCCTTTAATTATAGAGAAAACAATACATAAGGCCAATAATGACATAGATTATAGTGCTTATTTACAATAGAGCCTTGTTAAGGCTGATAAACACAAACTACTGAAACTCAAAGTTCTCTGGAGCTTGTGAACTACTTCCCCCATTTTTTCTCTCCTAGTTCAAGGAATCCTGTATATAGACCCTACGGCTCATGCTCCAACGTGTCTGTCATCATGATCTTCACCATCTACATTTAGTTCTTCATCTTCCTAATCTTTAACCCATGTGGTAGATCTCAACTGCTTGCTTTGGGATTTAAGATTGCATTCAATCCGCCGAATGTGAATCCTTTCACTTCTTTGGTAGGATCTGCGGAAGGTGATAACTCCTTTGAGTGACATGTGGAGGATACACACTGATTTTGGGATGACATTTATTTTATCCCTTTGAAGCTACGCCTAGAAGACATGTGGGGCTCTGCAGAATCATCTCCTTCTCTTTTGACTTTTTAGCCCATTTGGACTATGTTGCTGTGCCTTTGCCACGTGGAGGCCGTGCACTGATTTTCAAATCCGAGCTCTTTGTGCTTCCTCCAACATGCGCTGAAGAGACACGTGGGGCTCTCCTCACTTAGCTCTATACTTAACCAAAATTGTGCTCCAAAGCAACAAAGAACGCCAAAAACGAAAGGGTTGGGACGTCAAAAAATGAGAGATCCCTGCAGACGTAGAAATTATTCTAAAGTTATGGTGATTCACTGAGGGACTCCATGCCTATCATGGAAGAATTTGATAATCCTTCCCTAACTCAAAATAGCAACATTTGTGGCTCAAAAGATGACACTCAAAGTTGCTTCAAAGCATCCTGGTACCCAATCCATTCCTCCTTCATTGGGTACATTCTTCTTTGTAGATCCATGAAGGATCTATCCAGTTCGATAATCTCTTTGTGCTAGAGGGTTTGAAAATCCTACACCATTACATAAAAGCGAAACTCTAGTTTCCCTATTGGATTCAGAATGATCTCCACCTCAGCCACACTTAATTCCTCTTTTAAAGACTAGAAAACAATATTGTCTTGTTCTTTTATTGTGAGTAGCTATTGGATTTGGTCCTCTGAAAGGACTGTGGAGTCATTAGGAAAGGGAGAGGGGAAGCTCAATTGGATCAAATCCTCAATGTGCTACTTCCGTTCCCTAATTCTGAGATTGAGTTGGGTGAGGAGGTTTTGACACTTAAGTGTGACCTTGTTGTTACTAAGGATCTCATTGATTTTTTCCACTGACATCTGCCTATCTACGATACTAGTTCCTTGTAGGGCAGAGTCTAAGGAATCATAATATTTTTGGACCAATGCTTGTGTTTTAAGAATCTTGGCAGAGATGACATTACTAATGGTGGATGCGAAGGAATCCACATTGGTGTAAAATCCTTGTGCATCAAATATAAATCTAAATGCGGGTGATAGGTCCTTTTCCGTAGTGGCAATTATTTTACACCCTGCAACATATATCCTCTACACTAATGTGATGATTCCTCCCTTTTTTGGTTACTTGGAGAGTTTCTGGGTCAAATATTTGACCATGTCCTTCGATGAATGAAATTTTGTTAGCAAGATCCCCTTCTCAACCTCTTCGGAGCACAAATTCTCCTGAAGTGTGGCAACATCCTTTTTCCTTGCTTCAAGTTCCCATTGAAGCAAATTAGCCGAGGTCCTAGAGGTTAAAAGTTCAGCTTTAATTGAATCAATATCCTGCTACAGTGAAATGGTTGTAACCTTAGAGGCTACTAACTTGGCCTCTACTTTCTTCACTTCTACCTTGGAAGCTACAAGAGTTTCCTTCGAAACTTCCTCATTTAATTCTTTACGGAGTTACTCTAACTCTTGGTTTTTACCTTTGATTTCTTAGCTAAGGCGACTGATCGTGGTCTCCATTTTTCTGAGGCTAGCATCCACTTTCTTCAGCTTATTGCTGACCTTCAGATAATCTGTAGTGACAATAGTTGTTGACTAGTTCATCAACTTGACCTTATCTTGAGGCCAAAATTGAGTCATGTCTACTACCATGACATTGATAGTGTAATCATATGGTTGCATCTGTCCCGCATGTTTAGAGACATTAGGAATCATTTGTGTAATAATGAGGGAGATATGTTGATGGTCATACAATGACCACATGTGCTTCTTTGCTCTACTCGCCATCTCCTTATTTTTTTTCTTCTCTTTTCTCCTACTGTGGGCTGATTTGGCCGAATCAACTTGATTTACAAAATTAGAAGGGGAAGGAACAAGACCACTTGTGAATGGGAGCCTTGATGATATATTGTATGGAATGGAAGTGGGCTACAAGGGCTGGGATGTTACAAGAGTTAAAGAGAACAGTGTCAGGACCTTGGGAGAGAAGGAATGAATGGTGACAGGTGGTGGAGGAATAAGAAAGTAGCTGGGGATTGGATGGGTTTGAGTCAGGGTGACCAGAACCGAGATATCCCTAATCAAAGAAATTAAAGGTGGAGGAGTAGGGAGCAGGTGAGCGCGAGGAGGTGAAGAAAGTGGAGGAATAAGAACAAAGCAAGGGGCGAAGGAAGGTGGTACCTCAAGTGATCTCTTCTTCTTTCTTGGTAGGCTAGGAGGGCTAGTGATCTTAGTGGTGGAAACTAAAGGGATGACCAATGGCTATGTAGAAATGAGACCCTAGGTTGGGTCCACCACTGATTGCTTTCCTATTCCCAAACCCTGAGGACCTGGTGTCGCTTGAGTCATGAGCATACTGCTCGATAGAGCTTGTTGGGGATCTAAGGGAAGGAACCGTGGTGATCCTTGCTACTAAGAGGAGCCATAGGATTCCACCACCTTCTATGGGTGATGTGTTATGGGGCTTACAAAAAATTCCTCACCATCTGAATCGGTTCCGTGATCAGCCTCCCACAATTCTTCCCATCTCTCGTCAGTGGACAACTCCTCAAAAATTTGGGTAGTTTTCCCAATCTTTTGCCTATATTTCCAAAAGGCATAAATTTTTTCCGTGCCCCAGTATTTACCTTTTAGGGCTACTCTCAAACCCTTCCCATAGTAACACAGGCATCACAACTATGTAGGACCTAATAAAAATACTCCCATGTTGGGGTTGGGATATCTTTTAATTCAAGAAAAATATCAGTAGTCTCCTCCTCAAGAGACCTCCTATCTTCGTAGAACCTTCTCCACTCATGCTTGCATGAGCCTGAGACCCTATTTCAGGCCAAGGTGGTAGTAATTTTCCCATTGGGGTCATATCTCCATCTGTTCTGGATCAAGGAAAAATAATAGTGGACCAACTTCTGTGTGAGGAAATGTCCTACCTTATGCTTTATCATAGTAATGCCTCCTTTACTCCAGGGCAGTTAAAAAAATGTTTTATTCTTGTGGGTAGAGTTAAACTCTTCATCAAGGATCTCCAGATGTCTGGCTATCTTTAAGGCCACCACCCATACTATGAGGAATTTGGGGATTATGAAGGGTTCCTCTTTGAATCCATGCACTCTTATCATCGAATGTGCTACCCCAAAAACGTAATCATATGGGCACAAATTATCTTCAAGGATGGATTGGGCTAAGTAACTTATTATGTTATCAAATCCATCTTAGTCTAACTCAGGCATAAGTGGAGTAACGAAACATCTTGCAAAATCATATGCATCCAAAGAAGAGGATAACACATGGGTCAATGCTGATACTAGTATAATACTTGGAGGGTTGACTTCTATATCCCAAGTTGATAAAGGCATATACTAGATAAAGTATGCTTGCTACTGGGACAAAATGAGGTGGAACAAGTATGAGGAATATCTGAAGGTGGCATTGATGTGGAATTGGGCTAGTTGGTTGCAAATATTTTGGGTAATGACTTTAGAGAAGTCGAACATGTATGCTTGCTCTTTTCCCATTGCCCTCATTCTAAAAAGGGCTCCCATCTACCAGTCATGGACCTCTCTGTCTGAATCCTTACCAAAAATGAAGGCCAATATAGAGCAGACGTCTTGTGCATTATGTGAGAATAGTTTCAATGGAATTGGAATTTTTGACAATTTAGGGCTGCTCGAATCATCTTGCTGTGATTCCTTCAGGATAAAAAGGGTCTTATTTTGGCATCAAGACCAAATTTTTAGAAGATTGGCCATGGCATAAAAGGTAGCATTTGGATCATATGGCAGGGCTAACATCTCCCTGATAGCTCGTGGCGTTATTTCCACTTGCATATCCTTTCCACTGATGGTGCAGCTGGTGAGGTTGAACGATGCACACATATCTATACGAGCTCTAGATATGGGTGAAAAAGGGGCACCATGTACTGAGCCAATGTGGTGATCCAAATATTGGAGCTAAAGGACCCATCATCTCTACAGTTGTGGAATATATTGTGGGCTCTATCTCTGAGGGATTTTGGCTTCTTGCTCAAGACAAGGTCAAAAACATCATCTGCATAGTCGACAACCAACGAAGCATCTCTGGAGTACATACCCTTTTTAGGGTAAACCAATTTCAGATTTTGAATTCACGGTGGTGTGTGGCATCCTACATAAGACTTTGATTGAGAGCTTGACCTGGAGGTGTCCATGGCTATTATAAGGCTGAAGAAGACTTTGTTTCTTTCTATTGGTGGTTCATAGATTCAAGCAAGAGACTCTTTAGCATGTGGAATGAAAATTGGGTAACCCACTACCTACTTTAAATAGCCTCCATGTTTTTTGTGAATTAATGGCTCACAAACACAACCAATCATGTCTTACAACAACTTCTAGGCTGAATGACCTTCAACGCCAAATTTCATCCCAAGAGATTTTCCATTACTTCCTCAAACCTTGGTTTTGGCGTGTTATCTCCATATGGTATTGTGGTTTGCTATTATACCATTTTTACTGCTTCTAATTGTCTCAAAATGGTAGAAAATGAATCAGTGAGGGGGGAAAACATGTTAGGAAATAAGGGATAAAATATGCAGAATAATCCCTCATAGAATCGCAACAGTAGAAACTAATATGCATAAAATATTACAAATCTTAAATAAAAGTTTAGAATAAAATAACACAACACAAAGAGACAGTATTTAACATGGTTCACCCAATTTGGGCTACGTCCACCAAGAATCACTTGCTCATATTTTATTACAATCCACCACTCTCTCAATACAATACCCAGATCTGTTTGGAGCTATGCTCAACAAACTCTACAGAATTCACACCCAAATTCAAAACACATCTGTAATGTTACATAATACCTACCATATGCATAAAACCATATAAGTAGACAACTACTTAAGCAGTTTTACAAAACCATGGGTATCAAAACCATGGGCCAAAACCGTCCCATAAACCTATGGGTCAAAACCTTGCCCATATGAGAAAAATACGTTTCCCAGTATATCGGGCACGTTTTAAGGTAAAAAAATATTAGTGTACGGTACTCTAAGTGTACAGTCTTCAACACTTTCTCACATGAAAACAGGCTTGAAAACCTAACAAAACACTCATATTTTTACCAAATTTTGAATAGGTCCCTTTGTTAACTTGAGGAGAGGACCACTTTGTACTGTTTGGACTATTTGAGCCATTTGGACTCATTTAGAGTCCGTGATACCATCGCCCACCAAATTTTTATTTTTGTTAAAGAATTTGGGCTTCTCCATTGGTTTTGAATCTTGTCGGTCTTTGGAGAATGGTTTGATCGTTCCTTGGCTATTAAAGCCTTTTCTATTTGGATTCCTTTATTAATAACTTCTTCAAAGTTAGAGACGTAATACATTTGCAAATGAAATGTGATATCTAGGTTTTAATTTTGAACGAAGATACTTACTATCTATTTTTCAGAAACTATATAAGGGAAGTGAATTTCTAGACCTCACCATCACTGTAAGAAGCCAATGAAGGTTTCATTGGGTCTTTGTTTTACACTACAGAGATATAACATGATGATGTCATTCTCCATGTTATTCAATAAATGACATACAAACGTTTCTACTAGCACGGGCCATGTGACTACAGACCCCTTTAGTAACTGTAAGAACCACTCTAGTGCTTGTCCTCCCAAGCTTCTAGGAAAAATACGTATGAGGTAGTTATTTCTATAGGCCACTTCTTAACAAGCCATGTAAAAGTATTTGATATGATCATGAGGATTACCCTTATCTTTATATTTGTCAAATTTTGGGCAGTCAAACCTTTTCAGCAATGGTATTAGCAATAGGTCTCTTTCGAAAGGATAGGGACATAACTCCTTGTATTGATATTTCTTGATGTGGCCTACATTACTTTCTTGAAGTGTGGTAAGCATAGTTTTCACAGACTGTAACTCTTACGTAAGGACTTGATCCTTTGTAGGAGAAGGGGGTCTACGTATGAGACTTGGTTTTGAAATGTATTCTTCTTGAGGCATCCTGTAAAGTTTGCTAGCCTTAGTTTTTGGTAGTTCATGTCGTGTACCCTTGCTTGTGTTTTTGCTTACCGAATAATCTAAATTTGCTAATTGTTTTCTAAGGGTTTGAATTTGGTTATGTATAGTGATTTCATTGTGTTGAGGGCCCTCTTCCTCATTTTTTAAAGGAGGTATTTCTTCATGTTCAATTTCTACCCTAACTTGGTGACACATTTTATGAGGTGGTGGTTGAAAACCACTTCTTTGTCTTGATGTTCTATTCTCCATGTTGATACCAGAGGTAGAAACATGTCTTCCCTCAATGTCTTCATTAGTAAGGAGTGGTCTTTGTATTTCTTCACTCTTTTTTTTAGTATCTTGATTAGAGACTCCTCATTTTTGTGGTATAGTGGCACCCAACTGTAGAACATGTGTAAGAACTCGATCTCTGATTCTAAATAGGAAGTCATCTAATTAAGAGGCATCAACGTTGTTGATGTCTTTGAAGGAATCACTATTGTATCAACTATGATCTACTAAGTCATCTGTTTGTTTCACTTTAGAGAATAGGGGACCTAAGTTGTGTCCCGGAAAAGGGGTTATCTCACGCCTCTTGGAATCCATTTCTGTAATATGAAGCATTTTTAAGTGTTGTTTACAAAAGGTTTCGTTTAATGTACTTGAGAGTATAACAAACCTAGGTGTTTTTATGTAATAATTTTATCGTACAATTTCAAAGTATGTCAATAAATGGACCAAAGGAACAAGGATTCAATCAAGTCATATGAAACAATCATGCATGTTTTTCCATAAACCAATCAATCAAGAAAGGACACTATACCCTACGCAAATGATTTTCAAATGTAGTTAGATGTTTTAGATGATTAATGCAGCAATAATGCTTAGGTCAAGTTTAAAAATGAACAAGGTGTAAAAATTAAAAAAAAGGTTAGTGTGATCCCCAATCAAAGGATATTAAGGCGAGCTTAGAGAAAAGCAATACCAAAAACCTTTAAATAAAAATGGAGATTACTCGTGTGAGCCATGTAACCATACTACAAGGATACGTTACCCAAGCTATGTGAGGAAGTGAGGTATTAACACCACAAGCAATATCAATACAATTATTAACAAAGTAATCAATAACTTTTCATGATATAGGTAAATTTTGAGCACCCTTTTATGTCAAAGTATTCTAATTATGTGCTAATGATGTGGGAAGCATAACATTACAATGTGTACACTTAGGTCATGTTTGCAAGAAACAATGACAGAAGTACCGAAATTGTGTTGTGAAGATGTGAACAACACAACAATTCTAAGGAGAATCAATGATGACACAAGCCTAACTATGATGATGACCTTGAGATAAATATCAAGTGGTTATAATGATGTAAAAATGTACCCACACACTTTAAATGTTGAACAACCCAACCACAAACATAAATGAACGTAAACATATATAAATGTGGTGAACACAATCTATTGATAACACTCACAAAACATGCCTTCCATTGTCCCAAATGGGCAACAAGAATGCAAAGAAATAGACCAAGTGGTGGTGAAACAAGCTAGTACAACTTCGGGAGAGTTTCACATTGCCTTAGGGAAAGTGAAGAACTAAGAAAAAGTGATACGTTGCAAGATTCATGATGAATATCACTAGACCCAAAATTCAATGGAATCTCCCCTTATTCATATAACAAGGTTCTGACCTCAAATAAGTTAGCATTTCGTGATGGCTCTTGACTCGATGATTTGGACTATTATAAGTTGGCCTCTTGAAGAAATGGTTTTCCTAAGTGGATCTTTAAACTAGGTACCACAAACATCCTCTGTGAGCTCGATTTACCAAGAAAGTTACAATGATTAATATTAGAGTATCTCAGATTTACTTTACCCCCTTCAAACATGATGAGTAATGAATGCATTCATGCATATCTTTCAATGGGGTCGCAATGGAGAGTTTTTTAGTTCTAAATCGACAATGGAAAATGTAGTCAAGTGGGTAAAGCGAGGTGCTTCCTGTTTCATCCATGAGGTTACTCAGCGGTAGATTACTTTAGGGTTCCTAGAACCACCCCCATTTTTGTAGCTTAAGGTGTTATGCCAAAGGGGTTACGTTCTAGTTAAGCGGATAATGAAGTTCCCTTTTCTAAACTTGCATATACAATGTCTTGAATATGGTGTGTTTTTTAATCTTTTTAGACTTAGTGAGGTTTTTTACACACCATTGGCAACCTGCATCAAACACATTAGATTTGGTTTGGATCTTGATTTCTTTAACATGTGATATGGACCTATACATAGTGATTAGTAATTCTCCAAAATGATCAAGGCATCTATAAAGGAGATAAAATGTCATTTTTGATTTTCTAGATCATTCTAAGATGTAAGGAAAGAGCATACACAAAAAACTATCTCACTAACTTGTTAAAATGGAAAATAGTTGACCAAAATGTGATAATTAAGTTCATTTTAACCAAGTTTGAAGTTAATTGATTTTAGAAAACCTTAGTAACGTGTTTGTGAAAACGTAAAAGAAGGTATTTTGAAGCATTTTTGATTCCCAAGATCATGTAGAAGGTGCGAGGGAAGAGCATACACATTTTACTATCAATAATCAATGTAATATTCACTTAACTAGGTAAATTTAGTATAAAACTATGATTTTTATCGAGACAACCTGTAAAAACAACCGATTAGTCTCAAAACCCTACAAAAGTGTTAAATATTCCAATACAACTAACCCTTCCAAGTGTTAGAACAAAGTTTGGTTTTAGACAACAATGCCTATGTGCCCTTTATGATATGTGCACATAGATTATGATGTGTTCACGTGAGTTATGACGAGTGCATGACTCTATGGAAAATGACAATGGACACTTACACCTGTGCATCTCGAGAGGTGCTTACGCTCAAGTTTTAGTATGTACACACGATAGAATGCATATCCACATGCAATGAAAAAAGATGAGTCAATAATGAGTTGATTTAAACACCTACACATCTTGAGAGACACTTACGCATGGGATTTAACATGTCTGCACGATAGAGAATGTGTGTGTGGGTTTGTGAAAAATCTTGATAGAGGGTCAAAATGCCATGCAACAGGTGCGTGGCTAGAGAGACATGTATGCATCCCTATAGATAGGTGTGCGTGGTATCAGACATGTGCACATGAGTTTCAGCATGTGCACACGAATCCAAAATGCCTACGTGTGGACATGAGAAACCACCAAAAATCATGGAAAACCAGAAATATAAAATGCAAATAGGTTATATTTCTACCCTTTAAATCAATTTTCAACCTAAATCCACTAACTTTGCATGAAAAAGGGATATTTACCCCACCTAAAGTTATACAACCCTACAAATCTAAGCTATTTAACCCTAAAAATCATGAAGAAGGTTAGAAATTAAAAATCTTGAAAAACTTCTAAAATACCATGGAAAAGGTCCCAGTGGGTGTGCCAAATGTGTTATAGAAAAAACTTGGAAAACTATGTAAACTAGACTAACACCCAGTAGTCTAAAAAATTGAACCAAATCCATCAATAAACATCATGATAAGAGCTTAAAAAATTAACTTCAATGCATGCATTATGAAAGAAACAAGCAACACACATGCATTATGAAAGAAATAAGCAACATGTTAAGTTTATTTTACTCTTTAAATTGTCTAAACTATGTGTGAACCTATTTAGATTCTAAACAATCAAAGTGTTTATTGTTTACTCCAAAGGGATGGGTGACCCCTCTATTCATAGATTTTGATTTGGGAAAGATTGAAAATGTAGTGCATGTGGGACAAATGAACAAGCCAAAATAGATCTTTTTAGAAGTCAAAGTACCTTTTTGACTAGATTAGGAGCTAATTAACCTTTTAGGATTAATTATAGACTCTTAACAAGCTTAGGAAGATTTTTGAGAGTTTCTCAAGGAATTTGGATTAGATTTTGGAAGTGTTGGACGCGGGAGATAACCAATGATAAGGTTCATTGATTAAATACGAGATAGAAAACTCAGTCAACGTGAAGCTACCTAATTAAGAGGATTATCACCAATTGACTTGTCATAGAAGCAGAGTTACATAAAAAATTTCAATATTTGAAACATAGTGAAAGAAGATGAAGATAGTCAATGAAATGTTAGTAATAAGATTGCTTTGATTGAAATCTAGGTGTCTACAAAACCCATTTAGTTTTTTTACTAGATAAGTGTTTGTTTGTTTACTATGGTATAAAATAGACAACAAGCCCATAATCAAACCTCCAAAAATATGTCTACATCATTACTTATATCTTTGCAACAACATATCCCATTATCTATTCCACTATCTACACCATTGCCTACACCTTTATCCACTACCATATATACTCCATTATCTACTACATTTTCTACACCATTATAACAATAAAACCCATTTCATCAACCAATCACATCTACTCATCCTTCTGCACATCAAAAAGCTTGGAATGAAATAGATGAACAATACAATGAATAATTGAGAAAATGTCTCTTACATTCTTCACGTCAGTTTCATAGTAAAATATTCCATACATTTGAACAAGAAGAAATTGAACAACCATATCCCCCTAGCTCACAATCAGAATCTTCTAAACCTACTTTATTTGAAAGAGGAGACCTTATTTTTGAAGAAATGTTGGATTCAAATCCCATATCTCTCAATGCTTATCTTGTAGCTAGGGGTGTTCAACTCTAACCATTCAAACCTGAACCATCTTAAAATATTCCTGATCATTTATCTAGTTCTTCACATCCTATTGATTCAAACACACAATCTGAACCCGAACCATTTTCAAATATTCATGATCCTTTATATAGTTCTTCACATCCTATTGATTCAAACCAAAAATCTATATCCAAACCACTTCTGCATGTCCCTGATCATTCATATGGGGTTTCACATCTTATTGATCCAAACTACCAACCTGTCATTCAATAAATACATTCATACCCATCTTTAAGTCAACCTGAAACATTAGGAGTCTTGTCTTCCATGCATATTCTTAGTCTTCATATGATTTCTTCTCAAGACATAAATTCCCAACAACATACATCATCACCCGAGACTTCCACTAGTTCAACACCTCAACAAAAAATACCATTGTTTCATCATCTACCCCTCTAGCATCCTTAGTTACCCATACACCTCCAACGAGTTTTGTTTCCGCTTCTACTGTTGTATCTATTACTTTAATCAATACTAGTGCTATCACCACCACTCATCCTATTTGAGTTCAATCTAGTACACCCCTTGTCACACAACATATTCCACAACTACCGAAACCATTAATTTCCATATCATAATTTATTCCCATGAATAATGAAGGATGCCCCCTTAATTGTTGATGGGGTGATGAAAGAGGTCAATCGACGATCTAAAAGAGGAAGGAAATGAATAATAGAAGTGAAGGGGAGAGGGGGGATAGAAGGTAATCCCCATTACACAAGTGTCTTAGATGAACAATGTTAGATAAAAGAAAATGAGAGGAGAGAAATATGAATATAAGAGATTGGAAATATCTTACATCCAGCCAATATACAAAACTTTATTTTCATCATATTGCTTATAATCTATGTCATCAGTCCTTATTAAAAATATAAGCATACAAAAAAAGTGTAGAATGACACAAGAATCCATAATACAAACAATTGTCAATTGCTAGAATTCCAACTCCATGTAACATACATAATGCAATGCAATACGAGAAGTAAACAAGCTAATCTAATAGGGAAAAAAGTACAAACACACGTACTCAAACCAACAACGTTGAAAAAATTTACACAAATGTTTTGTTATCAAGTTGTAGTTCCCAATTGTTTTTGATAAACAACAAGGGTTAAAAGGTGGTTTCCAAAGCAAAGATATGTGTGAGGGGAAAAATGATGGACATAGGGGTCCAATGAAAATCTTTGTGCACTATGAAACAGTACCAAACAACTCGTTGTGCCCCAGAGTACAGACAAAGACAACATGTTAGCTTTGTAAATGATTGATGATCCAGATGATCCACAAGTCATTGTTTCAAAAACACGTGAAAATGCAAGAAAGGTATGAGATGAATACCATGCGTGTGACACAAATTTTAGTTGCATATGAGCTTTTAACCAAATTTTTAGTCCATTTTTCAAATTTTTATGATTTTTTGGATTTTTAAGAGTTTTGTAATTTTTTAGATTTTTTGATTGGGCAGAAGAATTTAGAAAGTGGAAGATTACCTAAAAGCATAGGAAAATGTCCCAGGGCAACGAAATAGGCGTTAGGTGGAAAAAATATGCCATGGCTAGAAAAAAATGGGTCAAAAATGTTTATTTAATAAAAATAATCATCACGATGAGTAGAAGAAAATGTTAGAGTTACCACAGCAATCAAAACATGCCTCGGGGGCATCATGATGGGTTAAAATGGCTAAATATAAGCCCCGGGGGGGGGGGTAAATCTTTGCAACGAGTTTTTTTGTTGCCACACCCTTACCAATTTTTTACCATGACTTACCATGATCTGCGAGTGATATGGTGAGAGTACATACCCGTAGGAGGCATGGTGACACCATTCAATTCATGAGTACCCCATCCCCCTTTGTCAAATTTTGCATTTAAGTGCATTTATTAGGTCATTTAGGGAGTCAAAAATGTGTGTGCATGCCCTAAGGTGCACATGCATCCACAAGAACACACATGCATCCACATGCACACACATGCATCTAAAATTTATGTGCATGCACACGTATATATCAAAAATTTTGTGCGCACATACACATGCATCCAGGGTGGGAAAGTGTGTATGCCTAGGTGCATATAATAGAATGTCCACGTAGGTATCCTGAAGGATGCACATGCGCACATTAGGGGGAATAGATAGGATGCACACACACTTAAAAACATGGGCACAAAGGCACCATAGAAGGAGCGTACATTCGCTAGGTGCACACACACCAAAAAGGGTGCACACCTACCTAAAAGGGTGCACAATGACATAAGAATGAAAGGAAATTTGAGATTTAGAAGAAAAATGAGGATTTTCTTAGTAGAATGTTAGTTAGATGAGATAGAATAGATGAAATATGAGTTAGTACTTGAGAAGAATAGAAGAAGATAGAAGAATGGAAAGTTCTAACACGTGTCATGTTATTTTGTAGAGATGATTCTCATCATTATAGGTGAGGGAGTGACATGGCCATCTCATCACCTTGGAGGCGCACTTCTGTTAGTGAGATAAGTAGATGATGGACATCCTTCTAGAGGTTAAAGGGTTAGCCTACATAGTGTGGATGCCATAGATTACCCTAGATCATGGCCTACTCACAACCTTGGCTGAGAGGTGATATAGCAAGAGCCAATGTTTCTAGCTCCCCATGGGAGAGATGGCTATTACTCTCGAGGACATCTGGCATATTTTGTGTGTGCTAATTTAGGGGCAGTTGATTAAGTATGTTAGTGCTGATGCTGAGATTCTAGATTGCCTTATGGAGGTTTTTTGACGTGATGATATACCTTGCCAAGGTATGATACTGTACTTACACTGATGCATTGCAGACCCCAGCTTTCATCAGATGCCCTTATATTTGATGGCTCTCATTAGTGGCTTTTTTGATAGACAAGACAAGTGATTCATTCCCATTTGGCCTCATTGGTGTTATACGAGGCTTGTTTTGAGGTGAAAGATATTGTTGGGGATAGTGTATATTGGATTTACATCTTATCACATACAACGATTAGAAGACTGTGGGCCCTACCATTCTGCTACAGATATGGGTGTGGGATCACATAGCTATTGGTCACCCTACATGTGTTCTATGAGTTTGGGATCTAGAGGAACCATCAATGATGGGATGGGTCCTGGTTGGGGATGACATTCATGGGCACCAAGGGGACACCTATCATTATCATAGAGTTTTTGATGATAGTTAGTAGAATATGGTAGTGTGAAGGCCCTACCACCATTATTAATGGGTCAAGGATGCAGTGGATATCATTATATTGATGGTAGAGAAATTTCTAATAGGATTCATGTAGTCATTTTTATACCCTTAGAACAACAGTCTAATCCCATGCATGTCGACCTATCACCCAGTGGGCACTGGGTGCTCACCCAAGGCATGCGTGGTGCCGAGCCTCTCCTTTATGTGAGTCTTGTGAGAACACATCATTTATGATAGATACTTAAATGCAAAATAATGGAAAAGAACCATGCGTTCATTCTAAGAACCTAGGATGAGTTATCTTATCAATGCATCCATAAAAGAGAAATAATAGACATCATATACAAATGATTCATAACATAAAGGAAATGCATTATAATTAAGCTCATAAACACATATATAATTTAGAATAGAACCTTATATTCATATTAATGATGTTCAATAACCACATTACATTCCTTGAGGTCATAACAAACCCATATAATAATGCAGAGCAAGGTCATGCATACGAGAACTAAACTATGTCCTTCATATTACAAGGATAATACACAGACCCATCCCTCTAAATATGCCATCACTCCTATATTTTCCTAATCCCAACCCATAGAATCCTCCATGATATTTCTTGTAGAGCTTCGCCTCTTTCCCACCACCTATGCTCTCTCAGGATGAATCCATCTATATAGCTATCTCTCCCTCTTTACTATCCGTGATACCTCTATATATAGCTTTCTACCTTCACCACCATGCCTTCTGAGGTAACAGATCAGCTTCCAAGTGTCCAAGTGGTCCTCCAATGGATCATTCCTCAAATGATGTTCTTCTGGAACCTTCCATCACATGCATGGAATATTCCCTTTTTGATCCTACAGCTGCTAGACTGGCACCTTATCCACTCTGCATGCTAGACAGGTCATGCTTTTCTTGTGTGCTGCCTAGAACGATGAATATGGCTAAGTCCCAAAACCTCATCTTGCCTTACGTGCACTCCTCGTGTGTTCTAAAAAACCCTGCTAGAACCCTTCCTTGCACGCCTTCAACCCTGCACACCCTTCTTCAAATAGGTCCCGTGCAGTCACGCGCCTTCTTGTACTTAGCCAATATTCTGGGGCCCAACATCACCCCACACTATGCCTATTCTCCATCCTTAGAAACACTCTTCAATAAAATAAAGAATGGCGGGATCTTAAAATGGTTGGAAAGAAAGAATAAAGGAATGAAGAATTGGGAGAAAGAATGAAAGAATGGGGAACTTGTTTATTGTTGGAGGAGGAGAGGGAAATCCTTCCCTAATTTTTCCTCTAAATTCTCCCAAGCATTCAACCTTGTTCTGAGCTTGCTGATAGAGGTCACCCACTAGGGTGCTCATTTCCTCAAAACTCAGCTCCTCTCCCTTGGTACTCATCATCTCAACAATGTCTCTCCAATTGCTTGCCCAAGTCTTCAAGGGCATCCATCCTATGGGTTATCTGGGGGTATAGTTCCTTCAGCCAGATTTTGATCGAGCCTCGTAGGGTCTTGATTGCTTCTGATTTCTTCTCCACCTTGGCCAGGATCTTATCTCTTTCTGCTCTATTCCCCTTATTTTTCTCTTGGAACTCCTTGAGTTCAATTTCATGGGTGGTAACCAAGATTCTTGCCACTCTATCCCTATCAATGTAGTTGTCATAAGAAACTTCAGTGACTTGTGTGGTAGCCTTTACCTCTTTAATAATTTTAGTGTATCGTGCCACAATCTCGACAACCTTCATATTTTCCTCTTTATTGGTGTGCCTGCGCCTCTTCTACAGACTCTAAAGTGAAGTGGTCACCTCTCCATTGTGAGAATATGAGTCAAATCCTCTAGACATTGCAAGGACTGATTCATACTTTTTCTCAGGGTGACACTAAGTCAGGATGCTTTAGGATAATGGCATCTGTAATCATCTCCACCTTCTTAGAGAATTCACACACCTTTTCCTTTTCTTCCTTCAGTTCATGCCTCAACTGAGCACTGATCAAATCTTCTTGCTTTAGGTCCTTTCTCTTTTCCATGAGATCCTCCTTTTTCTTCTCCAATTCCTCCTCCAGGAATCTCACTCTATCATTTCTCCCGAATAGTCTAGCCTCAATTTTGACTGAAACCTTATTAAGCACGTTGCAGACCTGTTCATCTAATAATCTACTGAGTGTTCACCAAGGGATTTATCCCTTTGTTTTTGGCACCTTCATTAGTACTCTCTGACTTACTTCAAATTTTGGTTCATCCACAGTGAGACTCAAACACCCAAGATAACATCTTTCTTGTTCGGTGGGTATGTGCCTTCTTCATCAAATGATGACATAGCCAAGAGTTAATTTGTTGGTACGGTGCTTTGTAAGCACGCACAACACCTTGCTAGGATCATTAATGTATCCCATTCCTTGTTCTTGTGCCACCACTACACCTTTCCCACATGTTTGCGTAACTTTTGGGAAGCTTACCGCCAATTGGGATTCCACCCATGCTGCCATACTCCTTCCCAACACTTTCTTCTTCTATCTCCTTTATAATTTCATTCACACTCCGCTCCAACTCTTGTTCCACCAACTCCTTCATGATGCCTACCACTTCTCTCTCTACAGATTTCTCCACTTGCTCCTTGGTGAGGCTTGGGGTTCTTTGGTTTTTGGTGCTCACCTCTTCGCTCACCCCTTGCCTTGATCCTCTTCTTCTTTCTCGTCATTCTTTTCTTCATCTTCCTATTTATACTTCTCTTCATCTCCCTCCTACTCTGAGTCATGTATATCATAATATGTATGGTCTTTATCTCCTACAGGATCGTCATCATACTTTTTCCCAATGTAGGCATCTAGGATCTTTTATCTCTTCTGAGTTTGCCTCTTATGTCACCTTCTGCTTCTTCCTAACTGGGGATTCCAGTATAGGAGATTCTTCTTTCTTTTTCTCCTTGATAGGTGACCTCTTCATTGGTGATTATTCATGGGTGAGGGGCTCTTCATTCTCCAGGGCCTCTTCTTCTGGGGTCTTCTCCTTAACCGAGGACTTATTTTTGCGCGTGTAAGTGCTAGGCTTTGTGACTATTTCAGGCGCATCCACCGATTGTGTTGTCTGCACACTTGGTGCCTTCTTCTCCTACCCTTCTTCTCTTTCTCTCTTCTTTGGCACGACCTTATTTCTTCCTTGTGGGGTCTTCTGGAATGGAGACATCACTTTCCAGATAGGCACCTTTCTTGAAACTTAGGCCTTATGCAAAGATATATCCTTGTTGCAGCCCTTCCAGTGATTGGCAGCGTTATTAGTTTCATCATTTGAACTTCGTGGGAGACATACTTCTCCACATATGTGAACTTCGTAGGGTACATGAGCTTTTGGAATAACTTACGGTGGTCCTGGTCCACCTCACTAAGGTCAAACCTTAGTTTGGCCTCCTTGAACCTGTTGACTATAGCTTGGAAGTATTACACGGTGAAGGAGAAGGGTAGCTTGCACCATGGGCCCTTAGTCCCATTTGTCAAAGTGAAATGCCAATGTAGAAATGTTGGTAAACTACAAATTATGCTTCTCCATCCATGAGCATGGGAAACTACTCTGGGATCCTCCACTTTACCCTGAATGCATCACGCATTTGTTTATACCACTTCTCTAGGCACCTTGTGAGTGACCGTCATGGTTTCACAAGTGTATTTTTCAAATCTTTTTGCGGGTGAGGGATCCTCTTCTGGATACTCCCAAATGAATTTTTTTGGCCCATCGGGCACTCCAATCTCTAAAAAGACAATGGTGAGGAGGACGTTGCCGAATAATATCTTCTCTCCTTCCTGCGCACTACTTATGATCTCATCCGCAATGAAAGCGTACAAGTTATAGATGGTTCCCTCTGATATCTTTCGGCATACATTTAGCCATGCCTTGTTCACTTGCATCCATCATTCTTGATCATTAATCTTGGTCACCAAGTGCAAGGTCATCCTCATAATAGGGTCTAGAATATCTTTGCAATGTCAAAGTATCGTGAAACCTTCTTGTAGTCATACACTACTACTGTTGTTTTGATAGCTTCCTTGTCCTCTATATCATCATCTATAATTTCTACTTCACAAATAAGACTTGTGAACTTGGATATCAACTATGGTGTTATGCACATCTTGTGACCCTACAAAATAGAAGTGATCTTCATTTACATGTGACATCAACCATTGATAAAGTCACTCAGGCTTGCCAAAGTAAGGCAACTCATACAGTTGCAATAACCATGCCTTCTCCAATTTGACTTTCACCTCGTCATTGTATATAGGCATCCCATCTGGTGTCCTTTTTTTAGTTGGATAGACCAAATCTAATGCCATTTCCTTCTTAGTTGTGCTCGTGTGATGGTTATAATCACTCACAACCATTTGTATTAAGTGCGACACCCACTTCTTTCCTAACAAAACTCCATCTAGGTATTACATTTTTGCATACCATTCCTCACTGGAGCTTGCAACGACAGTGGTTTATTTTCCCTTTCCCTTTCCCTTCTATTTCTTTGGTGAAACGATCACCTTCTTAGGTTCAATGTTTTATGTCAAGATAAACTAAGAACTCCTTACTCTACTCTTCTACTCTTCTTAACTCCAAACTCAACTCCAAAGCTCAAATCCTTGAATAAATCCTTCTATCTCCATGCCCTAGCTTCCAAACCCTAACTAGGAAAACCTTCCATAAGACGACACACTTCAAACAACCTTTTCTCATGCCCGTGTACTCCCTCCTCCTGGTTTACAGATCCACTCTAGTCACACACTTAGATTTCTCAGATTCTTCTTCCTTCACACAAATCTCTCTGGATGCCCTAGTTCACAAGAGCACTTCAACTTCGTAATAACAAGGTAGAATAATGACTTTCCCAACCTCATATTTATAGTTTTTGCTTCCCTCCAGCAATAAATGTTATACCACCTACCAACATACTTTAACATTAAATGCAACTTTTTCCACTAGGCCGACTTTAAGTGCCCTTACCAATGTGCCAATCCTACACGAAAAACCTTCTACAACCTTCTGGAGTGTAAAAATCCAATCTGACCGAAGACTCTTACGTGTGCGTCTACAACATCGAAGGCACTTCTTCTGTCCTTTACCTAATTTTTTCCCTCACCTACCTCATGTTGTTCCTGCGCTCTTCATCCTTTGTACGTGGTCTTTGTTACAACCTTCTTTGACACCATAATTCATTATCCACCATTTCCCCACACACTTTCTCAACCTTACACGCTTCCTTCTACTAGGGCTACTCCACTTTTTCTACTGGCTTATACTTTTCTTTGCATTACTCCACCCCACACTAAAACATATGTGTGGTCCTCTGTGCATACACAACTTTGGAAAAATAATGTGGTTACCGGCACACAAGGCACAAAATGAAACAAAAGAAAGGAACAAACAACAAGAAAGGGAAACACAAGAAAATAAAAATCAATAAAGGGAAATTCTAAGCTAACTGGAAATACTGCCTTATTTACAAACACCAAGAAGACTTATTTATAATAGGGCTTCAACCTACTCCCATTGAAATGACCTAGTAATCTCGTCCCATCTAACGCTTGTAACTAGAAAATTCCTAAATCAAGGATGTACTAGATGATATAGGGTCCTAGCCATTTAAATTTCAACTTCCCAAGATGAATAAGATACTTGGAATCATACAACAACACCATCTACCAAACCTCGAACAGTTTGTTCTTGATGTGACGATCATGCCATGCCTTTTGTCTTGCTTTTTTTGTCTTCTGACTCCATCTAACAAGTGATCGTCTCTTGTCTAACTACATCAACTTATCAATCCTCTCTTCTAGCACTTGTTCATTAGCTAATCCTCTTGTGCACGTGCTATACACAATGATGGTAACATGAATTCAACTAGGAAAACAACCTCCACGCCAAACACCAATTGAAACAGTGTGGCCTTATTCAATCTCTTGTAGGTTGTCCTGTATGCCCATAGAACGAATGATACTTTGTCATCCCAATCTTGTCTTCCAACATCACAGATCTTAGTCAACGTGTGACTTAGTATTTTGTTAAATGCCTCAATAGTTCCATTTGCTTGAGGGTGATAAGGGGTAGTCTTGTGATGGGCCACCATAAATTATGCTAACAGAATCCTAACCATTTCATTGAGGAAATGTGTACCTCTATCACTATTTAAGCTTAAAGGACAACCATACATATTGATTATGTTCTCCCATAAAAATCTAGTAGCTGTCGCTACAGTGTAATCCTTCCTAGGCACTACCTCTGCCCATCTTATCAAATAATTTGTGCAAGTGATGATGTAACGTGAACCATTCCTTCGCGCGACAGGTGAAATTGGTCCTACAAAGTCAATTGCCCATTTTTCAAACGGTTCAGTGCTGGCTATTGGTTATAAGGGAATTTCATCCCTCTTCCCAGGTTTGCCAAGGTGCTGTCAATGGTCACAGGCCTTGCAAAACTCAATACAATCCTGGTACATGGTTTCCCACCAAAGCCCTGTAAGTAGAATCTTTTGTGTGGTAGCATTTCCTGCATAGTGTCCTCATGCAATCCCACCATGTGCTTCCTCCATAATTGCCACATGCTCATGTTCCAATACACAACGGCAAAGAACCTCATCATGTCCTAACTTATATAGGTCTCCACTAATCAACATGTAGGGTACGACGCGTATTACTAACTACTTCCTCTCTATAGCCTTCATCCCTTCTGGTGCCACACCTGTTTTCAAGAATAATGCAATATATTCAAAGTCTGAGGGCACGCACTGCAACCTAAATAGTTGTGCATCTGACATGGTATCCTCAATGCTTTATGCATCCTCCCCTGAGTTAATCCTTGATAAGTGGTCAGGTCCTGAATTGCTCTTTCCTAGTTTTACAACCACTGTGAACTCAAACTCTTGGAATAATAGGACCCAATGCAGACATATGCACCCTTATAAATATAGGCTTGTTGACTAAGTACTTCCAATGCCATGTGGTCTGTGTAGAATATAAATGGTGTTTCCAATAGATACTACCTAAAATTATGCAACACGTAGATCATAGAAAGTGCCTCGCACTCAGTAGTTGTGTAATTTTTCTCTGCTGGTGTCAACTTTCTACTAGAAAAACACAAGGGATGATCAATAATCCCTTCACTGGGTTGTGCTAGTATTGATCCCATAGGTGTCCTTGAGGCATCAACATACACATGGAAAGGCTTATCCCAAGAAGGAAAACATAGTATGGGTGCCGTGACAAGCCTATCCTTCAAAGTTTCAAATGCCTTCTGCTGCGCCTCTCCTCAATGAAAGGCACTCTTGTGTTTTAATAATTCCTCCAAGGGCGCGGTAATCTTGGCATACCCCTTGATGAATTTCCTGTAGTACCCCATATGCCCAAGGAATCTACGCATTGCGCTTTGACTAGTAGGCTCCCCTAATCCCATAATAACTGCAACTTTGGCGAGATCCACTAGTAAGCCTTCTTTACATATAATATGTCCTAACAGGATCCCAAGTGGAGTAGCAAAGAATCATTTATTAATGTTGAGGGATATCCTCAATTGCTGACATCTCTCAAACATCAGCCTCAAACTTTCACAATGGTCTTTCACCAATCCATACATAGTCTATCCATCTAGGTAAACTTGGAGAAATTTATGGATGAAGTCTTGAAACACTTGTACCACGATGTGCGAGAACACAACATGCATATTATTCAATCCAAAAGGCATAACCGTGTAGGAAAAACTTCCCCATTCAGTTGTGAAAGTTATCTTTCTCTGGTCTTCCTTTGCAATCCAGACTTGGTGATACCCTGAGATCCCATCCGTGAAAGAGTAGACTTTGCGTTCGGCTACTCCCTCTAATATTTCTTTAGTAAAGGGGGTTGGGAAAGAATCAATAACACATACTACATTCAAATACCTATAGTCAACATAGATCCTTATTCTTCCATCCTTCTTGATACTGATGACCATTGGGATTATCCATTCTAATTCTTCCACAACCTCAATAATACTAGATGCGATCATCTTGTCTATTTCTTCCTTGACCCGTACGCATAAATTTGGATTCATCTGATAAGGCCTCTTCCGAATCAGGCGCGAACCTTCCTTCAACTTGATCTTCATCTCCCCTAAGGAATGGTGGATTCATTTGAGTTCATGGTACCTGTACATACCCAAAAATGTAGGTAATGTATTGCCAGAAAGTGGTTACAGAAACCCCAATGATGATATAGGTCTCTTTGCAAGGTGTACGGAACCCAGAAAATCTTGCCAAGTATATGTTTGCATCCCAAAATACTTTATCCAAGCTCTGTGTGATTTTTTCTATCCTTTGCCCCCTTTTTCTTTGCATTCTGGTCTTAAGTGACAGGATCGCCACCCAGGATAGGGCGGCGGTCCTGTAACTACCACCCTGCATAGGGCGGCGGTCATGTGCGCGTTTTCTAGAATGTTCCGATGATTGCGTCAAATGTAAAAATTCAACTTTCACCCGCATTCTTCAACCACTTTGGCTTCCATTTATGTTTTGGCCACCTAGTAAATAGTGTTTTCCCTTTGTTTATAGTAAAATAGATCAATTTGGATTTACCCTCTGGTAAATGCAAATGATATAAATAGCCAACTTGTTTTCAAATAAATGGCCCCTCTCCTTCTGTGTTTGATTATTTATTTTTCTTGAAGTTCTTGCATGAGTTTCAATAGTTTTACATTTTGCATGAATTATCAGCCTTCCATTTCTTGTTTAGAGATCATTTTTATCTTCTTGCTTTCATCTTACTTCATTGTTGTTCCATACAATCAGTTTAGAATAAGGTAGTTTCATTTTTAGATTAGAATCCATTTAGGGTTGCAGGTTTTGTTTTTTCACAAAAGTTAGTTTCTAGAATTCTCGGTGTATGTGTGTTGTATTCCCGCAATAAATCCTGCTATGAATTACATAGTCAAGCTCTATTCACTTGCACTATCCCTCTCTTATTTGCATTGTATTCAGTTTATATCCAAAACTACCTTTGTTCGAGTATCTTCTTCTACTGACGCTATCATATACACACTTTTCTGGATTCATGAGAACACGAAGGAATGAGGAGATCACAGTGAGGGGACAAGTCACAACACCACTGGATTTACCACTATTCTATAAACTCCAGGTTTGAGCTATCAAAGTTCTAGTTACAATATATCAAATAAAGTAGTAAATTATTTCATTTCAGTTAAAGCTCACTTTCGATATTTCTAGGGAAGATGTGGGGAATGATAGTTTATGAGAAACTATGATTCATTCCTCACTTCTGAGGTAGGATTAAGAGTCTTTCGATTAAACTAGTTATTTATTTAAATATTTAGGATAAACTCACAACTGCACAAGAAAATAGCTATACCATGCTACCTTACTTGTTTTGATTCTATTATTAGATTAATTTTCCATTTTCTGAATATATTAGAATAGCTGCTCTTTTAATTTCGTTAAATACTTCATCAAAAATACAAAAATAAAAGAATATATGCATAGTGTCGATATATCATTCATAATTAATTTATTCGTTTCATTTAAAGTTGAATCATCTTTGCATGACAATCACGGGACCTAGAGAGCCCATGGAATACGTGTTTGAACCGATAGTGCCTCAACCAAATCTCTCCACAACACTAGTCGATATAGATCAAGACCTTAGGATTCAGGTTTTTTGAATGAAAATAAACCTACAAGTAATTAGTGAACAATTGAGGGAGTTGAATATTGAAGACAACAAGGCATACACATTCTGTTCAAATCAACCCAACTATAGACTACCTTGATAGGATATCCACATGACCATACAAGAAATTGAAAGAGAAAAAATATTTGGTTATGATCCTTTAGTTCCATATCCAATGCAGGAGACCTCCTCATTAACATAGATACTGGCTTACATATTCAAGTTACCAAAACACCTGTAACGTATTATGAGAAAATCATACAACTTCTAGTTCTAAACATAGAAGCTGAAACAACTTATGACTATTGGATAGTCGGAAGGAGAGATTGACTCCTCATATGACCATAGGAGGTCCACCACAACCACAAACTTACGGTTGTGATCCATAGGTCCCACAACCCAATGGGCCTACTGATCAATCAGACATTGACGCTGGTTTACGCACACTAATATTAAGATCCTCACCACTTCCGCCAGACATCATTACACAATTCTCCATATTAAACATAGCAGTCAATTAGGCTAGGGATTTCTGGAGTAGACCAGAGAACCATCCATAAAACTCTGGAGGATCCACTACACCTCCCATCACCATTTTCCATGACCTTGTCTGGAAATATACACGAAACACCTACAGGTCATTTTCTAATTATCCAAGAGCCAATAAATAGGATCTTGGCAAAGCTCGACATTGATTGGAGCCTCCAAGCAGCTATTATATCCGAACGATCCATTACACCAATTCAGGTTAGGAGAGCCTTCTTTGCCTTAGATTTGTAGATTCCATTATTGCATGTTGAGGATATAAGATTGCCCAACTAGTTTGTCTGTATCCACATATATTCCATTTCCACTGGCTGTCTCGACGTGACCTCGGGAGGTCAGGTACGAAGAAGTGCTGCTTGTAGATTATCATGCTCGCATGTCACTTTTCTATCATACAAAATTGGTGAACCGAACGTGGAATAAACAATTGTTCCCCTTTTATTTTCATTTCTTTCATCCACCTTCTCTCTTTCCCATTATTTTGTAGGTATTCATATACCCCCTAAATATGTCAGGATATGACGTATATGGCAGTCATCTCTCAAGTCTCGAAGCAAATTATGGTCAAACACATAGAAAACCGTCACCCTACTTTTTGCATGGGCTAATAACTATTCAAGTAATTACTCGTCATCACAAACTCCTCCTGAAAGAACTAGTTCTAGTTCTTCATTCTGAATCGAGGAGTTGGATCAGCTTACACAAATGCAACAACCAGAGTCCTTAGGTTCTAACAATATGACGTTTACTAGAGAATCCATTTCATCTCCTTAGGTTTTGTTCAGACCAAAAATTAGTAGACAATTAGATCCACTCCCATTTTTGGATGAGGAGTATTTAGCACGCTACGCTAGAAGTGAACAACGCTTCCAAAACATGTACCCACCTATAGGGAGTTTGCAAACACAACCTGATACCCTACTCCAAGAAAACACCCCCATTCCCCACCTATGGGAAATACTCTCAGTGAAGCTTGACAGGGTAATGATAAATTCATAGCAAGGTATCATACCCCTTTACAACCTCAAGTTGTATAACAAACACCATTAAGGCAAAACACTGTGTCTTCGCCAATCAAGGTCATTTCAACCTTAGTTGAGAAAGTTAGAGGATTGGAACTTTCTCAAGCAAATCAAAATTCATATTTTGGGCAAGCAGGAATCCCCAAACCTCCACATCATCCCAGCCAGGTCGACCTCCTTACAGGAACATACACGTTAGGAATGCCTCCTCAACATTCATATAACTATCTATTAAGCCCCTACTTATTTTTTGGAGCAAATTTCCTTCATGCTTCTGTTATTCCTTCTTATTTTTGACTTTCTTTCATGCCTCAGTCAAATTTTTCCACTTTTCAGGCACTCAAAATTATCTGGAAATGGCTTCATTAGATAGAGGATTTTCTCACCTTTCCAGAAAGGTAAAATTTTCCTTCTAACTCCTCGTATTTTGCAAGTTATGGCTCAGTGGAGTTTTTGAGGGAAATTTTCCCTGGGAAGGATAGCAACCAATAGGAATGTGCCATGTGGTAGCGCAGATCAGAATGGCGGGGGTAAGTTGAAAAAGTGGTAAAAAAGGGCACAAAGGAAATTTTTTGCCCACGGGCCCGCAGAGGAAAGAAAGTTGATTAAGACCCATGCCAAATCAAAGTGTGCTACATGTCCATGAAACTGGTGGGAGTCGAAGGGGTGGAGTGATTTTGGATTTTTTCCAAAGTAGTAAAAAAATGTGCAAAGGAAAGAATTGGCCCGTAGGCCCGCTAAGGAGGAAATGGAAATTTTGGTTAAATCCCCGTGAGTGAATAGGGTGGTGCCACGTGTCCTATTCTTGGCGAAGGTCGGGGGCGTGGGGAGAATTTGAAAATTTTGCCAAAGTGGTCAGTGGCATCAAAGGAAAAATTTGGAGCACGTGCCCACAGTGAATAAGGTGGTGACACATGTCCCGGAGTGTGGGGCGTGGAGAAATTTTGGAATTTTTTCCAAAATTCAAAAAAGCGTAAAACGACCATTTGAACCCATGGACCAATGGGGAAGTGCCACATGTGGTAGTGGTGGAGGGTAGAGATTTTTTAGGAATTTTTCCCAAATTCAAATAAGGGAAAATTTTTTAGGTTTCAGCTTGCCGACCCGTTTTTTGCCCTAGTTTTGCCCTAAATCTTCAGAGGAGCATATCTTTCGATCCAGAGCTCGGTTTTTCTCGATTTTGGTATGACTAGAAATCTATTGAAGTCCTCTACATGATGGAATCATCAATTTTGTTTTTTGGTGGAGTTTAGTGAGAGAAAAATGAGAAAAACACCTTTGGCATGGGGAAAAGAGTAGAACCGACATTCAACCACCATTTTTAATGCAGTATGGCTTCCATTCTTCTCCAACATGGTTGAAAATCTTGGGAAATGAACTTTTAAGGGTACCCATGCTATTTTGATGGATCTGGTCTATGGTTGAATCATTCATTTCAATTTTCCCACGTTTCTCCTTCCTGAACTCAGGTTTTCATTGTTAAAAGCCAGATTTGGCTCATTTGTAAAGGGTTGGATGTTTTTTATGTTCTGCAGGCTCCCTCCTTCACCCTGGAAAGTGAATTTGTGGAATATTAGACCTTTTTAGGACTGCAACATGTTTTTTACCTCCTTACTATTGTAATGCATTGTATTTAAAAATGGAAATGACAATGCAAGCTATGTGAATGAATTTTCAACTGTTTCTTGTGTTGTTTGCTCTATCCTGATCCTTCATTACAATTTTAGCAATTTGTGCATGATTTGTGTTGCATTTTATAATATTTGTCAATCTGTAGAAATAGATGTTCACCACTCCTTTGGTGTATCACCTTGTCAGTTTAGTTTTATCTTCTTTTCTTTCTATCCTTGTCTCCTTGGCAGAATTAGAGTAGAATTTTGAGTTAAACCTCTACAAATTTCATGCATACATCTGATTAGAGGAGTAGAGGAACCAACATTCAATCTGGAGATTTTTTTCCCATTTCTACAAGTCCCACACTTGGGGAAAAAATTCCATGTTGTGCAATCACACTAAATGACCCAATTCTCACTTGCAAATCATAAGGTCATTTAGGGGGTGCTGCTAATTTACACTAACAGTTTTGGCACACTTGGTGGGACCTTAGAGGTCTTCATCTTCATTACAAAAAATTTGATGTGCATTTTTTGTAAGTTTCTTGCTTAAAAAGAGCCCTGATTTGCACATTTGGCGACTCCAAAGGGATAAAATCAATTGGTTTCAACAGTCCAAGTCTGAAGATTCATGAGAAGGATCCAAACAAGGTCAAGGGCTAGAGAGGAAGAGGGATTTTCTGAGTATCTACAATTATCCCTAGGAAGAAGAGAGAGGGGAAGAAGAATTCAAAGGTCTCCATCTCCACCAAACAGAACTCTATCAACTCCTCCACCTGGTAGACCTTTCACCCAATCAACAAGGGTTCTCAGGCCAATCAGAATGGCACAACACAACCCTTATGTCAACTTCACTGGCAGTAGCCCACTTGCTCTCAATGCACAAAACCCAGTTCCAATTACAACATTGAAGAACATCCCATACTTTACTGGGGAAAATCAGACCACTCCTGGTGATCATGTCAAAGACATTGCTAATGTTTGTGTAATCCATGAGATTGTTGAGATGCAAATTACTATCAAATTGTTGGCATCTTCATTCAAAGGGAAAGCCTTGCAATGGTTCAAGAGCCTTGGGGTAGGCTCTATCCAAAATTGGAACTAGTTGTGCATAGCTCTCCATGATCAGTTTGGAGAAAAGGGAGATAATTTGTCTCTATTGGAACAACTGACAACTATCAAGAGAGCTCCCAATGAGCAGCTAACAGACTTCAATTTCAGATTTCAAAGGACATGGGATAGAATCCCAGTGACAGTAAGACCAACAGCTGAAGGTGCTTTCTTATACTATCTCAAAGCTTTAAATTCTGATATTTCCATGTTAATACAATCCATGGGAGGTGCAAATATACCTGCAGCTTATAGCATCGCCATTAGGGATGAGAATTGTTTGATCCAAGTTGGTAAACTGGCACCTAGGCCTCCCATGCCCTTATATCCAAACTTGGAAAACCCAAGCACTAGTCAAGCACCTACTTTAGCTCCTATTCCCACTCCTAGAAATCAAAGTTCAAATGAAACTTCTACTTCATCCTCTAGTGCCTCAAATGAACTTCAAGAAGTCATGAAACAATTACAAAATTTAGGCAATGAGCTGGTTACACTCAAGAGGCAGCAAGCCCAAAGTTTTAGACCTTCTTATCAGTCTCAAACTCAACCTAATAGGCCCATATCAGCCTAATCCACCCAATCCAACTACAAATCAAAATCAAGTAAGGCCTCCTGCCAATAGACCATTTCTACCCTATAACCCCAATGCTACATCTACCTCTAAAGCCTTAGTGCCAGTGCAAAATAATATAGCTCAAGAGTATGATTGGTGTTTCCCATGTAATGAACCTCACAACCAGTCTATGTGCTTCAATGGTGCTTTGAACCAAGCTTTGATGGTGACAAAAATTGGTGTAGAGAGTGAGGTGAGTCAAGAAACAAACCAACAACAAGGAACATCTCAGCAAAATACAACTCCAAATGAGACTACACTTGTGAATTGGCAGGCTGAAGATTTTTGTGGTATGAATCAAACAATTTCTCAGAATGTAGTAGCTAACACATGGTCAAAGAAGAGGAATATTGGTGAAGGGAAGTCATTAGCTCCAGGTGATCCACAACCTTCCATCACTCCACAAAGTGTTGGCAAGCAAAATGTAGTTCCAAATGTGTAAGGACAACCCAAGCCACCTTCTAGACCAGCTCAAATGCCAACTATTGTAGCCCATGTACAAGAAAAGAATGTGTAGGCTAAGGGGCAGAAAAGAGATGTTTCATCCCCATTTAACATCATTGAACAAATGAAGAAGACAAATGTGAATATATCTATGTGGGAATCACTATCCATCCTAGGCCAAAGGGATCTACTACAAGCTGCCATGAAGAATTGGTCAAATTCAAATCAGCAAGCTCATATGCAAGAGAAGGTACTCACAAATGCTACTCAGCCTGAGGGGAAGCTTGGAGGACAACAAGGTAAAGTTTTGAAGCCCCTCCATTCTATGTTTCATTGATCATTGGGGATAAACTAGTACACAATTGTATGATTGATTCTGGGGCAAGTAGTTCTGTGATGCCCAAGCAAATAGCTGATCAGCTGGGCCTCCAATATGAAGTCATATCCAAAGGGATGGTGCAACTGGATGGGAAAATAATAACAACAGTAGGGGTAATTAAATATTTGAGCCTCACTTTGCATGCATGCCCCAATGTCACTGTTTTGCAAGATGTGTCAGTGATAGATTTACCACCACTTTTTGCCCTATGTTTGTCAAGGGATTTCACAGCTAGAATTGGAGGCTATTTATCTGCTGATTGGTCACACATGTTGTTTCAGACCAGATATGGAACTAAGGCCACAATCAGGTCCGAACCTATTGCAAACTTTCACATTGAGCCTCATACTCCAAGCCCAATCAATGCCAACTGTTCAACATTTGATCAAGAGGATTATCCAGGCACAGATGAAGCTGACATAAAAGTTGGAAGCATCCTAGATTTGACTCTTGATGAATGGGCAAGGTACATGATTTTTATCCCTATAAGGAAATAGAGGAATCTAAACTAGGCATTTATTACATGCATGAAGAAAATCAGCCTATTCCTAGCATCACCAAGCCAGACCATAAAGATGACAATGAGGTATGTCAGCTGTTCTTTGATGGATCAAGAAGTAGACAAGGTGCAGGGGGAGCTATGCTTGTTTCACCTCAAGGCATTAAGTATTATTCAACTTTTAGATTTCAGTTTGCATGTTCTAACAACACTGCTGAATATGAAGCTTTGATACAAGGATTGCATTGGTCAAGAAAGAGAGGTATCAAAAACTTACAAGTCTTTGGTGATAGTGAGATGATTGTTAATCAAGTTAAAGGGCATCACATGCTGCAAAAAATGACCTACTCAAGAGTTATAAGAATAGGGTGTGGGACCTCATTGAGGATTTTGAAGGCTTTGGCATCAACTCCATCCCTAGGAAAGAAAACCAAGCTGCTGATAGGCTTGTAGTAGTTGGAGCAGCCTTTGATGTTGTGGAGAGTATCAAGGAAGATAAAGTGCAGCCAAACATTCATGTGATTGTAAGGCCATCAGTGCCAGACAATAATGTAAGTTGGAAAGTGTTTGAAAGTGACCAACAAATCATCAATTTCTTGTA
The DNA here is from genome assembly GCA_019776745.2 of Taxus chinensis. Taxonomy (NCBI): domain Eukaryota; kingdom Viridiplantae; phylum Streptophyta; class Pinopsida; order Cupressales; family Taxaceae; genus Taxus; species Taxus chinensis. The sequence continues at coordinate 14,445,748 of CM034151.1, read as the reverse complement.
AGAAGAAGCTGAGTTCTCAGCCAAAAATCAGGAAAAGTTAGAACAACAATATGGTGATCAAGTGGTACAGCTGAGAACCAACAAACTACCAAAAGGACTTGTCACTTTGGAGTCCATCTTTAATCCTAATGATCAATTTAGGAAGGAGAAATCAAACATCCAAGTCAAGGGAGAAGATTCAGTGCCCATCTCGGTGGGAGAAGGCAAATCACTTCAAATTGGTAAAGTGACAACCAAGCAAGAAAGGTATGAGTTCATGTAACTTTTCCAAGAGTTCCTAGATATATTTTCTTGGAGCTATGAAGACTTGAGAGGTTTCAATCCCAAGCTAGCTCAACACACAATTGAATTAGATCCAAGTGCTAAACCCATCAGGAAAAAACAAAGACCGGTCAATCCACACATGGAGCCTCTCATGAAGAAGGAATTGAATAAGTTAATAGAGGCAAGTATCATATTTCCCATCAAGCATTCAAGATGGGTTGCAAACTTGGTTCCAGTTAGAAAGAAGAGTGGAGAAATCAGATTGTGTGTAGACTTTAGAGATTTGAATAGAGCATCCCTCAAGGATCATTACCCACTTCCTTCTATGGAGCAGATTTTGCAAGTTGTTGCTGGCTCTGAGAGGTTTTCATTGCTAGATGGTTATTCAGGGTATAATTAGATCATGGTAAAGGAGGATGATCAGTTCAAAACAACCTTCACCACCAAATGGGGAACCTATGCATATAGGAAAATGCCATTTGGGCTATCTAACGCCAGAGCTACCTTCCAAAGGGAAATGGATATGGCGTTCAAGGGATTGATCAAAAAATAGTGCTGATATACCTAGATGATATTACTGTATTTTCTAAAAGTGCAGCAGATCATCTCTTTCATTTGAGACAAGTGTTCCAAAGATGTAGAAGATTTGGGGTATCCTTGAATCCCAAAAAATGTATTTTCCTAGCTCATGAAGGAAATCTCCTAGGCCACATTGTTTCCAAAGAGGGATTAGCAATTGATCCAGAGAGGGTTGAAGCAATAAAATCACTACCATTACCAAGTCACAAGAAGGCCCTTCAAAGTTTCTTGGGAAGAATCAATTTTGTTCAAAGGTTTGTTCCAGACTTTGTATCCCTTGTCAAGCCAATAACTATGATGTTGAAGAAAAGTATGGCTTTCAAATGGACAGCTAAAGGTAAGGAAAGTTTTGAGGCAATCAAAGAGGCTATCTCACAAGCTCCAACTCTCATTAACCCAGATTTCTCTAAATATTTTATCCTTTATGCATTTGGCGGTGATGACACAATTTCTGCAATTTTAGTACAGCAGAACAAAGAAAATGCAGAGCAGCCAATTGCCTTCTTTAGCCAAAGCTTGGAGGACTATGAGGTGAGGTATTCCTTCATTGAGAAGCATGTTCTTACAGTGATTAGGAGCTTGAAGAAATTTAAGCATCTAGTTTCAAACAACAAGGTTCAACTGTTGGTTTCTCATGTGGGAGTTAAGGACTTCCTCCTCAACAAAGACCTAAATGAAAAACGTGCAGGGTGGATTACTCATGTCATGGAGTATGACATTGAGATCAAAGTCACCAAGCTGGTCTGAGGAAAGGGATTGTGTGAGCAGCTGGTCTTGAGAAAATCAATGGAAGCAAGCAATGGGAAGGATGTTGTTTTGGCGTTGCAAGACAACCAAGAACAAAGAGGTGTTCAAGAAGAGAATGGTGGTATGCTCACTCCTTGCTGGACCCAAGACATAATGCACTTCTTACAAATAGGCCTATGCCCTCCAGAGATGAACAAAACCAAGAGAAGACACTTCAGATTGCAGGCTATTCCATATGCACTTGTTGATGGTGTCTTGTTCAAAAAGGATATAAATGGAGTGCTGCTGAGATGCATTGGGACAAATCAAATTAAGAGAATGTTAGAAGAGTTCCATGGTGGATCAGCTAGGGGTCATTTTGCTCCAAGAGTGACAGCCCTCAAGATTATGAAGGTTGGCTATTATTGGCCCAAGGTGTTTAGTGATTGTTATGCATGGATCAAGAGGTGCAAAAATTGTGCATTCTTCACAGGAAAGGAAAGATTAGCAGCCCTTCCATTGCACCCAATTTCAGTTGACCAGCCATTCATGCAATGGGGTTTGGACTTCATTGGAGTCATTAACCCAAACTCAAGCCAAGGACACAAGTGGATTCTAACAGCAATAAGACTACTTCACCAAATGGACTGAGGCGGTGGCACTCAAAGAGGCAAATGAATCTAGCATTCTAGACTTCTATGAGGGGATAGTAACCAGATTTGGTATACCTACCACTATAATATCAGATAATGCATTGGCATTCATAGGATCAAAGGTAACTGAATGGGCTGTTAAGAATGGGATCTATCTGAGCACTTCATCAAATTATTACCCTCAAGGTAATGGCCAAGCTGAGTCTACCAACAAGAACCTATTAAAGATCATCAAGAGGACTCTTGATGAAAATCAGAGGACTTGGCACACTAAACTTAAATCAGCCTTATGGGCTGATAGGATAACTCCCAAGAGATCCACTGGTAACTCTCCATTCAGACTTGTTTATGGAAGAGAGGCAATCTTGCCTATGTCACTTGAGTTGCCAACGTTGGAACTCATGAAGCAATTGGAATTGTTGGAGTTTGAACCCATGGAGGTTAGATATGCAGAATTGATGGAACTCCAAGAAATCAGAGAGCATGCATAGCCCAAACAATGGAGAAGGACCAAGCCTTGATCAAGAGAACCTTTGATAGGAAAGCTAAGGCTAGAACCTTCCAAGTTGGAGATTTAGTGTTGAAATGGGATGCAGACCGAGAAAAGCCAGGAAGGCATTCAAAGTTTGATGCCATTTGGAGTGGCCCCTACATGGTCACAAAATGTAAGAACAACAATGCCTTCCAATTGTCTACATTGGATGGTGAAGAACTACAGATTCCAGTTAATGGAATCCATCTAAAGCATTGACACTAGAAGGGAAACTCCTCACCTTGTACATATTAGCTTAGATTTTCATTCCTCTAAGTGCTTGTGCACATTTTTTTGTTGTAGCTTAGTTTTACATTTCCTTAAGTGCTTTGGCACAAGCTTTGTTGTCCCAAGGATACATCTTTGCAGGCCATGTTCCAGATCAATGTGATGTTCTACTCCCACAATTTTCTTTCTAGAATTTTTCTAATGACTAGAGAGTACCAAACAGTTAAGTTGATGACTTCATTTCCCAATGGATGCTTCAAAGGCCAGCTGATTCATTCATCCAGTAGGTAAATGATCCCTCTGAGTCCACCAAATTGTTATCCAAAATAAGCCCCTTGCTTATTTTTGGAACTTTCAAGAGGATTCCTTCCTTCTTTGTGCCTTAGGAAATTTTTCCACTTTTCAGGCACTCAAAATTATCTAGAAATGATTTCATCAGATAGAGGATTTTCTCACCTTTCCAGAAAGGTAAAATTTTCCTTCTAACTCCTTGTATTTTGTAAGTTATGGCTTGGTGGAGTTTTTGAGGGAAACATTTCCCTGGGAGGGTCCGCAACCAATAGGAATGTGCCACATGGCAGTGGAATATCACATCCAAGGATCTGAGGTAAGCATGGAAAAATTTCCAAAGATCTGGGTGGGGTGAAAAGGAATTTTTTTTCATACAACTGCCATGCTTCGAGAAGATGAAGAAATGATCACTTGAGACAAATCAGGAAGTTGCCATTGGTGGTGGAGAACTCCAGTCAACGGGGGACCTTTTCCCAAAAAGTAACTCAAAAAAGACACAAAGAATTGATTTTTCCAAGTAATAGAGGAAAAACAGTTGATACTGTCCTAGGTCAATATCAAAGTTCCTTCATCATTTTATGGCAGCCATGGGGTGCGGAGACCTATTTTTGAACTTCTCCAATTTTCACCTCAAAGTAGTAGATGTAAAATCAGGAAAAAATTGTGCCAGTAGACCTGCTAGGGAAAAACCGCAAAGTTTTTTGGTTAAATCACAGAGGAGACCGAAAGCGGTTACTGAGACATCCTAGATCTCACTGTAATCGAGGGGTGGGTTATAGGATTTTTGGTAGCCGTAAGTGTGGTTTATGGATTGTTATGGAAATGAGATCTAGGAAAAGAATTTTTTTCCCATGCACATGCCCACAAAGTGAATCAGAAAGTTCATTTTTTCCTCACCGCATTCAAGAAGACAAAGTATGCCATACCGTGGACATGCAAGATGCAGACTTACTGGTGGACCCAAATTTTGGATCTCCTTTTTCCAAAATTCTAGTAAAATGACCATTTCAACCTGCATAGATGAATCTATTTCTGTTCCACGTGGCAGTAGATGGCGGGGTTGTATATAAATCATTTTCCCAAATTGAACAATAGGGATTTAATTTTGGTTTCGGCCCGCCAGCCCAATTTTTTCCAAAATATTCAGATGGAGGCATACAACCAGATCTCGGTTTTTCTTGAAGTATCAACTTCATCTGGAAAAAGGCAAGTCACAGGGACATGATTTAGTGTTTAAAATGAAGACCAAGTAAAGTAAGCTTGTTTTCAAGGCATAGGAGTTCCTCCTATGCCAGTTGGAGGGCTACATGGTCAAATGGCTAACAAGGTTGGCTTGGGTAACGAGTAAGGTCTGCATTTGAACATGGATGTGAGTCTACACCCGTTACCCTATCTAGTTCTACATTAATAGCTATCTATGATCTGAAACAAAGCATTACTACTAGAAGGGAAACTCCTCACCTTATACATATTAGCTTATATTTTCATTCCTCCAAGTGCTTGTGCACATTGTTTTTGTTGTAGCTTAGTTTCACATTTCCCTAAGTGCTTTGGCACAAGCTTTGTTGTCCCAAGGATGCATCTTTGCAGGCCATGCTCCAGATCAAGTGATGTTCTACTCTCACAATCTTCTTTCTAGAAATTTTCTAATGAGTTGAGAGTACCAAGCAGTTAAGTTGATGAATCCATACCCAATGGATGCTTCAAAGGCCACTGATCATTCATCCAGCAGGTGGATGACCCCTCTGAGTCACCAAAATTGTTATCCAAAATAAGCCCCTTGCTTATTTTTTACTAACTTTCTTTCATTCCTTCCTTCCTTGTGCCTCAATAATTTTTTTTTTCACTTTTCAAGCACTCAAAATTATCTAGAAATGGTTTCATCAGATAGAGGATTTTCTCACCTTTCCAGAAAGGTAAAATTTTCCTTCTAACTCCTTGTATTTTGCAAGTTATGGCTCGATGGAGTTTTTGAGGGAAATTTTCCCTGGGAAGGTCCGCAACCAATAGGAATGTGCCATGTGGCAGCAGTGAGGTAAGTTTTGCCAAGGCGTGGGTGGGGCGCAAAGGAAATTTACTCATGGTCCCACGGAGAAGGAAAAGAAATGACTTGAACCCTACGAAATGGGAAGCACCACATGGCGCGGAGGTCGGACCGGCGGGGGAAAGTTGAAAAAAGTTTTGCAAAGGAAATTTTTTTCCTGTGGGCCCGCAGAGGCAAAGAAAGTTGATTAAGGCCCATGCCAACATCAAAGTGTGCCACGTGTCCTGTTCCTGGTAGAATTCGGAGGGGTGGAGTAAATTTTGGATTTTTTCCAAAGTAATAGAAGGTGCAAAGGAAAGAATTGGCCCGCATGCCTGCCAAGGAGGAAATGGAAATTTTGGTTAAATCCCCGCGAGTGAATAGGGTGGTGCCACGTGTCCTGTTATCAGTGGAGGTCGAGGGTGCGGGGAGAATTTGAAATTTTTTCCAAAGTTTCAAAATGTGCAAAGCCCATGCCCATCAGAGGAAAAAAGTTGGAGTAAGGCCCGTAGCCAAATAAAGTGGTGCCACATGGTCTTGGAGCGGCGGGGCGCGGAGAAATTTTGGAATTTTTTCCAAAATTCAAAAAAGGTAAAATGGCCATTTGAACCCACAGACCAATGGGAAGTGCACTACATGGTAGCGGAGTGGTGGGGCCGTGGAGCTTTTTGGGAAATTTTTCCCAAATTAAAAAAGGGGAAAAATTTTAGGTTTCGGCCCGCCGACCCGATTTTTGCCCCAGTTTTTCCCTAAATCTTCAGAGGGGCATATCTTTCAATCCAGAGCTCAGTTTTTCTCAATTTTGGTGTCATTGGAAAGCTATTGAAGTCCTCTACATGATGGAATCTTCAATTTTGTTTTTTGGTGGAGTTTAGTGAGAGAAAAATGAGAAAAACAGCCTTTGGCATGGGGAAAAGAGTAGAACTCGACATTCAACCACCATTTTTAATGCAATATGGCTTCCATTCTTCTCCAGCATGGTCAAAAATCTTGGGGAATGAAATTTTAAGGGTACCCATGCTATTTTGATGGATCTGGTTGGTGGTTGAATCATTCATTTCAATTTTCCCACGTTTCTCCTTCTTGAACTCAGGTTTTCATTGTTAAAAGCTAGATTTGGCTCTTTTGTAAAGGGTTGGACATTTTTTATGTTCTGCAGGCTCCCTCCTTCACCCTGGCAAGTGAATTTGTGGAATATCAGACCTTTTTAGGACTGCAACATGTTTTCTACCTCCTTTTTGTTGTAATGCATTGTATTTAAAAATGGAAATGACAATGCAAGATCTGTGAATGAATTTTCAATCCTTTCTTGTGTTGTTTGCTCTATCCTGATCCTTCATTACAATTTTAGCAATTTGTGCATGATTTGTGTTGCATTTTATAATCTGTGTCAATCTATAGAAATAGATGTTCACCACTCCTTTGGTGTATCACCTTGTCAGTTTAGTTTTATCTTCTTTTCTTTCTATCCTTGTCTCCTTGGCAGAATTAGAGTAGAATTTTGAGTTAAACCTCTGAAAATTTCATGCATACATCTGATCAGAGGAGTAGAGGAACCAACCTTCAATCTGGAGAGTTTTTTCCCATTTTTGCAAGTCCCACACTTGGGGAAAAGATTCCATGTTGTGCAATCACACTAAATGACCCAATTCTCACTTGCAGAATTGAAGGTCATTTAGGGGGTGTTGCTGATTTGCACTAACAATACATATGCTATGCCATATCAACAAACCACACTGTCCCCACCCCCTCAGTAGGAAGCATCGATGGTCAAAGCCTATGTGGCAGGGACTTACTCAGAATATTTAAAAGAGCCCCTAGACTTCACCATACGAAGTGTCATGCTTCCAAGACCTCTTCCTGATTTACCCAAATACAAAGGGGAGGGCGATCCAAATGCACATATCAAGGCCTATGACATGGCTATTCAAGAAGTAATCCCTTGGGATGGGGTTGTTCCTAAGATATTCCCTAAAACATCAGAGGGTATTGCCCTTGATTGGTATTACAGAATACCTGAAGCCTTGATACACTCATTCAAACAACTCGTGTTAGAGTTTATCAAAACTTTTGACATGAAAAAATTGTTAAGAACATGAATCAGGGAATTCTTGCATATTAAACAACAGCATAATGAATCCACTACTCATTTTATTCAAAGATGGCGTACGGTTCTCTACTCATCAGCAAGTGCTCCAAACATGGATCAAATGGAACTATGTGATTTATTCCTTCATTCCCTCAATAGAGAGATAAAGGAAGAAGTCTAGAATTTCCCACTAAGAACTTATGATGAAGTACTCGAGAGTGCTCTCCAAATACATCAAGTGGCAATAGATAGTGGTCATAAGACATATGGAACAAAGGGGAAATTAATCACTCCTAATCAAAACACTACGACCTATCCTAATGCTGGGAATACCAATCAAGTACCCAAAATCCTTAAAAAAAACCGTGGGTTTACAATAGATGGAGTAACAGACCAAGTTAAAAGAGCAAACGTTGTAAACATTTCGCCACCCGTTAACAATCAGTGAAATAACAACTTTACTCCAATAATCAATGCGGTGGATTTTAATCATCCACCATGACAACAACAAAAACAACAAAAAATCCAAACACAAGGTCTAAATCTAAACCCAATTGGATGTCAGAGTCAAAACCAAAGGTAACAGCCTCAAAACTTTAACTCTAACAACCAGTAACCTTATCAACATTTCGGACCACAACAGGTTTCAAATCAACAACCTCGAAACTATAATCCCAATTTGTATTGTGGTTTCCACAAGATTCAAGGCCATGATACTAGGACTTTCCACGACTACAATAAATTCATGCAACATTTTCCAGAAGACCAAAGATAACTCTTTATAGATATGTTCTTAGAAAATTCTGTAATACCCACCCCAAACACTTACACAGGGGCAATTTCCCCTCAAAATGCACCCCTCAAGATCTTTAACGATCCACTCCGAAATCATTCTAACAATAACAGGTTAGATCTAAGAGGAACAAACAAGGGTGTTATGAGAGGAAATAATGATCATGAAGCCTCAACTTCATTAAATCCACCGGTCACACCCCAATTAGGAACTCGACCGCAAACCAAGCTAGTTGGCTTGGTAGAGTTAGACACCGAGCTACCCATAGAAACCATAACAAGAACATGGGATTATTCTTCTTAACCAGTTCCAAGTTATCCATTAGAACCAGACAACATTCAACAAACATTGGTAAAACCTATAGGCGCTTATGATTTAATTAATGACTTAACGAAGACCTTCTCTCACATTTCCTTCTTGGATTTGTTGAAGAACTCTCCCACCCACAAGGCTTCTCTCTTAAAAGCATTAGGCCTTGGTCATTTAATTAACATCACTCCTCCTCTAAAAGTGCAAGTAAACCATGTAGACTTTGATGTCTACCCTCCAGGGCGGCTAGATAGGGATACTAAGTTTATATTTGACATAAGAAAAATGCCAACAGATGCTGAAATTACATGTAGAGACAACCCAACCTTGCATTTACAAGTATGGGCTTCCAATAACTATGTTAAACATGCAATGATTGATGATGGGGCAGTAGTTAACATAGTCCCCTTTCACTTTTCTTCAAAAACTAGGATATGGATAAACAAATTGTTCCATGACACGAAATACGCTAAGAGGTTATGATAGCCTCAAAGCCACTTCAATTAGAACCATAGTTTTAATAGTCATCTTAGGACCCAATACGGTCCTCACCAAATTTTATATTATAGATCAGGAAACCAAATATAATATGATCCTCAGTTAACCATGGATACACTCCATGAAGGCAATCCCTTCCATGTTATTCCAGGAAATAATATTTTTGCACTTAGGGAAAATATTTTGTGGCATAAGGTGACCCAAAACCCTTCGATGTACACCTAGCTGACTTAAAGAAAAGACCAGGAATTCACTCCAAGTTTGAACTCCCAATGAATCAACTTATCAAACTAATTAATTCAAAACTAGAAGAGAAGTCGATACCTACCACAGAATTGGAAATTACAAATCTAGTCAAGGGCATTCTAGCACTCAAAAGTGGGACTAACATTCATAGAAATGGTGTCATTAGGGACTACTACAAAAAATTGTAGAATTACTAGAGAAGAGATCTACCCATTCTCCTACCATTTGATTCTATGGGTATGGGATACTCCCTGGGAATTGGTTCCCTTCCATCAGATGAAGTTTGTATGGTAGAAGTAACCAAGGTAGGAGAAATAGACACGTGAAGAATATCCCAACATCCATTTTTCCAAGCAAATATTGGACTCTCCACTTCGATGGAGCTAGATGTCGTTTTGGAACTGAGGTAGGTGTGATCTTTACTTATCCTGAGTGAAAGATCTTACCTTTTTCCTTTAAATTAAACTTTGAGTGTAAAAACAACTGGGCTGAGTATGAAGCCCTCCTCCTTGGCCTCATCATAAACAAAAGAATGGGTTTCGATAACATTAGAGTGCTAGGAGACTCACAATTAGTTGCAAACCAGGTCTCTGAGGTATATGAGACTAGAGCTAGAGCATTTGACAACTCTACAAAACGACAGTATTAGATCTAACCAAAGGATTCAACTTCATATCAATTGAAGAAATCCCACGAGATTAGAACCTTCTCACCAGATTCAATAGCAACCTCAACTTCTTGTTTCACTCCAAACAATGTGTTGGAAAACAAAAGTTTCATGATATCACTTCGTACTGAACCATTGGTGCATAAAATACCAACAAGCACACTCCTGACTCATATAGAAGCTGAGAATGAGTTTTCTATCCTCAATCAATTTGATAGTGATAGAGTCACTCTCGAATATATAAACACCTACGTAGAGCTACATCTCACTCATCACATAGTGGATCTTTCCCTAATACCACATTACTCTTCCTATTTTAGAAATCCCATGATAGAGTCTCCTCCACAAAAGGATCTCAATATCTATGAGGTAGATAATGGAGAGGGTTTGGAACTACCTCCATCCCCACCTGAATTTGAAGAAGGAAACGCTTCCTTAATCGAAGAAACAATTGACATAAACATCAAAACGAAGGAAGAACACAAAATTTTGAAGTTGGGATCCTCGTTAACTCTAGAGGAGATATAAATACACACCCAAATCCTCAAAGAGCATCAAAAGGCTTTCACGTTTAACTACAAAGAAATGACAAGAATCACACCACATATCGTAGTACATAATCTTGTCACCAAACTAGATGGAAAGCCCATTAAACAAAAGTCAAGACCAATGAAGCCAAAAGTGGCTCTCATGGTGAAAGAAGAAGTAATGAAACTTCTCCAAGTGGGATTCATCAAACCCATTGACTATTCACAATGAGTATCTAATATCGTCCTTGTTCTCAAAAAGAATGGGAAGATATGCATTTGCATAGACTTTCAGGATATTAACAAAGCTTGTCCCAAAGATGACTTCCCATTACCATCCATTGACATTATTGTTGATGCAACAACTGGATTTGAACTATTGTCCCTCATGGATGGGTTCTCAGGGTATAATCAGATTAAAATATCTAAACAGGATCAAGCCAAGACCACGTTGATAACTCCCTGGGGAACTTATTTATTACACTTTCATGTCGTTCGGTCTTAAGAATGCTGATGCACTACATACCAGTGGGAAATGACATACATATTCCACGATCTTATCCATAAAATTTTGGAATCCTACGTAGATGACTTGTTGGCCAAGGCCAATAAGTGTTGTGATCACCCAGAAGTACTCTGTATCATTCTCTCACGATTGATTGAATATGGTGTCACATTAAACTCAGAGAAATGCATATTTGGTGTGACAGGAGGAAAGCTTCTAGGTTACATTATATCATCATGAAGGATTGATGTTATCTGGGCTGTTCTTGAAATGATTCCACCATCAGATGAGTCTGGTATCAGATCATTTCTTGGGAAACTCAGTGCAATCCGAAGGTTCATCCCAAATTTAAGTTTTGTTATTCATCCAATCAACAATCTATTAAAGAAAGATTATAGCATTGATTGGACAAAAGAATGCAACGAGGCCTTCAAAGTGGTTAAATGCTTCTTGTTGTCTCCTCCCACACTAATGCCTCCCAGACCAGATCATCCTTTGATCCTGTACTCACAGGCTACTGATGTCTCGCTAGCCTGCATGTTGGCTCAAGAAGACAATGATAAATGAGAACATGTGCAATCTATTTCATTAGCCAAACATTGCTTGATTATGAAACACGTTATACATAGGTAGAGAGAGAATGCCTTGCCATAGTCTTTGCAACAAAACGTTTAAGACATTACATGTTAAATCAAGAAACAAGGGTCATTGTAAAGATAGATCATTTACGAACATTCCTCACGTAAGGGTCTTTATCTAAAAAGGCTGGACATTTCATAACCTTAATGGGAAAATTTGAATTAACATTTGTAAACCAGAAATCCATTAAGGGATAAATCATTACAGACTGGTTAGATGAAAATCCGTTAGATGGAGAAGATCTGGTAAATCTGGACTTTCCCGATGAGTACATAGACTTTGTCGAAACCAGAGCCCCCATCTTTACATGTCCCTGGTACACTAACATCATCAATTTTATCATGGACCATATGTACCCAGAATATGCCACATCGTAACAAAGAAGGTGGTTACGCATTATCGCTGCTAAATACATTATTTTAGAACAAGTACTCTATCATAAATCCTTTGATGGCATGCTTTTAAGATGCGTCGACATAGAAGAATTCAAGAATATTCTTTATGAATCCCATAGTGGGATATGTGGAGGCCACTTTAGTGGTCATGCCACTGCTCAAAAAATACATCAGATGGGCTATTTCTGGCCCACTCTTGAACATGACACAGTAGATTTTGTGCGTAAGTGCCACAAATGCCAAGAATTCTCCCATGAGATTCACATGCCAACGTAATCTCTGTAACCAATAGCAACCCCATGGCCTTTCTCCACGTGGGGCCTAGATTTGATAGGAAAGTTCTCTCCCTCGTCAACAAATGGCCATAACTTTATAATCACGACCACAAAATATTTTACTAAATGGGTAGAGGCCATGCCTCTCACCACTGTACCAGGTTCTGTAATTCGCCAAGTTTATCTTGAATCAAATCATTTATAGATACGGTGTCCCATAAGTCATTATCTCAGATAATGGCACATCCTTTAAGAATGATGAGGTCTGTGAGTTATGTAGTAAATTCAAGATAAACCATCATACGGCCTCTCTTTACTACCCTCAAGCCAACGGACAAGCTGAAGCAACAAACAAAACATTAAAAGTTATTCTCCTCAAAATAATTAAGGAGAATAAAAGAGATTGGAATTTAAAATTATACCCATGGCCTTGTGGGCCCTTCAAACCTTAATAAGAACACCAACAAGAGTAACACCTTTCTCGTTAGTATTCAAGGTAGAAGCAGTTACTCCCTACTTGAGGTTGAAATACCTAGTCTCCACATCTCATTACAAGGGATTCTGGGAGAAGAAGCCTATAGAGAGGCATGCCTCTCTCAACTAGAAAGCCTTGATGAGGCGAGGCTGAATGTCAAACAAATGGCACAAAGCCTATGCTGACCAGATGTGTCAAAAATTTAACAAAAAGGTCTACGAGTGAGAAGTATATGAGGGAGATCTAGTTCTAAGACTAGACAGCCGGATTGATAAGAAAACCGGTGAAGGAAGGAAATTCGTGCCCAAGTGGTTGGGCCCATACCGAGTCATGAAAGACTACAAAAATGGTGCGTATCTCTTGTGTACACTAGAAGGTAAGGAATTTTGAAACGCCAATCAATTCCTTGCATCTTAAAAGATTTACGACATAAATCATCAAACCACCACTTGTATATTATATCTACCTACATTGCATTATGTCACTTAGTTGTTTCATTTTGTTCACTCATTTCGCAGGTAAAAATTGTAGTCAAGGAACTTACTCTTAAGCAATCTATTATAACATTTCTAAAGATGTTGGATGAAAATGGATTCAAATCACATCTCTTCAAACATCAGTCAAAGTGTCAAAATCTTTTCATCAAGTTCGCCCAGGCAAATATTGACAAAAACCATACCAAGGACATGCATACTTGTTTTTCTCTTTCTTTCTACTAGGTGAAGTTGTTCTTACACTAAAATGGTCTGCCCTAGAAGCGTCTTGGTGTCACATCTATCCCTCTTATGTCTCTTTGAAAAAGGATATGCCAAAATCACAGGTCAGAAGGGTCAAAATCAAAGTGTCGAATGGAAAAATACCAAGCCAAAGGCAGAATATTTTATTTTACACACTTCTTTGCCCCACCAACCTGTTGACTGATAAGCCACATCTCTTACTGGTGGTGTGAGGTTGGGAAAGGAAATCAGAAGGCGTCCCTTACCACATATATCCTGCCTTTGGTGACAAACCCATGCTTCTTACTAGTGGCATGGGGCAAGGTGTGGGGTGTCCATTCACACAAATTACAAATCTTGGTATTTTAGAAATACAAATCCTGAATTATATTAAGTGAAAATAAGTGTCCAAATTCCAAAGAGATCAAATCCTCAGTGTTAATAGATTTTGTCAACCAGGTTGTCATTTATAGATCTAAGTCTAGATAAACTGGAAAGTAAGTTAATTCGAGCTTGGTGGTAGTTTTGAGTAGGGTAAGTGTGTAGGTCTAAGTTTGGTTTCTAATCACTAAGTCTATCTCTCATCACCCATTCAGTCAAACTCATAGGGGGTGTAGCCCTTCCCAACTCTTGGTTTGAGCCCTCACATCTTACTATTATGTGGAGTTTTGGGAGTGGGGAAAGTTCATCTCTTTCTTCACTTTACCCTTCATCACATTTTGGAGCAGGGATAAGAAGAAACAAGCATGACATTGCCCAAAGAATCCAAAAGTCTAGTACTACATGGTATGTTTTACATCATCACGTATCAGATTACAAAAGCAAATAAATAGTAAAGGACATTTTGTTTAGTATTTGTTATCATTTGGGTCCATTACATACATTCTGAAAAGCATATAAATTTCTAATGGAGTCTAAAAAATCTAGTGTACACATAGGGAAATTGAATCACAAAAATTGCTAGATGGCAAGAAGATCTAGATCCAAAAGGATGTATATATATATATGATATATATATATATATATGATATTATATATATTTAAATGAATCATGTTTTATATACAATGCCATCATGCACTAAGGCATGGTCAAAATGCTTTCCAATGAGCCTGAAAAAATATTCAAAAAGCTTAAGAGTATAACTCATTGGACCAAAAGATCACTTTCAAAAGGACAATTTTGTGATCTCTCAATCCTATGAGATCCCTCAGAAGGTGCATGACAACATCTAGATAATCCTACTGCAATTTATTTAGGCTTGAATGAAGTGAGGGCTCATGATCATGGCCCAGAAGCTGTGGTTTCACTGGAGAACCTCCTCCTCATCAAGCACTCTAACTCATATATCCAGCTAAAATCAGCAAGAGAGAAGTCATGATATTTTCCAATTCTAGAAATGAAGGGCAAACACTATCAGTATGTTACTAGTTATGAAGGCTCTCCCACGTACCAATAAGATCATACCAAGTACGTCTCTGAAGGGAAAAAATGTAGAGTGTTTGTGCACACCTCAGAAATCAAGTCTCGCCATCCCTCAGGTAGTCCACAGCACAATAGGAAAGTTAGGACATAAACAAGTTAGAAAGTTGTCACAACATAAGATCAGAAAATTCAAAAGTATTTTTCCTAAACAACAAAAGGGAAATTGGGATCAACTAAAACCCAATTCTAACTAAAACAAAATCAAGAAAAGAGTAGTAATGTCACTCGATCTCTAGGCCTCAATAGTGGGATCTCTAGGATCTGCACCTACTACTGATGCATTGCCGCCGACTGTGGAGAAAGGGGGCCCAGATCTGGAATGAAGTGACGCCTACGATAGACTCATCATCTCCCCCGAAAACCTGAGAAGGCAACTCCTCTGAGATCAGGGTCACCTTCTCTGACTCTCCTCGACCCTCTCGGCCCGATAAGATATCCTGAGTGTCATGCCACTCAGAATCACTTTCTTAATTATAATGAGGGTAGATATGTCTCCAATAAAGGAAACATCTCACCCTTCTCTATAAATCTCCTCCTGACTAGTCTCCTCCCCATGATGAACTCCTGGCAGACCCAAAATGAGTCCACATCAATGGGCTCATCTCCACTATGAGTAGGATTCTCCAATCTAAAGTAAAGGTACTTGGAATTGTGATACCCCTCGAGCGCATGAACCACCCTCCTAGCTACAATGGGAATTTGCCATGAGTGATTGTAATCCAACCTTGGCCTCTAAACCTCCCTAGGCCTCATGAACAGATGTTTTATACTGGTGGTTAGAGGAAACATATCAATGAAGCAGGGGAGGACAAACTGCTGCAAGTACTATGGGATCAAAGGGGTTTTCTCCAACTTCCCCATCTTTTCTATTTATGCTAACTAGTAAAATTCGCAAATAATCATATGTGTATTTTCATGTCTCCTCTCCCCATAACTCCTACCATGATTTGATAAGGAGTGGCCTCCATGTGTTGTAGTAGTCAAAGAAGCCAGGGGATAGTTTGGGTATCCTAAGTATGTCATCCCTTTATTTGCTGAAGCCAATGACAGTATACCCTTGTAGTGGATCCTCTTCCTGTATCCACCTTATCCCATGTAGGGAATGATGCTGCTCATACACCCAAAGAATGACTAGAGTAGGGTGACTCAATGACTGCTTCCCTTGCTAATCTGTTTGCACTTCTTGCCCTTTAATCAAATCATGATAGGTGGTCCCAAGAATGTCATGCTCCCCAAGCGTAAACATGACCATGTGCCTCAATGTATGGAATGATAGGAGCCCATGTATTATAAGAGAGTATCCCCTCCCTTATCCCCCTTTTAATATGCAGGCAAGGATGCCCATAATAGCTTTTCGGAGCACAGGGATATCAGAATCAACAATAGAGTGGACCTTCACCCCTTCTTCGTACCCCATGGAAACAACAACATCTCCCATATATGTGTCCCACTGGAACCATTTGAGATCTAGGAAAGATAGTTTTTATCTTAAGAGACAGTGGCCTCCCAAGAATCAAGACCCCCAATATATGGTAGACATCCTCAAGGGTGATATAACTCACACCTAGCACTTGGTAGACTAGTACCCAGGTATTCCGTCAGCATCCCAGTATGAGAATAAGTCACATAGTATGTGACTAGAAGGAGCAACGTGAGGCGACCTAACAGATCCGCAAGATGCCAAAAGGCTTTATAAAGTATCTCTCTTATAATCGGTCAATGCATCCAACATTTTGGAGCCAATCACATATTTCTCTATGCTCCATCTAATGTAAGTCCTTTCTGGTCCACCCAAAACGCTAAAAAAGGCGCAGTAATCTTAGTAACATGATCCAACTGGAAAAATCATCAGGAACATATAAGAATGCCAAAAATGCAAAAACAATTAAGCAATACATCTCTTTTTGTATTCTGTTTGAAACCCCTGCCCTGTGCAGAGCGTTGGTTTCATAACCATTGCCTTCTATGGTGGTGGTCCTATAACTGCCACCTTATGAGGTGGTGGTCTTGTAATCACTGCCTTCATACGGGTCACCGTGTCCATTAAACATGGGGAAATTGTGCAGGGTGAATCTCCTGTTCCGAAGTTAGGATGAACGCCCCTTAAGCCCTAAAACACTTAAAAAATGGGGTAATACATCATTTTGGATGAAATTAAAGACCTACCCTATGGGCACCCCCCTGCAGACTTGCAAATTTGAGTACTAGAGATCATGATATAAGGAGGTTAGATCCTGATTGCCAAGGCAAAGGAAGTTTGTACATTGATGTGAGACCAAAGGAGGGGTGAAAATGATTAGTTGGAGTGGGAACTAAAACAAAAACAATAGAGATGATGTGGAAGTGTAGGAGGCGGGATCATGATCTAGGTGGGGAAAATCTATAGAAGGGTTGACTCTTGTCCAAAAATGGTCACTGTGGGTCCTCAGAGTTCACAAGCCACCAAATCAACACACACAAGTAAATACTAAATCTTATGGATGTTCAAGAAGGTGATCACTGATGGATTTAAGGTGAGCTTCAATAAATGTCCTCATGAGTTTGAGCCATGGGACAAGGGGGAACTACTAAATCCTCAGAAGGTGTAATAAAGAAACTCCAGGTTCACCATTAATGATTAGTTTTAATAAAGATATATCCTATATGGCATGCACTTGATTCCTCTAGGGTATTAATATTAATCTAGTTAGCGAGGAATAAAACACTGGTAAATGTACTACACAGGACGTGTATGAAATAAATTCTAAATCCCCATAATTCTAAGTGACTGCCATAAAACCCTAATGTTTTATGAGAAAATTATGGAAAAGACTTAGCTGATTAAAGGTGACTATGTACGTACTAAAAAATGTAGGTACTATAATGCCGGAAAGAGGTTACAGAAACCCCAATGATGATTTAGGTCTCTTCGCAAGGTGTTCGGAATCTATAAAAGCTCGCCGAGTATATGTTTGCATCCCAAATGCTCTATCCAAGCTCTATGTGCTTTGTTCCTCTGTATTTTGGTATTAAGTGACAGGACCGCTGCCCTACTTGGGTGGTAGTCTCATGACCACTACCCAAGACAGGGTGGTGGTCTTGTAATTGCCACACTGCACAAGGTGGTGGTCTTGTGCGTATTTTCCAGAATGTTTCGACGATCGCGTCAAACATAAAAATTTAACTTTCACCCGCATTCTTCAACCAATTTGGCTTGCATTTATGTTTTGGCCACCTGGTAAATAGTGTTTTCCCTTTGTTTATAGTAAAAGAGATCAATTCCAAGTTACCCTATGGTAAATCCAAATGTTATAAATAGCCATCTTGTTTTCAAAAAAATGCCTTCCCCTCTCCTTCTCTGTTTAATTATTCAGTTTTCTTGAAGTTCTTGCATGAGTTTCAATAGTTTTACATATTTACATGAGTTATCAGCCTCTCATTTCTATTTTAGAGATCATTTGATCTTATTGTTTTCATCTTACTTAATTTTTGTCCCATACAATCAGTTTAGAATAAGGTAGTTTCATTTTTAGATTAAAATCCATTTAGAGTTGCAGGTTTTGTTTTGTCACAAAAGATAGTTTCCATAATTCTCAGCGTATTTGTGTTGTATTCCTGCAGTAAATCCTGCTAGGAATTGCATAGTCAAGCTTTGTTCACTTGCACTATCCCTCTCTTACTTGCATTGTATTCAGTTTATATCCAAAGCTGCTATTGTTCGAGTATCTTCTTTTACTGATGTTATCATATAAACACTTTTCTAGATTCACAAGAACACAAAGGAACAAGGAGATCACACTAAGGGGATAAAGTCACACACAAATAGATTTACCACTGTTCTGTAAACTCCAGATTTGAGCTATTAAAGTTCTCGTTACAATATATTAAATAGAGTAGTAAATTATTTCATTTCAGTTAAAGCTCGCTTTTGATATTACCAGGGAAGCTGTGAGGAATGATAGCTTCTCAGAAACTATGATTCATTCTTCACTTCTGAGGTAGGATCAGAAGTATTTCGATTAAAATTAGTTAATTATTTAAATATTTAGGATAAATTCACAATTGCACAGGAAAATAGCTATACCAGGCTACCTTGCTTGTTTTGATTCTGTTATTAGATTAATTGTCCATTTTCTGAATATATTAGAATAGCTGCTCTTTTAAATTTTGTTAAAATACTTCATCAAAAATACAAAAATAAAAGAATATATGCATAGTGTAGATACATATTTCATAATTAGTTTATTCATTTAAGTTAAAATTGAATCATCTTTGTATGACAATCATAGGACCTAGAGAGCCCAGAGATTACATTTTCGAACCCATGGCACCTCAACCAAATCTCCCCACAACACTAGCTGATATAGATTAAGACCTTAGGATTCCAGGTTTTTTGAACAAAAATAAACCTACAAGCAATTAGTGAATAATGGAGAGTGTTGAATATTGAAGACGAAAAGGCATACACATTTTGGTCAAATCAACCCAACTATAGACTACCTTGATAGGATATCTGCATGACCATACATGAACTCGAAAGAGAACAAATATTTGGTTACGATCCTTTAGTTCCATAGCCCAACACAGGAGACCTCCTCATCGACATAGATACTAGGTTACGTATTCAAGTTTCCAGAACACCCATAAGGTATTATGAGAAAATCATACAACTTCTGGTTCTAAACATAGAAGCTGAAAAGGCTTATGACTATTGGATAGTCAGAAGAAGAGATTAACTCCTCATATGACCATAGGAGGTCTGCCATAACCATGAAATTACGGTTGTGATCCACAGGTCCCACAACCTAATGGGCCTACTGATCAATCAAAAATTGACGCTGGTTTACACACACTAATATTCAGATCCTCACCACTTCCACCAGATAGTCATTACACAATTATCCATATTAAACGTAGTATCCAATCAGGATAGGGATTTATAGACTGGACCAGTGAATCGTCCATAAAGCTCCGAAGGATCCACTGCACCTCTCATCACCATTTTCCATGACCTTGTCTCTGGAAATATACACGAAGCACATACAGGTCATTTTCGACGTATCCAAAAGCCAATAAATATTATCTCGGTAGAGCTCGACATTGATTAGAGCCTCTGAGAAGCAATTATATCTGAACAATCCATTACACCAATTCAGGTTAGGAGAGCCTTCTTTGTCTTAGATTTGCAGATTCCAATATTACGTGTTGAGGATATAAGATTTCCCAAATAGTTTGTCTATATCCACATACATTTCATTCTCACTGGCTGTCTCGACACGACCTTGGGAGGTTAGGTACGAAGAAGAGATATTTTTTTGACTAATAGTCCCCAACGATAGCTTCCTTAGGTTTTGTCTCTTTCCTAATGTTAACCTTCTTTGTTTTCAAGGGCTCATGGTAGGCACGTTCTCGTTCATCAATGCTATCTATGACTTTGTTTTTACGTTCAAAATGGTTAACATCCAAACTTTCCATCTCTTCATCGTCTACTACATAGACCATTTTTCCTTTTTATTTTTCCATGCACGTGTGTCAAGCTGTACTTCCTCTAATTATTCTTCATTATGGTGTGTCTCCAAATAAATCTCACCTAGCAACTCCAATAGCCTATCTTCTACCATAACACTATCTCCCATTGTAAGGCACTTGATTACTTACAACACCTTATCCACCGATGGATTTGTACTCCTATACTTGAAAGCTTGAATGAGATCAACTGTCAACTCTTTCCAATTACCTATTTGATGACACATCTCTCAATGAATATACCATGTGCGTGAACAACCTTGTAAGGTGTAATATAACTTATGCACCCATAACAAAGGTAGTAACACTTATCTGCTTGCCATCCAGGACTTCTCACATGCTTGGATATGAAATGAGGTGGTCTCTTTACCATGGTAGTCTTGGATGACAGTGGGTGTGTTACTCCTAGAGAACCTTACAGAGAATGTGATTCTTACCTTGCGCCATTCTAGGAGGATCTCCCGATGAGTGGCGTACCAACGTGCTACAGTTTTGAGCAGGTTGTAATTGAGAATTCCCCTTCTCTCATCCTCATTATTCCACTAGGCCTCCATTTCTTGCAAGAAGATTTTAGGGTATGCCCCTCTAGAGTAACTTGGTAACTTATTTCCTCTTAGGTGCTTGACCGAACACACCTTTGTTACCCTTGTTACATATCCTCTCAACTATTTCCCAATTTTCATATGTCGTACTAGTGGTATCACTCAAGGACTGAGCATCTTCAAATTGGATAACTCCTTCCGTGGGATGAATTATCTCACGATCTATAATAGAGTGCAATATATACTATCAAGGACCTATTTTCCCAAGGGTTCAGTATAAGGTATTGATTTCCCATCAGTCAAGGGGATGATGACCCATTCTTCCTTTTTCTCAAAACTAATATATCCCTTGTTAAACCACATATCAACATTGTTCTTATAACACCATGGGCGCCCAAGTTGTAACATTCCCATTTTAAGACTTTAGAAATAAGGTATTTTTTTTGCATAATGTTCTCTGTTCTAAATTAACTTAATTGAGAATACACATTCCAAATTCAATCAATCTCATAATAGAAAACCATATGCAACTGTAATGACTTGGTAGAACACCGATCTCTCATGTTAACTTAATGATTTGTATACTATGTATACTTGGTTCCCTTACCCTTTTTGGGGTATTAAGTGTTCTATTTAAGAACCCTATCCAAGGACATGATGATAATGCAGGCTCAGTGGATTCCCGACATCAAAAGTGAGCTAGCTTTCCTCTCCCAATGCTTGGATGAGTGTCACGGGGGGCGTCTGGTTACTCAGTTTCAGTCTGGGCTCGATCTCCTTCTTCTACAAACTCTTCTCTTTTCTCTTCACTTGTCTCTGCTCTGGCAAGTGAATTTCTGATCCTCAAATGAATCTGATGTCTTTGTTTTTTGGTGTGGGGAGGTCATTTCAAGACCGATGGCGGTGTATGTTAACCGACGGTGGCGAGTAATGACCATGTTGGTTAAGTCAAAGTGGTCTATTTTTAGTAAAATACCAATCTTTTGGTCCCCCTGTAGCTTTCCTTCCTTTTCCTTTCTCCCAAAGGGATAGTTGTGGGCTTAGGTCAAGTCATTATTAGGTTGTTTTTGGTGCTGGTTGAGTGAGTAATTAGTCATGGGTGGGATGTAGGACGCAGTTATGGTCTTAATTAGGTTAGTTTAGGGTTAGGGCTTAGGTCATGATGGAGGTGGTGAAATGAGGTTGTTGGTTGGAGATGTTGTTTATTTAATTATAGTAATTACTACATAATTGTGCAAGTTTTAGGTGGTGAGGCTGGGTTACAAAATGAAGGATCGGGGCACAGGTGGCGTAGACACAATTTGGTGCTACATATTATCCCCTTTTTGTTGTCGTGTAGCTTTGTCTTGTAAAGCTGCACTTACAATTAAATAAGTGTGCCCCATTTAAGGGTATAGGTTAATCCCGCCTCAAATCATCACATAGATTGAGGCGATGTGAAATCCGGGTCGTTTGCTACCGCGTGCCTGCTTCTGCCTGCTGCTCGCTCTGGTGTAGTAAAGTTCCACGAGCCCGCCACCTTTTCAAATGTCGTAGTGCGACCAGGGTACATGATTTGCAGAGCAACAGCAATACATAGGCACAGCGATAGTTTATCCAACACGGTTGATATTAATCTTTATCGAAGGCATAGGAAGTAGCTCCGGGGGATATACCGTGTAAGTATAGGAACGGTTAGGCATGTTCGGGCGGTTCGGCATACCAAATGGTTGGTTTGGTTGAAATACACTCACGGTCTGGGTGCTCGTGGCAAAGTTGTCAAACTTTCAAGTCAATTCAACTCAGTCTAAAACACCCACAGGTGATCCAGATTAACGCAAAAGTTACATGATGGGTGGATAAATTGTATTTGCAGGTTTTGTGCAAGGTACTCTTAATTGTGCGACCTTGGGTCGGTCCCGAATGATTGTGAGGGCCTTTGGGTCAGGCCCTAATTGGTTGGGTGGCGGCCTTGTTCGGCGCCCGTTTTGTTAGTTGTGGCCGTGGGTTTCGGCCTGATTGGTTTGGTGGGCTGCCTGTGTGTCGTGCCTGGTTTGGGGTGGTTTTCAACCTTAGGTCGGCCTAATGGTTGGTTTGTAGCCTTGGGGTGCAGGCGCACTGGTTTGGTTGCGGCCATGGGTCGGGCCTGATGGTTTGGTGCAGCCTTGGGTCAGGCAAATGTTTGTTTTTTGCGGGCTGTGGTCTGGCTTGAGTGGTGGTTGCAAACACAGCCTTGGGTCGGTATAAATTTTGTTTTGCGCCGTTGGTCGGGGCCATTGAAGTCAAAATCATGCTAGTGTACAGCCAGGGGTAAGGTGATGATGGGAAAAAGTGGAGATTGGTGGATAAGGGTGGGCAGTTAGGGGCAGGACAGTTGGTAACTGATATCGGTTATATGTGTGGACCGATAGCGGTTGAAGCCGATACCGGTTTCTAGGGTGTGAATAACCGGTATCGGTTATAGGTCAAAAACCTATAAAAAGACAAATACGGTATGTCCCTTGGCACTGGTGTGAATTTGGAGCAACCCAATTTTTAGCTGCCTGAGTGCGAATCTGAGTTTGTTGAGTTTGGTGGGTGTAGCTGAGTTGGGCACCAGTTAAAGTGGAAGGAGTGAGTGATTGGTAGACCCCACGCGAGCAGGAGGTAGAGTTTTATTGGTTTGAGGACCCCCGCTGCGGGAGATTGGTATCCATTGCACAGCCAGAGGAGCATGAGGTGCTGGACGCACTGGAACCACCGCCACCTATCCCACCTGACGCGACTTGTTATTCATACCGGTAGGCCTCTGAACTCCTACCTATGTGATTTAATGAGTCTTAACTTAGCATGGTGGGTTTTGGGTAGGAATCTTATTTACATAAAATAATGAATGAATGGAGTAATTTGTAAAATGGAGTGGGTAGGTAGGCGTAGTTTTGTCAACAAAATATGCATTGTGGTTAGGTTTTTTTTAAGTTTTTTTCTCTTGTTTTTTTAAATAGGTTAGAAATAGGTCAAAATTGTTTTGCGGGGCCGTTTTGGGTTTAGCCCCGCAATTGGAACGGGACGATGTTCGACCTAGGCGACTGACATCGTTCACGAAAGAGAAACTAGTTTGTATACAATTGTTGGATACAGACTGGCGTCGGTCTAGGTTGACCAGTGTTTGGGACATATAAGTTACTTGGGTGACCGAGGCGGTCGAGTGGTGAACGGGTTACCCCGGTGTCATCATTATTATTATTTTTTGAAAGTTTTTTTTTTTTGTTTTTTCTCATTTTTTCATTTTTTTTTTTTTTTTTTTTTTTTTTTTCCATTTTGTTGAGGGTGGTAGAGTTGATGGAAACATGAGTGGGTGGGGAAAATGGGGGTTGTTGGGGGGGGCTGTTTTGGGTAGGATAGATTATGTGTTGGGTATGAAGTAGAGGTGCTAATTGGCGTGTTATATTAGATGTCTAGGTAGATCGGGGTGGCTGGTAGGTGTTGAGATAAGTAAGGGGATATCGTAGATGTATAAGGGTTAATAGTGGGTGTAGATGGTGTTGTAGAGTCAGGCTTGTGGTTGGGTGGTAAGTGGGTAATCGAGAGTGGGATTTTTTATTGTAAGGTTAGGCCTGATGAAGTGTTGTTTTGCAAGCACGCCACACTCCGATCGGGATCGGATGCCCCCTCTATTGAGGTGGACGGCCACATGTGTCCGTAGCGCATGGCCATCTGCGAGAGGTTAGACTCTGGCAGATCCCATCGGTATAAGGGCTGTGGATAAGGTACCCACAGCCTAATGTTGCCCGCATCGCGAGATGGATCCGGCAACCAATGTCTTCCACTCCCATACTGAGAGATGACCATTACATTAGACGATGTGTATCACAATCCTGAGACTGGCCGATCGTAGGTGAGACATTGTCCCAGGTGGATGTGGAGAAGCAATGGACAAACATCTACATGGTATTCGGATGCAGCCCCATGGTTTGAACCTATCACAGTGCGAGCATTGCCTATGGTGATATGTATCGCGCACAACGACAGGGAGACACGGCTTGCCAGGTTGATGATGATACGGTATCACTGCTTGCCCTCCCGGAACTCCGAGGGGAGGCCGCTTCCCACGGGGCATTTGATGGCAATTTTACAGAGAGGTAGAGGAGAATACATGCTTATGTCCTAGGCACCAGTGTATCTGGTGCAGCTATATAGAGAGCTGTGGGGTATCGCTTGTATGAGGCGATTCGGTAATGTGCTCGACATTTTTGTTACACTGCTAGCATACGAGCACATCACTTGTATACGACCAGAGGCTACCCCAGCACGCAGTGCCACAGATAGTATATAGTAGGATTTTAGAGTGGTGGGGTGTTGTGGGCCAGCCACGAGTGGTGCTCGCTAGGATGGGATGTGGCCTACCTACTGACATAGTTAGAGGGCTTGACCAAGGACATTTATGGAGGCCTACAAAGGCCATCATACCCGGGGGGAGCCCGAGATTGATTGAGCTGGATATAGTATATTTTTAGATAGCTAGACGGGGGGAAAAGGCCTGGGGAGTATGAGCGGGATTTACCCCTAGAGAGGGTATGATGGTAGTTGGGCTTGTGACAGGATGAGCCACCTCCCTTCCAAAGTACGGAGGGATGATGTAGTGGCCCCACTGCCTGCACCGCAACCAGTTGAATGACCCTGAACTGGGTAGTCAGATACTAGCTGAGGATACAGTGGGATGATGCCGGAGTGAAGGGGCTTTTTGGTTTGGTGGGCAAGGGAGAGAGCAGCTAGGAGAGCACAACCAGATTTGGTGGCTGTTATTGCGAGAGGGACCGGTCTATAGGACAGTTGTAATTATTACAGGGGCAGCTTGCTCTGCATAGGCACAGATTGGGGTGCTACAAAAGGGCGTTAGCCCAGAATAGCCTCAGGCAGCATCATAGTACTGGTAATAGCCACAGACACCGCACAGGTGCAGCACAGAGCACAGGTATCAAATAAAAAAATGCACAAGTTGTACCAGCAGGGCAGGGGCCACTGTTATTAGTATCGTGGACTAGCACCCAAACAGCCATGGTACAAGCATGGGCTCGCTATATGGATGCGGAGCCAGAGGCCCGTATTATCCATGATGTGCTCTATGGTACCGGGGCTGACTATCTCATCTATATTCAGTGCACAGAGTCGAGACATCCCTGAGCCAGAGATCCCAGGTGGGCCCTCAGCAACAGCCGGTGGGGTTCAGTGACAAGGGACGAGCAAGAGCCAGCGCATAGACCAGTAGGGGGAGGGGCCGAGGGTGGTGGAGAGAGTTATACACCTGGGAGCTTAGACGGCTTTGTTTAGTAGATACAGAACTGGCCTACTCTGACCGATATGTATATAGAAGGCTTTCATGCCCCATGATTTATTTATTCATTTTTGGTTGTTATACCGGCCTGCTATCCCGAGTACATTTTGTATAGTTATACCCGGCTCAGAGCCAAGTTATTTTTGATATGAGAGAGACCGTCCTGCAAGCTGAGTCGAGATTTTGACAGAGACAGTGACCTGCGTGCCAGTTTTGTTTTTTTTTAGATCACAGAGGCCCCGCAGGGTAAGTTGTATTTTTGACATTGAATAATATAGATGATGGATTTTGATCAACATGGTGTAATATAATGATTGGGTTGATGTAATATATTCAAATGTCTCCATGTGTTTTTGTGAATATTTTGTTGAAACTATCATGTCTATCCTGATATTGGGATCCACATGGGTGTGTATAATAATGGTTTGATGTTATATTCCATGTCTCATGTGTTTTTTGGAATTAATGTATATAGTTATGTTGTTTTAGGAAATTTTGAGGGGATTGTTATGCTTTGATGGGTTTCTATGAGAATAATTGATGACAAATGTCCGTTATGCAGGGAAAAAAGTTGGGCGCCACCAAAATTGTAAAAAATAAAGAAAATCCTAGGTTTTAAAGCAAAGGACATAATTGACCTATATCGGTTAGCTAACCGACGTCTGTACAATATGACTTGATACTAGTTAGTAACGATATCGGTTATGCTAACTGATTTGCAAAATAGAAAGCTTGGGTGAAAACGTTAAGTTTTCTTAGTTTTAGAGAGAGGCATGCAACAAGTTAAATATGAGAATGCCATGCTTTTGATGACTAATACAGGTAATTGCATGGAGAATTGAGTGATAAGGAGGAAAGCGACAGGTTAAGGTGATTGTGGGCTAAGATTAGAAGGCAGAAAGGCAAGTTATTCAAGTATATGAAGAGTAGTGGAAATCATGGCTCTGGAACACGGAGAAGCATCCAGCAGGTAGAGACGGAGGGAAAGACAGGTTCCACCGCAAGCTGCACCTCCCAAGAGGTAAAAAAATTTGTTGGTTTAATTCAATTCTTGCAGTTTTAGGAATAGGATGAAGAGAAGGTAAGTGGGTAGAGATAGAGATGAAAAATAAAAAGGTGATGGAAATTTTCAGCTGGGTGAGTTTATGGGAGTAGGTAAGTAGGGGTTTCGGGTATGTTTGTAGTATACAGAGAGGGGTAAATGATGAAAATAAGTACCATAGGTGTGTTGCAAGCAGGCTGTATAGGCATTAACAGTGACCGATATATTTAGAAGATAACCGGTACGGTTCGGTAACCGGTCTCGGTTATCTATAACCGATATCAGGTTACTGTATGAAATTTCAGAATGTGAGAAAACAAAACCTGGGGATCTGGATTATTGAATGGTTTGTTTGTTGATTTGATGGATGAGGAAGAGGCAAGGGTGAGGATGAATGACAGTGTGCCAGCTTGTGTGTCATGGGTCCGAACGGATCTACACCAGTTGCGTGGCATTGATTAAACCGTGTTGGTGTTAAGTGGAATCCGCTATTATTCATAAATTACAAGCAATTCATGCTTGTTGTAGGCGTTTTGATTGGAGATGGAATCCAAAAAAAGAAACCTTCTAACTTGCCAACAGGGAAGAGGCAGTGCGTTGGAAAGAAGATGATGTTTAAATTTTAGGCTCCCAATATAGGAAGGACAGTTATTAGGGGGGCCTAGGTGGCCGCAAGGAGCGATGGATGGATAACAACAATTATTTGGTTTTGTAGCTCCGAGATTAGTTTGACACAACGAGGCTTGACATTCACTTATGGATAATGTATGCAACACACCCTAAGGCAACAAGGTTGGCAGTTGGTATAATGATAGCGGTGGGGTATTATGCATTACCGGAGGGCAGATGGGAAGATTTCCAAAAAGCATAATGTGTATTGGGAATGATAGAAAGGGAGGTGACTTTTCGCATGGGGCACCCGCCATATCTGGTGGAGCTATACAGGGGTTTAGGGCATTGCAGGTGAAAGTCACAGGACGACACTAGATTGGGGCATCCTTATTAAATTTGTTGGGCATATGAAGCCACATTGTGTGTTGTTGTGACAATAGGGCTGACCAATCCAGAAAGAGAGAACCGAGGCAAGTGGTTTGGGATTCAGATGACGGGTCCCAACAGAACAAGAGGCGAGGATTCCCAGCCATGACAATGAATCGAGCTATTATAGGGCAGATGGGGGGAGATTTGGTGACGATTGTGGAATATCGTTGGAGGCTTACGGGACTATATGGTGAAGAGAGAAACATAGTGAGGATTTGAGAGATGGGTAGAGTGATTGCGGTGAGAATCGCGGGCATCGGCCAGGCGGGAGTACGAGAAGATTTGCCTCTTAGATCACTTGCAGCGACAATTGGGATTTGTTCAGGTATACCCATGGGCTTATAGACCATACATGAGGATCGATGCTGAGGCATCGTCTCACATCCTCGGCTGACACCTATAAGAAGGGCCAGAAAGGATAACAACCACTCACAGGTAATGAGCGGGAGTGGGTGATAGAGGCTTCTAGGATTATGGTGGGTAGCCAGTTGTGGGTGTACATAACAGGGCCAATCGTCTTGACATAGCTGTGTGATGACAGGGAGGAGCGACCCACTGCAGGATTTGGGTCACCAGGTTCAACCATAGGTGAATGAGGACAACAAGATGTTAGAGGTTTGTCGTTGAATGGAGAGGATA
>CM034151.1:14278648-14416273 GCA_019776745.2 Taxus chinensis | reverse complement strand
GATGGTGAATTGAAAGTCCACCCTGGAGGACATTTTTAGAATGTTGCGGTTACCCATATTGGGTATGTAAGTATATTTGATCTCCTCAGAGGCATCTGAGGAGTTGATGCTGATGATGTTTGGGGAGGGGATGGCCAAGCTAAAATTTCATAGTGCCAGCCTGAGCTATGGAGAGATGTACCTAGCCCGTGCAGAGGAGACGAGGCTAGTAGTATTACTGATGGAGGTAGTTTAATTTTTTGCACTACTGGATGTAGAGGGTGGGAGATTCCCATGATCACTGATGGGAGTGATACATGACATGATGATGGAGAGTACCTAATTTTACTGGGTGCCAACATTCTTGGTACAA
This sequence comes from Taxus chinensis, assembly GCA_019776745.2. Classification (NCBI taxonomy): domain Eukaryota; kingdom Viridiplantae; phylum Streptophyta; class Pinopsida; order Cupressales; family Taxaceae; genus Taxus; species Taxus chinensis. The sequence continues at coordinate 14,415,921 of CM034151.1, read as the reverse complement.
CTATATAGAGAGCTATGGGCGGCTCCGTAGGTTCAGTCTGTGCTGCACTTTTATTATACACTGCTGGGCCTGTGAGCACATTATCTGTGTACGTCTAGTGGGTATACCCAAAGTAGATACATTTGAGCCAGGTTTTGTATGGGTGTGGTACAGGCGATGGGTTCCTATTATTGGAGAGCAGCGATAAGACAGGGCTACACATGATGTAATATACTATTGGTGGCTATTGGAGGGATTGTTCGGAGTAGACATTATATGGAGACCGTATGTGGGTTATCCCTCATATAGATAGATGGCTGAGGAGTTAGCGAGCCTTAAGCTACTCAGATGGATAGAGGGGTACTGTGTAGGAGAGCATGAGATGATCCCCGTAGATAGGGTCTGACGGTAGTTTGGATTACTACATGATATACTACCACCCTTCCCACATTACTGGAGGGATGATGTGGAAAGACCACTGCCACTTCCACAGCCAATAGTTCCTATTGGGTAGGAGGAGTAGGTTATGGATCGGTGGATTGATGATGCTGGCATGATAGATGGGTATAGACAATGGTGGGTAGCCCAACTATGAGGAGTATGTCCTAGGCCCGGGAAGCCAGATTTAGCCACCATCACTGTGCAAAGAGACGACCTACATGGGCAGGTGGTGACCTTGATTACCTAGTTAGGGATGATATAGGGGTAGCTTGTAGCATCGTAGGTAGAGGTGGCCGCATTGCATGCGCAGGTGGCCAGTCTATAGGCCTAGATGGGCCAGGGTGGAGATGGAGAGGGTGATGATGAGAAGGTAGCCACCCTATAGGCATAAGTTGTAGGTTTGCAGGTCTAGTTGTCCACTACATAGGTACAGATTTAGGCACTATAGGCTCAGGCATAGGCACATGTACCGGGACAGGGTCCCAGTTCACAGGCAGGGATGGGACAAGGTCCCGCAAGACAGGTACAGGGGCTGAGGCCTATGGGGCTACCACAGACCATACCTATATCTAGGTTATGAGATGCCTTAGAGGAGGCCAAATACTATTAGGATCAGTTGATAGCGGTTGGGATAGATTTTATATCCTATGGAGAGTACAAGGCACAATAGGCCTTTAGTGAGAGGACTAGATCCCATACTCATAGCATGGAGAGAACAGGGGCCATTGAGCCCTGAGACATGATCAGGGTGAGGCCACCAGATCATAGAGGCTAGCTCTAGGTGATGTACCAGTAGGGAGTTGATTGCGACCTATGGCGGGTGGTGAGATGTTATCAGGTCGTTAGACATGAGCGGAGGAGGAGACCAGAGAGACTGAGATGGAGGATATCTGACAGGATGATGCCTAATGTGTATCCCTCCATTTTGATGTATTTTGATCATTTTTGATATATACCAGCCTGCGTGCCGAAGAAAGTGAGGATGTATGAGAGTTTTGTATATTTTTTAGCATATACGGGCCTGCATGCCGAAGATGGTGAGGCTGTATATGAGAGTTTTGTATATTTTTGAGCATATACCGGCCTGCATGCCGAAGCTTATGAGGTTGTATATGAGAGTTTTGAGATATTGGATTATATACACCGACCTTCACGCCAAAGATATTTTATAGTTATGTATATGGATACACATGATTGGATATTTGTATTTATAGAGATGATGATGATTATGGTTATTGTGTGTTTGTGTCGATAACATTTTATTATTATGCATAGATAGATTTTAGGATAGGTATGTTAGGCATGGATTGAGTTAGGTTATAAGTATGGATCGAGTTAGGTTGTAGGCATGGTTGAGTCAGGTTGTGGTCTAGGCATGGATCGAGTCAGGTTTTAGGCATCGATGAGTTAGGTTATAGGCATGGTGGAGTCAGGTTGTAGGCATGGTTGAGCTAGGTTGTGTGTTAGGCATGGATCAAGTCAGGTCATGGTCTAGGCATGGATTGAGTCAGGTTGTGGTCTAGGCATGGATGTGTACAATTAATGATGAGATGGACCATGTTTAAGATGTTTTATAATACATGCATGATAATGGGAAAGAAATGGTAGACATAATGAATGGATGTTGAATGATGATAAAGGTGGAAACAATTTGTTGTTTGTTGGTTTTTAAATTCTAATTATTGATATAAAAATAAATTTAACAAGGGTAGATCATGATTTAGGAAAATGAAATGTGAATTGGTTTGGGTTAGAGAGTGGCTGAGATAACCTCCAAGGGCCCCATGCCCTCGAAGTGCTGTCTACATAGTTTCAATGAAAAGGGACCTCATGTCGATGTAGTTCTCCCATAAGCTAGGAAAGAATGTGAGGAGGTAAGAGTATGGGTGGGTATGTTATAGGCATGATTGAATCTAGGTCTGTTAGGTATGGATGAATTGTGGGCACATTGGTAGAGGTGATTTTGAATGTGGTGGAAGAAGAAGATGACCCAAAGGTAAGCGTCGAGGACCAATTCCTGTATAATGTAACATCCTCATTTTAGACAATAGAACAAGTCAATTTTTATTTTTTTTTGATAAATGCTTCCTGGTTCTAAATACATAATTTAGAACTCACAAATCAAATAACCATTCATATAACAGATAACCATATGCAGCTGTAATGACTCGGAGTACCTCCGATCTATTCATTCCATGACTCGGTAATCTACCGATCTATTCATGAGTAATAAGAGTTGGCATTTTTATTTAACACATCACTCTTGCAGTTCTCTTTCCTATTCTGGGATTCAGAATGCTCTGTCCAAGGAACCTAACTGAATAACTGTTACCATTATTCATTGGCATCTCATCCCTTAGACCAGGTGACTCAGGACAACGCAATCAGCAGCTTACGATACTTTGGCCAAAGATTTGAAACATACTGCTTATGTCTCGTATTCCTTAACGGCATACTCGTCAATCTGGAATACGTCCTTCACCCCATTCCTATGTTATGTAGAATGTCTTATACCAACTTCTGTCAGTCCCTATTATCCCAAGTTAATCACTCGGGAACGGATTAGTAAGGTGACAATGTTATATGGATGCTCCCGAGGACTAGGGATAAGATGACATATTGGGTCAATCCTAATTAAACCAGTGTGTCAAGATACCCCGAGTCTCCTAGGCAGCCATATAATGTGACCACATTCCTAATCGGTCCCTGAGTAACTCATTCGAGATCAAGATGTAAATCTTAGTGATTAATGCAAAGGGTGTCGTCATAAGTCACCTGCATTGTTGTAACTTCGAGAAGATCCTAATCTTCTCGGAGGTACAACCCTGCAGTTGACTTATGCTGTCAACCTCTAAATCCGCCTCGAAAAGATCTACTTATTAATAAGTGTTATGCACACTAAGTTTAAATTACATTAAAGATGTTCCCCTAAGGTTAGCCTATCCCGATCCCTGGATTCCTCATCCTAGGATGACCTTTCTCAATAAAACCCATTACACAGAGGAGTTATTAAGGCCAAGGTCTCGTCAAGGAGTTCATAGAATATACATAATTCTAAAACAACAGAATTGGACAATATCTCATAAACTTCACATGAGATTGCCATCTGAACCCCATTAGGTTTATATCAGTTCTCATAACTGAATTTATATCATACTTATTAGTATCAAGATATAAATGATTCAGAATCCAATTAAATGTTGTCCTGTCATAATCAGGACTAGGGATTAATAATTTAATTCAGTTTGTTTAGCGTTCTGCTTATGTATATTTTAACCCTATCTTCCAAAAATACAGTTACCTAAATTTCAATTTAGCTTCTGATAGAACATACTGGAACTACTAAACAATCATAAGAATTCAATCACATATTCTTGTAAAGCTTACATTGATAATCACCAAAGTCTCCAAATTATATAATATTAACAATGCTCTTTAGATCATTTGAACCGAAGAAGGTCAAACTATCAAGATAAGAATACAAACACATAAGTAACAATATCAATTTCCATTCCTTTCAGAACTAATCAAATACATTTTATGCATTCAGCATACTTGATACATTACTCAATGGCAAAGGGAGCATCTTTCCTCATATAGTACATTTAGAGAATCAAACTGTAATTCATCATAAACCAAGTTAAACAATCTGAACATCCCATCAAATCTGCATGCTTTTACAACTTATGGCAACCATCTGCAAAATTGTCAACATGGGTCAGTTCGATGAACTGAGCATGATAAGCACTAACTCTTAAAACAATTGCAATCCACCAGCTGTTTCCATTAAACACCCTGTTTAAATGAGATCAATTCACCAAACAAGTAAACATATTTCAGACTATGCTTTAGTAATACATCATGTCTATAACATGTAATACAATCTTTCATTTCAGAATAGTCCTAGACACTTCTCAAATATTTTGTCAAAATATTAGGAATCTAGAAGAACGAAAGTATCCAAAACAACTAACCATTTTAATCCCAAGATCAGCAAACATCCTACAGATCATTACATTCAACAGAAAAGGGAATATCATAACAAGCATGATTCCAACCATAAGTTAAAAACAGTTCTAATGGTTAGATAAAATATTGACATATATTACCATAACAGAAGAGAAAGAAACAAGTCATTCATATTTCTCTTCACACAAGCTCATGACTGTATCGTCTCCTTGAAAGGAGAACATTCACATTAAAAACATACAAACATACCTATCGAGCCACAAAAAGGACCATCATTTTGTTAAAATCAATTATAACAAAATTCCAGTAGCATATTAGTAGTGCAGCAGCTCTTACGCAAAAACAGATGAATGTCTACCAACAAGTTACTCATGACCTTCCACGTGAAGTTTCAACAAGAAGAAATTCAATGCCATCGTCTGTCGAGGTGAATTCGATAGTTCCTTAGTTCAGTCGAGCTTGAGACTAGATATATATATATAAATAAATCAGACGAGGCCACCAAAAGCACCAAAGTTCCATTTAAGTTTAAAATATAACATTACAGTATAGTAGCTCTCATGCCAAACAGTGGAGACTAACTACCAAACAGACTCTGTATGACCTCCCACAAGAAGCGACAGACAAGAAGATGATCACTGCTATTTAAAGAAGTCCAACAAAGCCAAAACATTACATGTTCATAATCAGGATTATACAGAAGCAGTGACACTGATTACCTATCAAGGATTTAAAACTAAATCCGAATAACAATATTTACAATAAAGCTTTTTACAGAAGCCGATATACTAGATATCTTTCTATACTCGAGGAACCCAACAGTGTCGAAAATGACAGTAAACCAAACATGCTTAATTTGAGGCAAAAATATAGGTTACCTTCCAATATTCAACTAAATCCGAACAACAGTAACAAGATAAATAAAATTAAATGATTCCATCTGTGCCAATCAATGGTACACATTTAAAAATCAGGCAAAAGTAAATCTAAATATTGATTTCAAACAAGGAATCTGACTGAACCCTTATCAATTTTTCGCACAAGTTTGCATAGAATGTAAACGTAAAAATACACCCAAAGAGTCTGTACCACAAAATCCTTGCAACACGAAGGTATTCTTACAAAATAACAGAGGTCGTAATACATGTTGTTCCTTCAAGTCTCTGGCACATCAATTACCAATATTCAATTATATTTAGCTTCAATAGTGGTCCAAATATATGAATCATTCGATCGACTCCACAGAGTCGTTTCGATTACAACAAACATAAATATATACATTTTGCATATTGCCAGCGGGTTAAAACCCATAACCACAACGCAAGGAAAAACAACCTCAACAGGGTCGTGATGAGATACAATAACACAAGAAGTTATTTATTAACAAATAACTTTAAATTTCAAACGAAACCCAACAAGAATCTATAACCACAACCAATATTGACGGCAAGTATCAACAACAAGCATCGACTACGATAATCAATCAACAAGCATCACAGTAGCCTGAACCCAGCAAGGGAATCATGCACGGGTTCTCACAGAGTAGGATAAGTACCCTTCAAGCATACGTTTCACAGGCTTACGCCGGAATGTAAAACGTAATAAAACAGAATAACAGTTTGAAATATAGCACACACCCTTCAAGGGTTAAATTTGAAAATCGAACAACAAGAAGATACAGTAACAAAATCACCCGTAACTGCCATAAAATCATCTAAACCCATAAATCATTTGAACAGAGTTGTTCTAATGAAATCACTTGAAAGACAACAATATTTTTAAAGGTTAGGGCCTAATATGCCTGGATATTTGCTCAAAATTCCGAAGCAGACCACTGAAAGAGCTCGAACCTTCTCTTCCTTTTCCAAGTTAGAGCCACCAAAATTTTTTTGCTATTTCCATGACTTATTTATTTTCCTTGCCAGAGGAAAGAGCTAGTTATGCTCATTCTTGCCATGCAACACCAAGAAGACTGGTGCGAATAACCAGTGAACAGACAGAAGGAAAATTTGAGCACATGCAAAACTAAACAAACCATTAACTTTCCATTTTGCATGCCTTCTCGCGGAATCCGAGCTCGATTACCGAGTTCATTAATGGCATTTACTCCCATTTTCCCGCTCAAACTCCACTGCCACCGACCGCCATAGTTGGCGATGGACAAATGAAATTCCAAGACCATTTCCAACTTTGGCGACCTGCCACGTCGGCTCAAGTTAGCCGTTATAAAACCTCCACAAAATTACCTGTCTTTCATACTTATCCATGCATTTATTAACATAGAAACTGCCGCCCATGGTTCACACCCCTCCATGGGTCCCCTTTATACTTGCTCATTAGTTAGGTTAGTAACTTAGGTTAGGATTTAGGATAACACCTAGTCTAACCTCTTAGAACATAGATACTAACTTAGTACATTAGTTCTTAGCCTAGGTCTAGGTTAGATTAACACTAATCTAACCCCTAGGTTAAGTTTAGTTTTAGGTTACTAACATTAATAATTCCAGTTAGGTCTAACATTTCATATGCTCAGAAAAAGACCTACAACATGCATTCTCGAACAGGGTTCACTCCTGTACTGCCATTAGGCTACAAAATTACATGTAACTGAATTATTACCTGGTCCATGATCAAGACCTTCCAGATATACTTCGATATTGGGAACCAATCCATTTAACACGATCAACCTGAGTTATACTCCAGACTAGCTTACTCAATGCATCCAGACCTTGCAACCTGTTCAAGGTTTGTAATTTTAATTCATCACGAACAAACTTAAAGCAATACTTGGATCAATTCCACTGATCCAAGGCTAGGTCTTATAGATGGATAACTCCATAATTCATTCTGAGATCAGATTAAACTCAGGTGTGAAATGAAAGAAATAAAAGAGTCCAATCATATCCCGACTTAGTCAAAGATCTGCAATTTGCAAAGAAGATACAGTACATATCAAGCATGACTTCTCAATCAAGGAACACATCCTTTTTACAAAGAAATCACATATCAACACATGTATGCTCAGGAGGAAGTAACAACAGTTCAGGGTGTTACATATAAGGTAATCAATATGTAATGAAGTAGTTTAAAAAGATAAGAGGAGGCAAGCAATCCATTTGATTGGTTAGGATCAAAACGAGTAAGTCATACTTGAGATAGGCTGATGAACATAAGACCCTAAAGACATTACATGATTGATTACTCTAAAGGTGTAAAGTAGTCGCATGACCACCAAATGACACGGTTCCACGAGGTCCCTTGAGGTGGTAGGAAATGAGAGTGTGAATGGTGAGAGGGTGAAAATTGGTAGTTTATATGGTAGTAGGTAGCATGCCTTTATAGCAAAAGATCCAAGGTCACAATGGGCAAGTCTATGACTAAAATACTTTTTGTGTTAACTGATGTTTGAGATAGAATGATTGATGCAGGAAGTCTATATGGGATGAGGAAAGTAACTCCTTGAGGTCCTCATGAAGCTGATCGATGCGGGAAGCTTCAAATTCTCTCTCTTCTTCTTCTTCTTTTTTTTTATTGAAAGAGCTTTACATAGGTGTCCTTCGAGGGAGGAATCTATTTATAGCAGTGATTGTAGAGAGGAAGATGTCCTTTTGAGGGAGTCATCTTTTTATTTGAAGTTTGACTCAAGGAGTTGGATCCCATTTGAGGGCTTTTAAGTCATGGATAAGAATAAGGTGAAGAATAGGATTCTCGCTTAGAAAGCAGGGTGAAATGACCATGGGATCTCATCTAAAGGTAGACGAAATGTATTCATGAGAATCATGCTATGTGCAGCGCCATGGTACACATATTTAAGAAAAGATAAAAAGTGACGGGTACACACATGATTATTATTTAATCATTGGTGATGGTGTAGGAAGTGGATAGCACTCAAGGGATGAGCATGGAGAGAGACAGAAGATGAGGTAGGAGTAAAAGTCAATAGTAGAGTGGTCGAAGATGCAAGGCATTAAGGGGCTTAGGTTCGGGTTTACCATCGAGTGAAGAGAAATGATAAGCACATGATTTGTAAGTATGAGTCACGATGTATGGTCCAAGCCAATTAGGATCAAATTTTCCCCGTTTACTTTTTTCTACTTTTGTTACATGTTGATTTTACTTCAAGACAAGGTCACCGACTTGGAAGGTTCACTCATGGACACATTTTTCATTGGCACATTTGATACATTTTTGGTAAACTTGAAGGTGGTCAAGAGCGTTAATATGGCGATCATCTAATAACTCGAGTTGTGTTAAATGATCTTGATGAAATTCGTCATCATTGAGCATGTCATAGAGAGAAATGAAAAGTGAGGGAATCTAGACTTTGAGAGGTAGAATAGCCTCTATACCGTAGACCAGAGAAAAGGGTGTGGCAGTAGTGGAAGTACATATACTAGTGTGGTACACCCACAGGGCAAAAGGAATGTGCGTATGTCAGTCCTTCCCAGTATCATTGACCACTTTCATGAGAATTTTGTTTAGGGTTTTGTTGGTGGATTCGGCTTGGCCATTAGTTTGTGGGTAATAAGGTGATGAGAAACTCAGTTGAATGCCAAAGGCATCAAAAAGTTTTCACAAGGTTTTATTTTTGAATTTTTTTCCATTATCAGTGATGAGGCGATGTGGGACACCAAAGCGATAGATGATATGATGATTGATGAAATAATATATTTTTTTGGTTTTTGTAGAAATGAGAGGTATGGCTTCAACCCATTTTGTGTAGTATTCGGTAGTGGTGATGATCGATTGATTTCGTTGGGAAGAATGTGGATTGATCTCTTTGACAAGATCCAAACCCCATTGAGAGAAGGGCCAAAGGTCACGTGTAACCTGTAAGGCATGACTAGGTGTATGATGAAGGTTGACATGTTGTTGGAATTTTACACGATGTTTGACGTAGTCATAACAATCGTGGTTGAGGGTAGACAGTAATAACCTAGGTGAAGAATACGATTAATAACAACGAGGCCACTGAAGTGACCTCCAAATATGCCATCATGAACTTCCTTAATGGTATAAGGAATTTCAGAACTTGTAAGGCACCATAAGAGAATGCCATCAAAGCCATGTTTGAAGAGGAGGCCACCTAGGATGATGTAACAAGAGACCTTTTTAACAAAGGCTTGTTGTCCATTATGAGTGAGGTCAGGATGCAAGATGGAATGGGAAAGGTAGTCTGAGTATTTTTTATACAAAAGGTCACTCAGGTTAGGGGTAGCGGTTCCAATGGAGTAAACCTCATGAGGTAAATAAGAGGGTGATTGGAGTCTTTGTATGGTGACAAATATTTTAGAATTGGTAGGTGAAGCGAGGATTTGAGAAGCCAAGCAGGCCATGGTATCTGTAAACTTATTGGTTGAACATAGGATGATTTGAAGGGCATAGCGGTCGAAGGTGGCCAAAATTATGTCTACGTGATGTTTATAGTTTTGAAGTGTCTCATTACGACATTGGTATATACCATTGACTTGGTTTACGACTAATTGGGAATCACCAAAGATGTTGATGGATTTGACATCCAAGGCATGGGCAGCTTGGAGACCCAATACGAGCGCTTCGTATTCGGCAATGTTGTTTGTATAATCAAAATTGAGTTTGAAAGACAAACGCATGGGTTCACCTTCAAGTAGAATGAGGATAATTCCTGCCCCACCCCCACGCTGACACTTGGAACCATCGAAGAAGAGTGTCATTTGGTATGCGGGCTTGTCCAAGGAAAGGGAAGCAATTGACTCATCTGGAAAGTCAAAATTATAAGGTTGATCCTCGAAAAGAGGTGCGTAGACCAATTAGTTGGTGATGGATTGGCCCTTGATGGAATTTTGATGGATAAATTCGAGGTCGAGGTTGGCCAAAAACATGAGCTAGTGTGTGGCACGATGATTTTGGTAAGGTTTGGCATACATGAAGTGTAGGGCTCAGTGTTGGTCACAACATAGGTTTTGTGGTTGAGTAGGTAATGACGAAGTTTTGTGGCAACGAAAACTAAGGCTAAGAAAAGTTTTTTGGTGTGGGTATATCAGGTTTTTTAGTCTAAAAGAGTGTGGCTTATTTAATAAACCGCATGCTCCCTATGTTGTTCATCACAATGAGTGAGCATGGCCCCCAAGGAGTGATCAGTAGCTGAGATGTATAAGTAGAAGGGTTGATCATATTTAGGTGGAATGAGTATAGGTGGTTGGAGAAGATATTGTTTTAAGGCCTCAAAAGCTTTGAGGCAGTCACTATCCCATTTAAAAGAGACATACTTCTTGATAAGATGATGAAATGGTTGACAACAATCAGAAAATTGTGAAATGAAGTAGTGAATAGACTGCAACTTGCCCTATAGGCTACGGAGTTGCCCAAGATTAGTGGGTGGAGGCATTTCAAGAATGGCCTTGACTTTAGCAGGGTCAACTTCTATACCATGTAAGGAAATGATAAATCCCAGGATATTTCTTGAGATAACCACAAAGACACACTTCTTAGGCTAAAGGTGAACTCAATATTTAATAAGGTAGTCAAATATGGTTTTTAGGATGATGAGGTGCTCAGAACAACGTTTAGATTTGTCTAAGAGACCATCCACGTAATCCTCTAACATACGATGCATGATGTCATGGAATATACAAGTCATAGTCCGCTGATAGGTGGCCCCAACATTTTTAAGGCCAAAAGGCATGACTCGATAGTAGAAGGTCCCCCAAGGGGTGATGAATGTGGTTTTGTGTTGATCCTCTAGGGCAAGCAAGATTTGGTTATAACCGGAGAAGCCATCCATGAGTGATAACATCTCATGACCAGTGGTAAGGTTAACTAGTTGGTCAATACCATGTAGAGGGAAGTCATCTTTTGGGAAAGCTAGATTGAGGTCATGGAAATCCATGCAAATGTGAAGTCCCTTTGTCACCTTAGTGATAGGGACAATGTTAGAAATCCAACGAGGATAATCAATGCGTAAGATGAAGGAAACCGAAAGGAGGTGTTGAAGTTCTTCTTTGACCAGAAGAGCAATGTGAGGGTGCATTTTCCTTAGCTTTTGTTTCACGGGTTTGGCATCGGGAATGGTGAAGATATTGTGGACCACTATGGTGGGGTCAATACTGGGCATGTTTGTGTAAGACCAAGTGAAAGCGTGGTTATGGTTTTTGAGAAAATAAGTGATGGCTTCCTGTTTAGCAGCATCTAAAGATTGACCAATATTTAGAATGTGTGGGTCATCCTGAGTATGAATGTTGATTTTGATAGTTGATTCATTCAACATGGTTTGCGTCTCAGAGGGTAACGACCGATGAATATATGAGTCTTTTGCACCAAGGTAGGTGAGTATAGATTCATCATCTTGACATTGAATGATCTTAATCGAAGGTGTATCATCGTCGATCATTTTAGGATACAGGAAGGGAAGAGAGGAAGGAGCCTCACCCTCATGTTGATAAGTCAGAGGCCCTAAGGAGATGGTCTTTATGAAAAAAAAGGTTAAGAGGAATGGATTTCTAGATCCATTGACTCCATCAGAGAAGGTGGTGAAGAAGGTGGAGTAGGTGAAGAATATGGAGAGGGGCTAATGTACTCAATGAGTTCAATGCAGGCCTTCTTGGTAGGTGGTTCAATAAAGAAGATACCACTACGGTCATTATGTTTGCAGGTAGTACATAGAATAATAGTATGATGACCTTTCTCATAAAATCCAAAACCAAAACCCTTCCACACACATCAGTGCAGGAAGGTGTGGGTGAAATGGTGATTGGTGAGGGATTGGAGGTCAGTAGAAAATGGTCAGGTTTGTGACATTGGTTTAGGTATGTAAGTGGTAGTATCAAGTCCCCCATAGGTGAGATTGGTATGAAGGTGGGGAGATAAAAGAGGTTCTCTCCTATATGGTGATCATAACGAGGGTGTTGGTGAAGAATTCCATACTCTTGTGGAGTAATGAATGTGTTGAAACTATATAGGTGATACTCCCCCAGAGTGAGGCGTTGAAAAATTCCTTCCAAGGGATCGATGGTTAGTATGTGGGTAGCTGAAATAGATGATGTGTTGGAGGTTAGATTGTAGGTGAAGCTAACAGATTGGGAGACCGATGGTTTGGATGTGGAGGTTGTGGCAGTGGTGGGAATGGGGGATGTAGGTGTGATTGAAGTAGTGACTTCATTAATGGGTGGAGGTGTAGGTGAAGAGGCAACAGTCATGGAGGTAGATGCCTGATCCGAAAATAATCAGATTATTACTACCTGATCTCGGACCCTTGTAGGCTTTGATTATTTGCTGATAACTTACTCCTTTTAAGTAATCAATTTAAAAATAATGCAAGACAATAATGACAATTGCACACAGATTGATTACGGAGTTCGGCAATTGCCTACGTCTCCAGGTTCATGGTCGAACCATTCCACTAGTCAAAACTTGTAAGTTACAATAGTACTTTCACAAGAAAAACCTAATGGAAACTATTTAAACTTGCTTAGAAGAATAACCAAACCTTTGAACGACAAGGGTGAAAAATAGCACCCGACTTCCACCTTCTTGGCATACAATCTCCTTCGGCTTCGATCGGCCTTCCCGATGCTATCAATGTGACGCTAGCACTCTAGTCGACAATCCAAGATTTGCAAGTAATTGGTGTGGCACTATGGGCCGACTAGGTAGTTTGAATAACTCCTAGCCACAAATATTTCGTCTACTATTGCCTAACATAATAGGCCAATAAACAATATTTGTCGACACATCTCACAAATAAAAAAGCTTAACAAATAATAAGCCTGTTGGACTAATGTGTGTCCGTTACAATAGAATGCGTTCCCTATTTATACAAAAAATAGGGCCCTAAAAAAATGCATTAAAAATTATCCTAAGGCTAATAATAGCCTCATCCCATAGCATGTGTAATGGGATTAAATCGGATTGCATGTTTTAATGGGTTAAATCCCAAATAGGGCGCTTAGCATTTTAAATAGGATAAATATCCCATAAGAGCGGCTAAAGTAAGTGGGTATATCCCACATTAGGTGGCTGAATAATGTTTAAGGCTTTAAATAGCCTTTCCACGCATATGTGGAGTGGTCAAAGGACCACGTTAGACTTATCCACCCCCATCTCCACCGCTTCACCTCCCTCTCCTCATGTGGAATCTTCCACGCATGACATTGCATGCCTTTACCACGTGGACATAACCTAGCATGTTGGCTGTTATGTGTGGTCGGTTGGTTTATGTGAGCTTTAATACTAATGTATAAACATTAATATATAGCGGTTTGGCATATACATGTGTGGCATTTGGAAAGTGGACTTACCAAGTAAATATGTTTTCGACCCCTGTAATGTGTTCTGGAAATAATTAACTTGGTAAATAGCATATAGCCCACTTTTCGTCTCCCGATAGGAAAATTGAGTGAATTCGACGAGTGGTGGCAAGTCACATGGTGGCTTGTGGACCCACCATGTTGGCGATAATACCATAGTCCACACGGCAGCTGGGCTCCCCTCCGTAATAAAAGTTGAGCCTCTTATTCCCATGCACCATTTTTACGCTCGTCGAAGACCGGTGATCAAAAACCCACAAACAACTCCCTTTTGCCTTTTCGCCATGTGTCGCAGTGCCATTGGTCCAATATTGACTAGTTGACCAGAGTTGACTTTCCTGTTGACTGAACTTTGACCGAACATATCTAGAGCTCCCGATGTTCGTTTGTCACGTTCTCACAGTCGTTGAAAATCTCTCGAGATGATCTTCTGCACTAACACCATTTAGGGATGTTTAGGGAACTTTCAAAAATGATCCCCTGATCACACCTCCCCACTGAGAAAAGCTTTTTGTCCCAAAAAGCTTCTATACTGTCCTGAATCTGAAAACTTTGCTGCCACCTCAGAAGTGCTGCTGTAGTAGACCCTTGGGTCTTCTCCTCCAACCTTCTCACTTTGGAAACTCTGATCCGATCCTGGGACCTGTGGGTTATGGGCCCACGACACTTTTTCTGCGCCACTTTGATATCCGAAGAAGATGTCCACGCCTCCGCTTTATGGTGCTAAGTTTCTGAATGAAACCTCAACGCTCCTTCTGTGTGGTGCTAAGATTCTTGATATCTGACAACAAGGATCTTCTTTTACTCTATAACACATCTCCTAGCTCCAAGTTGATTCCATAGAATCCGAACTGGTTTGAAGGAACTCCATGTTACGTAGAGCTTTGATTGATCTGATGTCAATGATGGATAATGCCTTGTCCCTTTACAGACCTCAATGCCTCCGATGCATGATGCTAAGCCTCTTTCAAGACCTCGAGCCTCCGATGCACGATGCTAAGTCTGTTACAGACCTCAACGCCTCCGATGCATGATGCTAAGCCTCTTTCAAGACCTCGAGCCTCTGATGCACGATGCTAATTCTATGTAGACCTCAACGCCTTCGATACATGATGCTAAGCCTTTTTCAAGACCTCAAGCCTCAAATAAATGATGATAAGTTTGTTGATCAGCTACCATTCGTATGTGTGGTTGTAATGCCTTGACACCGAATGACGTTTTGAGCTAATCCTTTGAGATTTCCTCTTGTTGACATATAATATCAGGTACCATTCTGCTGCACGGTCGCAATGCCTCTACACAGAATGAAGTTCCAACCCAACATCAATGCCAACAGTGATTCAACTACCATTCTGCTGCACGGTCATAATGCCTCTACACAGGATGAAGTTCCGAGCTGATCTTTTTAGAACTCTATTGTCTACAAAAATGGCAGATCAATCTCCAAGCTATAATAGGTACTCACAAGTTGATTAGGAGATATGTTTGGAGCATTAATAAAAATTTCTAAGTAAGAAAATCCACTGAGTATTGTAAACCTTTCTCTAATCATTTTATCACAAAATCTAATCTCCAAATGTAATACTGCATACGATTCATCAATCTGAATTATGCAATATATAATTGAAAAATTGTTGACTTACCCATTTTAAAGGACTTTCACTTTCAGGTATTACCTGGTCCTGGGTTGACTTGTCAACTGGTGGTGAAGTAGAAACCTCCTTTGCCTTTACAATAGGCCTCCATTCCATCTTTGGCTTGCCATTACTCTGATGGCGAGATGGATGTAGTTTCCAGCAATTTTCCACCTGATGCCCATTCCTCTGGCAATGAGCACAAAAATTCCTCTTAATCTCCTTCTTCTGGGATGAGGAAATCTTTCTGCCATTTCTCGACTCTGCATGATGAGATTGGTCTTTCTGATTTGTCGTGTTCCTGATGAACGGCATCAACTTCTTCATCAGTGTCCTTCTCTTCCAGCATCTGGCCACTGAATGATTATGCACTCCACAAAAAGTACATGGAAAAGAATTCCACATCTTCTAAAAATCATAACCATACTTCTTAAGCTGAAAAAGTGGATTAGAATTTTTACTGTGCTTGTGATTATGGTAAGAAACTGGAGGTGGAATCTCATTACCTCTTCACTGATTTCTCTTGTCACATCTTGCCTGTGATGTCAAAGCACAACTTTCCTGCTCAGAATATTCTTGCAGGACTAGTGGGGTAATCACTCTTCTTTCGAAAGCTTGTCTCCCGTTAGCATTCTTGGAGCAATCTCTAATTTCCATTCCCACACTAGGAAAACCCAAACCTACAAAATGAGGATGATCCTCGACCTATATGGGGTTAGCAATACCTTGGCCATTTTTCCCAAGGCCTCTTCCATCAAATCCGATTTTATCTAGTAACTTGGATCTAATGCCTCTAGTATGCTTTTCAAACAAACCAAAGACTTTATTACCTAAATCCGAAACCGAATGGGAGGAAAAAGAAGATTCCCGTGGTGAACAAGTTACAGTGCAATCATCTGCCATGGCCTCTACATCTGAATTTGAAGGTATTTCCTTCCTCTGATCACCACACTGCAACCTTGCCAAGATCTCATCCTTGGTTTGTAGTTCTGATTTCAAACGAGCATTCTCCTCTTCTAAGGAGGAATACATGGATCGCAGGAGAGAGTTCTCTTCCTGGATATGGTGATTATAAGCTTCAATCTCTTTGATATTTGCCTATTTAGACATCTTGCCCATAGTGCACTTGTACCCTATTCACACAAATTGAACCAACTGCACCAACTTGAAACAATCACTCTGTTAATCAGATTTACTGAAAAAAAAATGGAGATAAACAAGCTCTGATACCAAACTTGATTTGAAAATAACCAGATTATTACTACCTGATCTCGGACCCTTATAGGCTTTGATTATTTTCCGATAACTTACTCCTTTTAAGTAATCAATTTAAAAATAATGCAAGACAATAAGACAATTGCACACAGATTGATTATGGAGTTCAGAAATTGCCTACGTCTCCGGGTTCATGGTCGAACTGTTCCACTAGTCAAAACTTGTAAGTTACAATAGTACTTTCACCAGAAAACCTAATGGAAACTATTTAAACTTGCTTAGAAGAATAACCAGACCTTCGGATGACAAGGGTGAAAAATAACACCCGACTTCCACCTTCCTGGCGTACAATCTCCTTTGGCTTCGATCGGCCTTCCCGACGCTATCAATGTGACGCTAGCACTCCAGTCGACAATCCAGGATTTGCAAGTAATTGGTGTGATGCTATGGGCTGACTAGGTAGTTTGAATAACTCCTAGCCACAAATATTTCATCTACTATTGCCTAACATAATAGGCCAATAAACAATATTTGTCGACACATCTCACAAATAAAAAAGCTTAACAAATAATAAGCCTGTTGGACTAATGTGTGTCCGTTACAATAGAATGGGTTCCCTATTTATACAAAAAATAGGGCCCTAAAAAAATGCATTAAAAACTATCCTAAGGCTAATAATAGCCTCATCCTGTAGCATGTGTAATGGGATTAAATCGGATTGCATGTTTTAATGGGTTAAATCCCAAATAGGGCGCTTAACATTTTAAATAGGATAAAAATCCCATAAGAGCGGCTAAAGTAAGTGGGTATATCCCACATTAGGTGGCTGAATAATGTTTAAGGCTTTAAATAGCCTTCCCACGCATATGTGGAGTGGTCAAAGGACCACGTTAGACTTATTCGCCCCCATCTCCACCGCTTCACCTCCCTCTCCTCACGTGGAATCTTCCACGCATGACATTGCATGCCTTTACCACATGGACGTAACCTAGCATGTTGGCTGTTGTGTGTGGTCGGTTGGTTTATGTGAGCTTTAATACTAATGTATAAACATTAATATATAACAGTTTGGCATATACATGTGTGGCATTTGGAAAGTGGACTTACCAAGTAAATATAATTTTGACCCCTGTAATGTGGTATGGAAATAATTAACTCGGTAAATAGCATATAGCCCACTTGTCATCTCCCAATAGGAAAATCGAGTGAGTTCGATGAGTGGTGGCAAGCCACGTGGTGGCTACTGGACCCACCACGTTGGCGATAATACCATAGTCCACACGGCAGCCGGGTTCCCCTCCGTAACAAAAGTTGAGCCTCTTGTTCACGTGCACCATTTTTACACTCGTCGAAGACCAGTGATCAAAAACCAACAAACAACTCCCTTTTGCCTTTTTTGCAACATGTTGGAGTGTCATTGGTCCAATATTGACCAGTTGACTAGAGTTGACTTTCCTATTGACTGAACTTTGACCGAACATATCTAGAGCTCCCGATGTCCGTTTTTCGTGTTCTCACAGTCGTTAGAAAGCTCTCGAGATGATATTTTGCACTGACACCATTTAGGGATGTTTAGGGAAATTTCAAAAATGATCCCCTTATCAATGCCTTAATGGGTATAAGCACCTCATTGGGTCGGTAAAGCATATTTCAAGTTTTGAAAGGTGATGGATCAACTGGAATGGTATAGGTGTGTCCTTCATGCTCAAAATTTACACAATGATGCAAAGTGGAAGGAACACAACCCATAACACGAATCCAGGGTCTACCCAGCAATAGGTTATATTGAAATTCCCCCTCCAAGACATAAAACAACTCTAGAATAGTGCGGGGGCCCACGTGAACATGGAGGATGATGGTGCCAAGTGTAGAGGTGATAACATCATTGAATGAATGCAACATGATGAGATGTTTATGCATGTAATTATCAGGTATGCACATTTGAGAGAATGCAAGGGAGGAAATGATATTAATGCTAGTGCCCCCATCGATCATAACACATTGTACATGTATTTCATTAATGTGGATAGAGATGAAAGAGATGGGTCTGGGTCATCAGTTTGGTGTGGTGCGATCTCCTCCTCTGACAAGCTAAGGGAGGCTACTTGGTGAGTAGGTGGAGGTGTGGATAAAGGTGGTGATTTTGTGAGAGAGGCTACATGATAGGGTGTAATAATGGAGGCTATGAGTGTAGGGTCATTGGGTAAAACCTCAATAGATTGCAAGACCTCCATGAGAGCTTGACGATGGGATTCTGAGGTTTGTATGAGGTCATATAGAGACATTTTGGGGGGGATTGGTGCACCTATTTGAGCATGGCACAATGTGTAACCCCGTTAGAAATAGGATATGCGGGGCTGTGGATAGTGAAGATGGTATGTTGGGTATAAGGTTGGTCAGTGGGTTGGTTGACTTTTCCTTGCCTTTATCTTTTTGAGCACGGGTAGCAACATGGAGCATGTTGATATGAGGTGGGGAGGTAGGCGAGGTAAGTGAGCCATGAAAGGTATAGTGACATGAAGGGATAGATCCCAGTGGTGGGAAGGAACCTCGTGAGATGAATTGAGCACACCGATATTTGAGTGGAGGTTTGGTGAGTTCTCTGATGCAAACCATGTTAATTTCAAATCTTGGGGGTGGCTCTAGGATTTTTGGGGGTGAAGGTCTGGGTCATTGAGTAGGCAGTGAGGGAAGAGCTATGGGAATGGGTATTGGTGAAATGGGGTCCTCATCGAGAAGGTCATCATCGTCAAAGTTTTATTTGAGAGGACACAACTGAATAAGAATGGTTTTAAAAGCCTTGTAGTTCTCCACATCGTTCCCTGACACACTATGGTAGGTGCAAATTTTTGGAGTCGTTAAACCCTTTAGGTTTGGGTTTGAGTGGGTCATAAGGTTTGAGAGGTGGTAATGTGATGACAAAAGTTTCAAGGAGGTTGGTTAAGATTTTGGCATAGGAATCCACTAATGGATCACAATGGGAAGTGAAGGTGGGTTTGGGTGTAGGCGTGGCTGACTCTAGAGGAATGGTCTTTACATGAGGGGGAGTAGGTTGAGCTACGGTTTTAGGTGCCGGTGTGGTCTTAGTTGTTGGTCATTTTTACTTGGGAATGGGTATGGTAGATAGACTGATAAGGGAATGTGTGGTTGGTTTGACTACCTTAGTAGAGGGTAGTGTATTTTTGTTTTTGGGTTGCACTTTCTTAGGTAAAGGGGATATGGGCACACGAGATCTAGAGGGAAAAGTAGATGGTGGAAGAGGGCGAGTTACCCATGAGGATAACTAAGGTGCTATGAAGGTAGATGACACGGGCCATGCATGAGGTGTGAGGGAAAGATATTGAAGTGTCATGGGTACTGAAGAAGTTGCTGATGGTATCAGAGGTATGGGTGGTAAAGCTGTTACAAGTGTGGGTGGGAGTCATGTCGGGTGCTTGGGTATGTTAGACATATGTGAGGAAGGAATGGGCTGCTGTGTTTTTAGTTTACCAGTGGGAGGAGGTTTCTTAACCATGCTGGAAGGGCGAGATCCTAGGATGGATGGAAAGGATGAAGGTGATGAAGGTGTGATCGGTGAGGTTAGAGTATGAGATTTATGGGATTGGATCTTCTATTTGGGGGCCGGAGTAGGCTTGGTGTTGACTTTGGAGGATGAAGCTAAATCTAATTTGATGGGTGGATGAGTAAGGATGGTAGTTGGGATGACCCCTAAGGTAGTACTAGGTTTAGGTGAGGAAGAGGATGTAGGTGTGGATTTGGATTTAGATGCAAGTTGGGTTATGGGTAGAGGTGTGAGTTGAGTCATGAGGGGTATCATGGTGGAATTTGTGATAGTTGTAGTTGTGTTTGGTTCGATTGGACAAAATATTTTTTGGGTAGATAGTAGAAGTTTCAGCAACTGACATCTGCATTTATGTTGAGATAGGAAGTAGAAGATGCCCCCAAAGTAAGGCTCTATCCACATAATCTAGGCAATCAGATAGACGTGAAAAAGGTACTGTTGTAGGTGAGGTTGATGAGGATCCAATGGAAATTCTTGTAAAATGTGTCTTAGAGAAGGGGAATTTTCTAGCTTCAGCTTCATTGGGTAAGAGAGTTGAAAGTAAGTCTGTGGGATCTTGGGTAAATGATGGAGAATGATCACCTAGAGGCAAAGGTATCTCTACTGGATCCTTGATAGGTGGACGAGAAAATGGGTACTCCTCTGTGGGTGGAGGAGATAATGGGTTCTCCTCTATGGGTGGAGGAGATAATAGGTGCTCCTCTGTGGGTGGATGAGCTGATGGGTGCTCCTCTGTGGGTGGAGGAGATGATAGGTGCTCCTCTGTGGATGGAGGAGAAAAAAAATATCTTCCATGGACTGGAGAAGTACTATGGGTGACAACTCTCTAGGTGGAGAAGTCAAAGGTGAAATAGTCTTGATGTTAATGGAAGGCTCTTCCATGGGTGAGGAAGTGTAACATCCCCATTTTAAAACACCAGAACAAGGGAATTTTATTTTTTTTTTAAAATAACGTTCTCTGTTATGAATTATAAAATTCAAACACACGTTCGAGATTTAGTAATTGTTCTCTGCCCAAACCACACAGTTTGGATCATACAATTTCTTTCAAAAACGAATGTTCCCTGTTCACATGTTTACAATATGGAACACACATTCAATGCCATTCAATCTCATAACAGATTCTATATGCTGCTGTAAATGACTCGATGAACTGCCGATCTTCCATTTTCATGGCTCGGAGTTTCAACGATCCTTCATTTCATGACTCGGCAACAACCGATCCTTCATGTACATGACTCGGCAACAACCGATCCTTCATGTCTGTTTATGCATAGTATATTTTATATACTTGTTCTGATAACCTTCCCCGGTTATCGAAGTGATCCATTTAAGAAGCTTATCTGAATATCTGTTACTGATATTCATCTGACATCCTGCATCTTAAATTAAGTGATAAGGACAACGTAACCAGCAATTGCGATACTTTGGCCAAAGATTTTCACATGCTTTGCATGATCATATTCCTGGATGTGATACACAATCTACGGAATACGTCCTTCACTTCACTTCACCTGTTATCTAGAATGGGTCCTTTCCTGGTTCCTACCAGTCCTCATTGTTTTAAGTTCCGTTTTAAACTTTCGATACCAGCCAGTAATATGAGCGGGTGATAGGAAGGCACTCCTGGTAACTAAAGATACGCAGACATACGGTGTCGTTACCCCACGACTTCGTGTGTCTGATTACCTTTAGTATTCCGGAGTCACTCCGTATACCAGATCATACCCTATCCCCACCCCAGCTAAGATCTACACATTCAGCCTATGTATTCTAATGTTTTAATTCGGGAGGGCATTGCTATATGTCAGCTGCAACAATGTGTCGTCATGAAGACCCCGTCTTCATGAAGACACCTTGCTGTAGCTGGCGTATACCAATGTCCTGCAGAATTCTCCCAACGAGAATACACATCCTGCCCAAGTGACTTAGCCACGAGTTAATAGTTTAAGCAATTTTCAGCATCCACGCTGATCCCTTGATCCTCGTTTCCGTTGCAGTTGTATATAACTAAGAAGGACTAAACTGTCCTTTAGTTCGTTATGTATCGTCTCCTTCGTACCGAAGGGTTACACTTCCTTACTTGGTCCATTTCTTAATCATTAGATTAAGCATTCCGTACCGACGGACATAATAAGTTTACCTACTAAACTTAACCAAGATGTTTCCAACTGCAACATATTTCAGAATATTAACTTATAGACATCATTCAAACGAGGTCTAATCCTTGAGAAATGAATTCATTTATTTCCCTTCAACGTTATATAGTTAAGGATCATTAGTTATGAACATATGCATCCAATAACCTTATTCTGAGTTTTATCAAACGGGATCATTAATGAGGTTTGAAAACGAAGTTCAAATACTCCCAGTTTAAATTGATATTCCTTAGCTCCTAAGCTAATCCTGAATACCCTCTGATTATAAAATCATATTCCTTTTAATTCTCTTTTTTTTTTGTCAATTCAAAATTCATCTTTACCCAAGTATGAATTAATTGCATTATTCAACTTAAAGGTTGTATTTAAGTAAGAATAATATCAGTTTCATTTCAACATCCATCCGAGGATTACGAAACAATTCCAAATTGAGAAGTAACATTTTATTCCCAATTTATATAACAATATCAAACTGATATAATTATTGAAAATATCACACTTGTAACTGTATTCAATATTTCAAGTCATAATTTGTACATTTGCCAATCCAACTGATTGGGTATAGTTTTTACAAAGTATTTATACAATTCATGGACAGAAGAATATATTTTCTTCTTTCACAATTCCTCAAAGAGGAATAAAAGCAACAGTTACAATTAATTTACACCAAATCAAGAGGCCATCAGAAGACAGCCAAGTCTTCATTCTAATCAAATTTCATCTGCAAAATGAATTGCACGGGTCAGTTCAATGAACTGAGCACATTAAGCACTTATCCTTAAAATAAGATGCTTCAACTAACTGTTTTAATAAAAGAAACCCTGCTTTTATGAAACAACAGCAAAACATCAATCTCGAAAAGCACAAAAGAGAGATCAGCATACCCACTAATTCATCAAAATATCATCACAACCAGCCAAGGGACTGCTGTCCCGTTTTCACATAATCATTGCAAGTATCAATTTACAGTATTTGCAAAGTTAGGAATACAAGTAGCTTGCTGCCTACATAGCATACAGTTATCTTTTCCACGCCTTTCATTAATAACAATTGCAAGGAATGAAACTAACTGAAAATAAATCCATTACTTTCCTTTCCGTTCATGAAGCATGTTAATTTTAAGGCATTCAAGTACAACAAGAAAGCGAACAACAATTCATATAGTAGCTCTCATCTTAAGCACTATAATTTTCTTCATTCACGAATTCCAGGTTCCTAACCGGACGAAGAAGAAAAAATCATTTTCCTAAAACATTAATTCATATCTCTATTTCTTTCCACATGACCGTCCTAACAGTGGAATCCAAACGAAGGACAAATCAAAATAACAGTTCAGAGTGAACCTTACAAAATCCACTCGGAATTCACTTTCTGGCAGCAAGAATAATTTCATTTATTTCCAGTTCATATGAATGCCAAACAGGTTAGTAAGACATTATATTTATCGTGGAGCAAACCATATCAATATGTATACGAGGTATTTGCTATACTAGAAGATTCCCTACTTCTTACACTGTATAGCTAACCAACAACAATTTTGCAACCACATGAGTATGTATATTCATATAATCTTTTATACCTCTGAACACATATAGTTCTTAACGACAAGTTGTACATTGTTGTTACCTACAGCAAGATCGAGGCATATGCACAGTAAACTCCGATGTTACTTTCAGAGTTCCAAATATCAAAAAAAAGAAGAATTCATTCTCTATTATTTCATTAAGAACAATCATTGTCTTCGGAATGAAGTAAAAACAGTCCATCACTTTTTCTAAGCAGACACACAAAACTCAGACGATACAGCGAAACGTTCTCATTGATAAGCAAGAAGGAAAATGAACAGCCAACGTGGTCATCCTTTCTTTTCCCACACCATTCGTGTGCTATTAGAAAACAATATCGGAGTCATAATAATCCGACAACAGAGAGAGAAAAGAAATTAATTTTTCTTTTCAAAAGAAGTTTTCATATAACAAGACTAAACTTCTCATACATCCTGTACCCATCATGACACGAAAGACCATATGACAAGGCCATTTCACAGTGGTAAAACAACCATACATCACCCCCGGTTTGGATATAAAAACTTAAACAGTACTCCCCCCCATTCCATGAAGCTCAAAATAAATGATATTCGTTTTAATTCCAAACAGCATACAGCAACAAAAGATCTCATTTCCTTCAATGACACTTCAGTACAGAAACAAGTCAAGAAGCCTTCACACTGCCTTCAAACATTATTCTCAAACTTCATGTGACAAAGACAATCACACAACAATAAAACATTCGCACTGCCTGTACTGTTCTTTATAAAACATCTATTTCATACACCATACTGTCAACAAACCCGCGACGTCGAAGAAGTGTTTCCAACCAATCAATTACAAGGACGGATTAACCACAACAGCAAAGGGGACGACTGTACCCCGTGATTTCCAAAAAATGACAGCAAGAAAGGAAGGAAACCCAAATCATAGCAATAAAACACGACTGTAATTCCATTTTTCTTTTCACAGGTAAATAGTCAGTTCCAAGCACAACATCAAGTAGGACGATTACACTATAAGGAATAGTTATATACAGCCGGTCCATTTCATACCACATGTACAGAAGAAGAAAAATGTTTATTTCTTTCTACACACGGTCAGCGACCACACGTAATTCCTATTCCAAACAAATTGAAGCACCACAATTCAGGCCGAGCAACCAAGCATTTCATATCATTTTCCAAGAAAAAGAAGGCAAGAATCAACAAAGTCAATTTCCCAAATCAACTAAAAAAAACAATCAAGAATCCCAACCCAGAGCAGGGTTGTTTTAATGAAACATTTAAATCAAGCAAAGATTTTAAAGAGAATGGCTTAACATGCCTGTGTTCTCCTCTTTTCCAAACGCGAAGAAAGCTCGTTTTTCTTTTTTTTGTTTCTTTTTCCGCGTTTTCTTTCTCTCCACAAACGCAACCAATATCCCAGCACTTTCTCCTTCTTTTCCTGGCTGATCAACGCCTCAAAAACTTCCAAGAAAATGCCAAATGCAAGAAGCTGGCTCGACCGAACCATGCAAGAAACCAATGCAGAGACAACTTTACACAAAAGCTCGACACCAAAGAGGAAAATCAATTTTTCTTCATGCTGTTTCCAAGGCAGGTTGTCGCGCTGAACCCAGAACCATATGAAATACAGGCTCGCCCTTTTTCCTTATTTTCCTATTTCTCTATTCTACGCCACTCCCACCCTCCACTTGGGTTGGCAAGTCCCAATTTTCAAATTTTCCATCCAAAATGAATTTCGCCCAAGCTTCCAAATGGATACATGCTATCTCCCTACCTGTCCCGCCAAACTGGCGTCCGTCATTAATGGACAGCTCATTAACCCAATGAATGCCTCCTAACCCATCCTTACCCTTTCTTCCCCCAAGGGGTCTATACTTACCCCTTAGTTTTAGGATTAGTTTAGGTTACATAGTTCATTCGACCTAGGTCTTAGTTAAACCTTAGGTTTTAGAATTTAGATTTATTTTCCTTTCTTTTTTTTTTTTTGCAATTTAAAAATCCACTTAGGATAGTAGTGTAGGATTATGTTAGGCCCTTAGGGTTAGTTTTAGGTTTAATTCACACTACACCACTAACACTAACAACTTCCTTCCATCCCCTTACTAACATCCACGTTAAAACGCAGAGCAGACTTTTCCTCCTTCCGTTACAATTCCAAGGCCACCCGTGTCCAGGTGTGTTCTCGCCCCACAGGGTCCCGAATTCGACAGTACAAGGTTCAAGAATCGAACCCCTGTCGTGGCATTTTCGTGCTATCTATTCACGACACCTGTCAATCGGCCGGCCCGCTCATTATAACACGACCTTAAACTTCTCTAACTCCTGTCCATCATAACACGAAGGACCATATAACAAGAGCATTATCACAGTTGGGGTGAAAACAACCATACAGTCTACCACCGGTTCGATATAAAACTCTAAACAGTGAATACCTCCATTCCATGAAGCTCAAAGAAATGATATTCTTTTTAATTCCAAACACATCATACCAACCAAAGATCTCATTTCCTTCAATGAAACTTCAGTACAGAAACAGTCAGCCGTTCACACTGCTTCAATCACACATTTTTATCTCAAAAATTCATGTGACAAAGACAATCACACAAAATAAAACAATTCGCACTGCCTTGTACTGTTCTTATAAAAACATCTATTATTCAATACAACATACTGTCAACAAACCCGCACGTCGACGATTGTTTTCCAACCACTCATTCCAAGGAGGATTAACCACAACAGCAACGGGGACGACTGTACCCCGTTATTTCCAAGAATGACAGCAAGAAAGGAGGAACCCAATCATAGCAATAAAACACGACTGTAACTTCCATTTTTCTTTTCACGGTACATAGCAGTTCCAAGCCAACATCAAGTAGGACGATTACACTATAAGGAATATTTATACCACAAACAAGCCTGTCCATTTTCATACCACAGTACAGAAGAAGAAAATGTTTATTTCTTTTCTACAACACGGTCAAGCGCCCACAACGGGTAATTCCCTATTCCAAACAAATGAAGCACCCACAATTCATGCCCGGCAACCAGCCATTTCATATCATTTTCCAAGAAAAAGAAGGCAAGAATCAACAATCCAACAAATCCATTTCCCAAAATCACTAAACAAACAATCAAGCAATTCCCAACCCTAGAGAAACAGGGTTGTTTTAAATTTATGAACATTTAAATCAAGCAAAGATTTTTAAGAGAAGGGCTTTAACATGCCGTGTTTCTCTCTTTTCCAGAACTCGAAGATACGCTTCGTTTTTTCCGCGTTTTTTCTTCCACAACGGCAACACAACTATTCCCGCACTTTTTCTTCCTTTCCTTTTGGCTGATCAACAGCCTCAAAACTTCCAAGGAACATGCCAACTGCAAGAGCTGGCTCCGCACCGCACCAGGTCAGAGCAACCAAATGCAGAGAACTTTACAAAAGCTCGAACCAACAAAAATGAAAAATCAATTTTTTCTTCATGCTGTTTCCAAGGCAGGTTGGTCGCGAGGACCAAGAACCATTAATGAATAAAGGCTCGCCCTTTTTCCTATTTTCTTAAGCCACCTCCACTTGGGTTTGGCAAGTCCTCCAATTTACATATATTTTCCATGCAATGAATTTAGCCAAGCTTCCAAAATGGATACATCTATCTCCTACCTGTCCCGCCAAAACTGGCGCCGTCCATGAAAGGACAGCTCATTAATACCATGAATGCCTCCTACCCATCCTTATCCCTTTTCCTTCCCAAGGGTCTACGTACCCCCTTAGTTTAGGATTAGTTTAGGTTACATAGTTCATTCGACCTAGGTCTTCGTAAACCTTAGGTTTTAGAATTTAGATTTATTTTCCTTTCTTTTTTTTTTTTTTGCAATTTTAAAATCCACTTAGGATGTAGTGTAGGATGTATGTTAGGCCTTTAGGCGTTAGTTTAGGTTTAATTCACACTAACCACTAACACTAAACACTTCCTTTCCACCCCTTACTAACCTCCACGTTTTACCGCAGAGCAGGAAGTCATCCTTCCGATTACCTGCAAGGCCACCCGTTGTCCAGGTGTTCTCGCCCACGAGGTCCGAATTCGACAGTACAAGGTTCAAGAATAGAACCCCTGTCGTCTGCATTTTCGTGCTAGCTATTCACACCTGTAATCAGGCGCTGCACGCTCATAATAATCCTTGTCCATTTTAAGTGTGAATCAACATAGAAAACACAAGAGGACCTCAGCATACTTGAATCAATGGAATTTATTCTGGGTATGTTGTCAATCAGCACAGAGCAAGCAATTATACGACAATCTGTCGCACATCAGCAAACACACAAGTACAATATTTGATGTTCCATGCAATAAATCACAATATGCAAGAATCCAAATTAGCAACACATTCTCTTAAGATCAAAACATATCTTAACATGTTTGCTTCCATTCCAAGAGCTATAACAGTATGTAAAACATTCACCAAGTTAACATACAAAATCAGAGTGTTACAGGAAGGAGGTGAAGGGTGTTCCTCTGTAGGTGGAGGAATAGGTGAGGTGGGTTCAAGTGTAGGGGGAGGTATAGGTGAGGTGGGTTCAAGTGCAGGTGGAGGACTTTGGGCTAGGATTTCCTCAATGGAAGGAATATGAGGTAATTGGGCAACAATGAATGTATTGGTTAAAATAGCATGGTCCTCGTGGGTATGGCTATCATGAGTTGAGGTCTCTCCAATTTGATAAGAAGAAGGGATATGATTAGGAAAGAGTTTCTTGAAGATGTGTAGGTTTTGATTGGTAGGTGCATTGGGATTATCAAAGGTTAACTCACCTTTCTTAAGCATTTTTTGGACAATGTTCTTGAAAGTGATGCAATTTCCGTCACTATGACCCTTTACTCGATGATAGTTGTAGAAGTCGTGATCTTTATAACATGCAGGTGTGGGATGAGTAGGGTCAAAAATAGTGTGTGGTTTTATGAGAGGAAGGGTGATGGCCCAAGCTTTAATGAGCTTTTCTAAGATAGAAGAATAAGGTTCCCCAATTGGGGTGTATTTCCGTTGTTCTTGTATAAATTGAAAAGTCTGGACAGGAAAAAGATTAGATGAGGGGCTAGTATGATTTGATGCATGAGCTGGGCCGGCCTTGAGTACCACTACCTTAGTTGTCCCCTTAGCTTTTGAATAATTATTCTATGGTTTTGAAGAAGAAGAGGTATCATTCGGCTTGAATTCTGAGTTCTTATTGCGTAGTTGGATTTTCTTCTCTTCGATGGCATGAATCTGTAGCTTTCATGCCATGGTGAATGCTTCATCGAAGGTTCAAAAAGTATGGACCTGTAGGGTCAGTGAGATATGTCTAGCACAAGCCCTTGTGAAGAGATTTATGAGTTCAGTTTTTGGTAGTTGGAATGTGAGTTGATTGATCAGGCTACGCCAATGAGCAATAAAATCTGTGATAGATTTGTCATCATACTGACGTGTAGAGTAGAGTTCAGTCATGGTAACCTTCTTAACAACATTAATGGAGAAGTGATTCAAGAAGGCTTGGGCTACCTGATTAAATGAGAAGATGGAGTGTCTAGGTAACCCACTATATTAATCTAATGTAGGCCCAATCAGAGACATGGGAAAGGTTCTCAGGAGCAAAGCATCATCATGGGTGATTAGATAACACCCATGTTTGAAAGATTGCAAATGATGTTGCAGGTCCTCTTTGCTATTGAAATGGTTAAATTTAGGCATTTCCCAATGCATGGGATATGGATGGATAGGATTGGATGGGTGTATAGGCTCATTACAAATCTCATGATAGGTGAGATTGTTGCGGGTGCCAAAAACCAATGCCTCTAATGTCTGCATCTTGTCCATCATTAACTTGATTAGGTTGGTGGTAGGTTGTGATGTGTGGGTGCCTCCTGTAGTAAAAGGTGGTTGGTGTTGGGCATATAATGGTGGTGGCATTCTAGTATATGGTATTTCTATATGGGTAGATTGAGAAGGAGGAAATGAAATAGGGGGATGTACCTAGAATGAATGATAGAAAAAACATGAGGCTACTGATAGTACGTATATGGAGGTGGAAGGGTTGTGGTGACCCTAGTGGTAATGGGGGCTAAGGATTATGGAATAGAAAAAATAACATTTTGAAAAGGGGTAGGGGTCACCGACACCGGGGGTGGTTGTGTAACTATGGGTATATATGAAACAATAGGTGCGGATGAGGTTATGTTCTGGGTGGTTTGCGAAGGTATAGTGGATGTGGTAGATACAACAGATGTGGCAGACATGACGGTCATAGCAGGTATGGGGCCTGGCTGCAAAATGACTGGGGGAAAGGTAGGTGCAGGTAGCGTGGAGCAAGAGGGGGCTGACGTAGAAGTAGGAGTGAGTGTCAGGGGGATAGATACGGGTATGATGTATATCAACTCACCTGAGACATCTCTAGTGGATGAGTGGGAAAGATAAAATTGTAAGGTGGCAGGGTATTAGTCAAGGAGTCATGTGAACTCCTCATCTCCTGTGGCGATAGTGATAGGTTGGGTAGGATCCATGGGTGATAAAATAGAAGGTGGTGAAGGAAAATGTGGGAGTGGTTGACAACTGGTGTGGAATATGAGGGCATTTTCTTAGCTTCGGGTCAGCACCATGTGAATATTTCTGTAAATGACGTAGAAATATAGCAAAGATAGGATAAATAGGTGGTGGTAGGTGAATTGGGGTTAAAATTTCAGCTAGAAAATTATACAGTCTAACCGATGCCGGTTAGGTTAAACCGATGCCGGTCATAGGTAACCGTGGTTGGTCACTGTAGAAAGTGGACAGTTGTTCAAAACAAGGTAAAGGCCAATACTTTGCCAAGTATTTAAGATGTTGATGGAATTACCAGGTCAGTGAATATGATAAGAGTGACAGAGACTCTGAACAGTCAAAGAAAGTGAATAGGTGTCCTTTGTAGGTTAACCAAAAGAATAGTGAATCGATGTCGGTTGAGTGAAACCGATGATGGTCAGAGGGTAACCAATGATGGTCATGGGAATGACACCGATTACTATGAAATTGAAACATCAATGAAGAAAATGTGGTTGTGAGTTATAATTAAATGTGGAATCAAACCCATAATTCTGAGAATGATGAGAATATGGTCCAGGAACACTCAGATGAAGCTAGAATATACCAACTGTGATGAGGAGCATGTAAGGGGAAATAAGAAAAATGAAGAACATGACCTCTCGCCTTAAAACACAAGCCAAGTAGAAACAATAAGAAAAATGCATCCTAAAAGTGCTTTTTCTATTATGTTTGTTTAGCTTATGCTATTTAAGGACTGACTCATGAACCTTAGAATAGAATTTTTTGGTGAGGATGGATTCCTACGAAGAATGAGATCTATAAGGAGAGGTTTCAGGTATGTTATGGTAGGCGTTGGCCATCCTCTGATGGGGTACTGGAAAGAGATAACTAGTGGGGTGCCCACTGTGTCGTGATCATGTGATCACCTATAGCTTCTTCTAGGTAAGATGTTGTTTAAGAATGTGTATATTTTTTTAAGTTTGTGATGTTTGGTAAGACTCAGAGAGAGAAAGAGAAAGGAAGTGCTTTTCTATGATTCATTTGTCAACCATCAGCTGGGAATGACTTCCAAGGTATAGGTTGCCCTTAATTAATGTGAGCTAATGCATAGAAGCAAAATGAAATGAAACAAGTTTTAAACTCAAATCAAAATTTTGAATTTGATGACACAAAAAGATGAAAAAGAGAAGGGATTCTCTTTCACTAGTGTAATACTAATGAAAGGGAAGAAGTGTTCTTTTTAAAGCACCAAAATACAATTTATTTTAGACAATAGAAGAAGAGAAGGTTCCAGGGGAGAAAATTTAATGTAAGAACTTTTAGAAAAGAAACAAGCATACAAATTTTTCACCTATAAATGAAAGAATGCAAAGAACCCTAAATGGGTCCCACTAGACATGCCAAATGTTTCACCTGATTCTAGATCATTTCTTCAAATGTTGATGAAACAAATAAGGGTAAAAGGGCTAGGAGGAATACCTGTTAAGATGCTGGTTGTAGGTTGTTGCATGCATATGACATCTAGATCCACAGTTGATCATGAGAGCTTCCTTTTGGCTAGGAGGAACTACCTAAAATAGACAACAAGACCACCAAATAGAAGTTAAATAGTATATGCAGTGGACTACCTAGCATGTGCTAGATTTGGGAAGTGTGATACTTCCTAGGTGGCTATCAATCCACTGTTTAAAATAACTTAATGCTAACAATAAAGGAAATGCTACTGTAGTTAAAATGATTTAAGTATCTCATTCGTCCACAATAAGCAAATTCATTCACAATGGGCTAAGCTATGATTGGATCTGAAGGTTAAGGTCTTGGTTAGGATACTGGTACTGGTTAGGGTGAGGTTTTGGGTTATTTTGGGTATTTGGGGGAGGTTTTAAGCTCTATTTTTAGTTTTTGGTCAAAAACACAGAGACCGATGTCAGTCTAGTATGACTGGTGTTGGTTTAGGTTAACCGATGACGGTATGGTCGGGGTATTGGAAACTCAATAAAAACTTGGCAAGGTGATAGATCTGAGGCTAGATGAAAAGGAAGGGCAATGACAAGGTTCATATGGATCCTGGGTATGCAAAGGAATGATTAGAATCTAGGTATGGGAAGTTCAAGGGTGTGGGTGAAGGGATGGTCAAGTTTTCATGGAGGTAAAATGGTGGGGAATCGGAGTAGAAACTAAAAATAGAAGTAAAAGGATATACTCAAATGATAATGAACCAGTACTGGTTAACAAAACTTACTATTTGTACGAGCTTGATATCTGGTTGGAAATGGTGGGTGAT
This sequence comes from Taxus chinensis, assembly GCA_019776745.2. Lineage (NCBI taxonomy): Eukaryota > Viridiplantae > Streptophyta > Pinopsida > Cupressales > Taxaceae > Taxus > Taxus chinensis. The sequence goes on along the minus strand of CM034151.1, from coordinate 14,383,299 downwards.
CCAATGGAAATAACTCGGTGTGGTGCTGGCACTTCCCTAGATGCTCCTGTGAAGGAAAATGGATATGTAGTTTCTTTTAGTACTAGCTATGGATGCTCTGATGTGTGTATGGATGTTGGTTCTGCTTACATGTAGCTCTGGTTTCGTCACTTGTTCTCAGAAGATGTACCAACCTCTCAGAAATGTGCCAACACTCAAACAATGTGCCAACCTCGAAATAAGGTTGTTTTGGGGGTTAAATGGTAACCGAAGGTGGTTCCGGGTTGACCGGTGGTGGTTTAGGGTGACTGGCGTCGGTTAAGGTGGGATTTCCTAGGTTTACTAAACTAGGCAGATCACCTTGATTTTTTGGGATCTCGTTCGTTTTTCTCCACGTATTAGAATGGAAACTTACTTCTAACTTGTAAGAATGTGGTTAGAGGGAATGTAGGCTTTTTATTTTTAGGGTTTGGGTAGGTCTTAGTTAGTTATGGCAACTTACTAAGAATAGGTCTTTGGGTGAGGTGGCTAGATGAGGTGTCTAGGAGAGGTGGATATGTGGGCGTTATCCCAATTAGGTTAAACAATAAATATTGTGAGGATAATGAATTAATTAAATTAATATTAGAGTGGGGTGAAGGGGGCCATGGTTAGTTAAATGTGTTTAAGATGTTTATTTGACGAGGGACCGAGTGTGACCCAATTTTGGTGTCTACACTAGGCATAGTTCAGCTGAAGATAAAATAACAATAATTCCGTCTCAATATTTCATTAAGCAAAAGTCATCCTAAAATCTGAGATGCCAGTAATCAGAACTAAAAATTTAAGAATAAATTTAGGATGATCCAAACATATTGTCTAAAATATGCCTCTAATTTGAGTATCCTAATACTTAAATTCAGATTACTTCTAATTTAAGTTAAGTCCAACAAACTAAAAACATACCTCATCAAAGATTAAGATCAAATTGGCATGCAAATGGGACTACACTCAATTCCCAAAAAGATACCACAGTGCTATCCTTAGTCAAGAGGGTAGAATGGTAAGGTTTACCATTCAGGTGTAACTCAATCAACCATCCCAATATTCTCCACTACCATCAAAGATTTACTCATAAATATTCTAACCAAATAAAATAATCAATCAAATTATTCTCTACTATAGTTTTACTGTCCTAGTAAAACATGAACTCAATCTTACCCAACAGGTTCAGGAGTTGCATCAAGGAATAAATCAAAGAAGGACAACACTTTATAACGAAAATGAGATTAAAGATAGAGAGAGCTTACTTCCTCTTAGTTATATCATGATTTGAAAGAGACCATTAGGTAACCATAAATATAAATAGACAAGTTCAATCTCTAATGTCCCATACCGAAATCCCTGAACAGAGAACAAATCAGGGGTTGAATTGAACAAACACAAACCAGGAGAAAGGAAAGAATAAAGAGAACCACAATCCATTATCTTCCATCATTCTAGAAGATGGTACAGATAACCATTAAACCGTCCCCCAAAAAGATACATAGATGCAAAATGGAAAATTTGACAGGAGAGAAAGTTTGAACCCACCTCCCAACTCACACCCAAATAGGTAAAGAAGTGAACAATACGATTAATCCAATACATGAGTAATCGTTTCCCATTTTCACAAATAATATTGCTTAAGATCTTCATAATCGAGACTGGGTTTGATGACCTAAGGACCAAGAAACATTCCAACATAATATAACAATACCATATCAAGGAACTACCAATAGGTTCAATTTGACACAGAAGCCAAAGAACAGTAGCTAAAAACTCAAGGGTATTTTCCTTTTTTTTATAGCACTAGATGCCATCCTTCTAAGGTTATTAAAGACCCTAAGGAAATAGAAGAAAACATAGTAATATATATTCCTTACGGCTTCCCAAAAACCAGGTCTTGAAAATGACTGTATGTTTCCAGCAAAGCAAAATAAGTGTACATTTACAGACTTAAATACATAACCAAATGACTTAAACCAGTTCATGAAATCTTGAACACTTGTCAACAAAAACCCAGATCCAAATTATAGATAGTGCTAGATAAACATTCATACTTGTCTATTTTTTTTAATCTTTCCTTCAACACTCGAGGAATGTTTTAAGTAAGAGTCACATAGATTTTATCTTCCCTGAAGGTTTAAGAGGATTTAATCAACAATCAAGTATTCTAACAGATTAAAGACTACAATTTCCAAACAGTGAGGAACAAGTTCAATCAGAAAACAAATCTAAATATTAAAGAAAACAAGGCTACCTACAAATGGAAACAAATCAAATAAGATCTCAACCATTTTCGACTTCATCTCAAGCTCATGCAAAAGATTATATCATAACCTAGCAAATAAATTTAAGAAGATCGAAACCCAGATCACTTTTTATGTCATACAGGTGAAGTCGAAATAGAGAACACAATAAACAACACAAAAATCATTACAGAGTGATCTTTTCTACCAAGAAAAACTAGATTATCCCAAGAGCAGAGTTCTTTTAATGAATCAATTAAATTAAAAGCAAAAAAAATTAATGGGTAGAGCTTATCATGCCTGATAACGCTTCTCCTTCACTAATTCACAGAAGATCTCTGAGCAAAAATTCAATAGCCTCTTCCTTTCCATGAAACATAAATATAACTATCAACAATTCCTCTCTCTTTTTATAGTTTTCACATAATCCTAATAGGTCTATACCATGTAAGAATTACAGTCATGTAAGAATCAAACTTGAGGTTTGAAGGAATTAAATAACACCATGTAGAGCCCAATCTTGAAAAAAAATTCAAAACAACTAAAGCCCTCATGCATATTCCTAGGCAATTTTTTCCAAGTTCAAAAACATTAAATGCAAAGGACTGTCAGTTCCCTCCAATTCCCACGCCACCGCCATCTCCACATTTAGCAGTGTCTAAATTTAAATTTTTGATGCAACTAAACTCGGTGGAGGTTCCAACTTAGCCTCCCCTAACTTTTCCAATGCCCATGCCAAAGTTGGTAGTAGGAAGAGATAAGACTGTATTAAATCCCATTTAATATCTTGAAACCGATGCCACCGACCATCTAATGTCCATCTCGTTCCACATGCCCCCTTTAGGTTAGCCATACTTTAAGTTAGGTTAATATTAATTTAAGAAAACAAAATAGGTCCATAGGTAGGTCCATAGTATAAGTCTAGGTCCCTTCTAATCCATTTTCTTTCCTTATTAACATAAGTCATAAAAGCTTAGGTTAGGTTTAACTCCTAGGATAGAGTCATTAGTTTTAAAACTTAGTTATATTAGGTCCAAAGCCCTCCAATGACATCTCATCCTAAAAATAATAGAAAAGAAGAACCAAAATCATTACTGGATACAATACGAAGCAGAGATCTATGAAGAGGGTCGTTTACAACCCTCACACACTCTAGATCTAGAACTTCTTCCATTTTTCCAAATTAGACATCATGTCAACAAGACATGCAATTTAGAAGAATACCTTGGATCAATGGAATTGATCCAAGGTAATGCTGTTTGATTCCTCTTAAATTATGAAAATTGAAAATTAAATTCATAATCCCGTGCAGTGAATTTATCCTACATATTAGAGATGAATTGCTTCATTTTTAATTAAGAAAAAATACGACATAATGTACATGTTCAATAGATGAATTATTTTCTACTGTAAACATGATTTCCAAAGTCATAAGAGTACACCATCTTAAGAAAAAATCACCTGTCAACATTTGTACCTTTTAAAGTAGAAATCATCATAGGTACTAGTCATGTTTGTAGGCGTTACACAAGTAATGATGGAAATTTGAATGCCTAGGTGAGTGCTAAGACTTCAAAGTCTCTAGTGAACTTGGCCCCTTGAATAGTGATAAAAACATCCTTCAATATTCTAATGGGCATTTCCTTTGTCTTAGTTTCCATATACAACACATTCAAAAATGGTTGTAGTGTGGGTCTTCCCATTTGATGTTAGGAATTCAAGGTAAGAACATTGACCTCTGCTCCCGTGTTGATGAGGATATTACTAAGAATCCACCCATCAAAAACTACATTTAATGTAATCTCCTTATCATATTCAAGGCTCTTAGGAGGAAGGTATGCATGTAAAACCTGCATTTCGTGCTCTGCTCTAGCGCATGGTACCTTCTCCCTCACCAATTCTCCTAGCAAGGGAATAATATTCTCTCACCTTAACATCCTACATACTTCCTTAACCTCATCTAGGTCCTCCTTTGGAGCCTCAATATTCTTCCTTTGCTCTAAATGATTTGATTTCTCCTTTAGACATTGGATCTCCCCTTTCAAACTTAAAATCATATCTATAGTCTCTTGATACACCTCCTTCTAATGAGTAGGGTCTGGATACTTTCCATGTTCCACTTCCTCTCTTGAAACAGGTGTCCTTTATCTTTGCATCTCCCTAGCATGCACAACCTCTTTCCACATCATCACCAATATAGGTTCTAGTCCTGACTCAATCACCACTTGTGGCATCGACCTTCTTGATGCTTAACATCCCAACATCTTTGTCCTTTTGGTGCTGTTGCATCATATGATCATAAAGATCTGGAAACTCTTTGTACTTATGTTTCTTCCCACACCACGATGATTGTAACAGATCAAGACATTCATGTTTGTAATGCTCTACATATCCATAGTTATAACAGGTTCCTCGTAGGAATTCACTTCTTACTCTGGTGTGGTTTATGTGACCATGAAATCCTTCAGGAAAACCTCTTCCACATGCTCCTCCATCTATGCACCCTTCATAGTGATGATAATCATCCTTTAATCTTATTGTAAGACTATTCTGGCGAACACCAAGATCAATAACGTCATGAATCTAATCAATTAGTCTACAATCCTTGGTATTATGGGTCATAGAGGTACAAATATTACAATAGTAAGAAACATTCTTGCGGATTGTATGCTGTAGTAGAGGGCACCTACTTGCATCATGATCCCCATGGAAAATTTCACAGTCTACCACCATAGTGCGTACCGACTTCCAAGAGAAACTATCCTTTAAATTCCCTTCCACTTCACAGTCTATACACCAAAGCCCATTATGAATCTCATGCATTGAGTTTGCAAACAACTCTCCAACTGCTTAACCATTATAGTATCAATTATCCCAACAACCTCAGCACACAGGGAAGCTTTCAGTGCCTCATGTGGGTTTTTGAAAGTCTTGTGTGACAGTTCCCTTCTAAATGGTGTTATCAATCCTTCAAAAAACTGTTGAGCATGTTGAGAGGGATGAATGTCATATGATACTTTTGATAAGAGAGTTTTGAACTACGCACCATACTCCCGCACACTCTTTGCCATTCCTTGTTAGAACTCCTTTAGAGTGCTGACACTCTTCTACTCAAATTTTGCGATATGGAATTCTGCTAGGAAGGCGTTCTCTAATGCAGTGTAGTCTACCACCATTTGATGAGGGTCATACTTACGATACCAACTATGCACACGCCCTTGTAATGTTGTTGAAAAATGACTTGCCTTTTGCTCTGGGGTAGTGATCCCTTTCACATACCATAGTAATTCACACTTGTGCACATGCTCTGTAGCATCTTCAATACCCTTGTAGTATGGTAAGTGTAATGAAATATCAAAAAATACTTGTGGGGGTGTTTGAGACACTTATCCTCTTAATCTAGAGCCTTGGTTCCCTATGGTGTTTCCTCCTCCACCAGACGCACTAGATCCTCCAAGTCATGTTCCTCCTAACCCACTAGATCCTTCAGATCCACTAGGTATACAAGGTCCTCCAGCTCCTACACCCCCAGATCCACCTCCTGTACCTAGAAAATGGCCTGTAGTTGTCATGCCTAGTGTTCCCAATGTCCCACTGAATTGTGAGCTGATGGTTTGTGATATTGTCCCACGCCACTCCTAGGCATGAAACCCAAAACCTGTGTACTTACACCTTGTCCAAAAATTCCTCCAACTACCGGAATGGTTTGCGTAGCCATGGATTTTCCAAACAAGATATTATATCTCCTCGGAACATATTGGTTACTTCCACTAATACCAACTGGGTTAAAAATACTTCTCCCTTGATTTGGAAAACCAAGTGCTTGGGGTTGGTCACCAGGAGGGTTCAAATGTGTGTCAATGGCTCTCCTTTCTCCATGTGACAAACTCTCATCAAAAGCTGAAGGGGATTCTCTCCCGTGCTTGTAAATATGGGGTAGCATAGATTGCTTAGGTTCCACATCCTCTGTGTGAACCTTAGCTCCTTCCTGTAATGTCTTCCTCCATAGATCCATCACACTTGCAACCTCATGTTGTCTAGTCATCTTCCTTTCATGAGATTTTCTATGCTTGAGTCATCTATCCTCCTTTTCCTTCTTAGCCACAATGTCCTCCATCTTCCTCCACCCTAGCTTCCTCAGCCAACACTTAGAGAAGCTTAGCTAGCCATGGGAAATTCCTCTAAACTTAGGGTAATGACCAATATATTCATAGCCATAGTAATAACATGAAAAAATGTTCCTTTGGGATCCCTCAGAAACTCAAACTCAACAACTTATGGGAAAGAATACATAGAAATAACATATTCTAGAGTATAACTAGTCAACAGTCCTTTCCATTAGTGATCAACAACATGCGTCTAAGTTAGATCTGCATCTTGCAGCCTATGATAATCATATTCGGTCCATATGCATGATTTGTAGTACCAGCTCGATCTAGATGCATATACTAAAAGCCATTCATACAGTTCTACTAGAAAAGAAAAATAATGTCTCATACAACTCATGGTATAGGTTATCTTCTACCCATCTATGTGCATCAAACTCAGGTCCAATGCTGAATCTTTGAGAAAATTCTTACTCTGTGCTCTTGAACCACGTTTCAAAAATTTCAAAGGTTAGACGTTCCATCATCATGCATCATAGGGATAAATATGTATTCCATTTCTCATAACAAGTTTAGAACAATAGTTTAATCCCATGCGTGCCAACCTATCACCAAGCAGGCACTGGGTGCTCACCCGAGGTGCCTGTGGGCACTGAGCCCCTTCTTTATGTGATTCTTGTGAGAATACATCATTTATGATAAATACTTAAGTGTAAAATCATGAGAAGGAACCATGCATTCATTTTGAGAACCTAGGATGAGTTATCATATCAATGCATCTATAAAAGAGAAATAACAAACAATATATAGAAACGATTCATAAAAAAGGAAATATATCAGACTTAAGCTCATGGACACACATATTCTTTAGAGAAGAACCTTCCATTGATATTAGTGAGTTTAGTAATCAAATCACAATCCTTGAGGCTATAATAGACCCATATAACAATGTAGAGCAAGGTCATGCACCATAACTAAACTACGCCCTTCATATTACAAGGATAATCACATACCCAACCCTCTAAATATGCCATCACTCCTATATTTTTACTAATCCCAACCCATAGAATCCTCCATGATATTTATGCAGAGCTTCACCTCTTTCCCACCACCTCTACTCTCTCAAGATGATCCCATGTATATATATCCCCTCTCAACTATCTGCACACCTCTATATATAGCTTTCTACCTTCACCGCCATGCCTTCTGAGGTAACAGATCAACTGCTAAGTGTCCAAGTGGTCCTCCAATGGAGCATGCCTCCTTTTATCTGAGCTCTCCACTCTTTGTAATAATATCCTTTTGGATCCTTCCCTCACATGCATAGAATATCCCATTTTTGATCCTACAGCTGTCAGGATGGCACCTTATCCACTCCGCATGCTAGATGGGTCATGCTTTTCTCATGTGTTTCTTAGAACACCAAATATGGCTAAGTCCCAAAACCTATCTTGCCTTGCGTACAAAATGTGTGTTCTATAGAACCCTACTAGAATCCTTCCCTGTGCACCTTCAACCCGTGTGCCCTTCTTCAAATAGGTCCCACACACCCACGTGCCTTCTTGTACTTAGCCAATATTCTAGGGCCCAACACTGGCTTCGGTATATTACTGAGTTTTACATATTAGATCGGTGTCAGAGACAATTTGGAGAAGTTCAAGATGTACCCAACCCTGAGATGTGGTATTCCCATTAAGCAGCAGAGAGATTTGACATGGGGCTATAGATTCAACCAAATCAAGTGTGAGCTAGTTTTGATTAGATGGTGCACATGCATGGGTGCCTTTGAGATAGATAAGAGATCCTGGAATTATAGCTGAGCATACACCCTAGTATTTGATTGTTCTTCCCTAATGTCTAACCATTCCCTAGGCCACATGGGATGCAGGGGTTAGGATGCCTCCTAAGGTAGCTATGTTACAACAACAGTTACAGTAGGTTATAGCTATTCATCTCCAAGTGACGGATGAGAGGGATCTAGTTAGGGCACAACTACAGGTCGTCACCTTAGAGATAGATCAGACCAGAGCATAAGCTAGTAAGGGATGTGGGGGAGATGGTGCTACCTATTTTCAGCTGATCTTATAGATGGCTACTCAGATGGTATAGGCTAGTAGCTTATGACAGTAGTCTACGACCCAGATTTAGAAGTTGACCACTCAGAGGGACTAGGCCCAGACACATGTTTTGACTACCAATGTGGAAAGAGATTGGTTGACTGTAAAGCATACACAGGCTCAGGACAATGTATCTAGGGTTACAAGAGAGTGTGATGCTCTAGTACGAGCCTCCTCAACAGATGGGATGGTAGATATAATATGATATATTATGAGAGCTAGTGGCGAGGAATTCTATTACAAAGCCACATATCACTAGGCAATTCCACATGGGTAGAGAATCATTCCCTTTGATCAGTTAAATGTGAGTAGGTATAAAACTAGGTCCCAACGGACCTCTAGATCAACTAGATCAATACAAAAACCCATAGTAAAGCATGGTTTCATGGTTTTTGTAGGGATATCTCATCAGTAGCAACCTCCTCCTCAAGGCCCTAGGCTAGGTAGTCTAGGAGAGGGCGAGAGTCCTGGATGAATCTCTTTATTTATGGTATACTAATAAATGTGTGTATCAAATGTACGCCTTTTATGAAGTTTACTTTTTGATCGATTGTATACATGTATTCATTTTTAATTATGCTTGTTATGAAGGTACTTGTTGGTTCATGCCCATGATGACATAATTTATATCCAAATGTTGTAGACACTAAAATTAGGTCACACTCCCCTTTGGTCCCTTGACAAATAAACACCATTGAACACATTCACTTAACCATGGCCCCCTTCACCCCACTAATATTAATTTAATTTAATTAATTCATTATCCTCACCATATTTATTATTTAAATATCTTAATTTAGATAATGTCCACACATACACCTCACCTAGACAACTCATCTAGCCACCTCACCCTAAGTCCTATTCTTAGTAAGTTTCCATAACTAACTAAGGCGTACCAAAACCCTAAAAAATCAATGCCTACATTCCCTCTAACCACATTCCCACATGCTTACAAGAAGCTTCCATTATAGTCTATGAGTTAATGATACGAGATCCCAGAGAATCAAGAGGATCTCCCTAGTTTAGTAAACCTAGGAAATCCTGCCCTAACTGATGCCGGTTACCCTTAACCGTCGCCGGTAAGATGGAACTGCCGTTGGTCACCTTTTAACTCCCAAAAAAAACTTATTTCTAGGGTTGGAAAAAACATTGGCACATTCCTGAGAGATCTCACATCTTCTAAGAACGAATTTCAATGAGAACACACATGTAAGGAAGGATATCAAGCATTTTCTCTTGCACAGACATCCAGCACTCACCCCAGAAAGGATTTTATCCAATCAAGAAAAAAAAAGAGCACATATAACACATACAAGAGCTCTTTAAAATTTGGTGATCCTGTGCAGCATTCAACCTCTTACCAACACCTTCATTCCTCACTCACAAGTGTCCAAAACCAGAATCCAAGTAAGTAGAACATTTTACTCCTTTGGTTCACTTATTCCATCCTTGTATTATAATTCTTTGTTTCCCTAGCCACCCATTGAATTCATGTAATACTCATCCCTCCATGTACCCATTAAAACCTCACCAAATCCTACCCAAACAGCCTAATACCTCGTTTTGGCCAACCAAGTCCTTTGTGCAATCACAAGGGAGACCCAAAGCTCATTTTGTGGCATTCCCAATTTTTCACACTAACCAGCACCAGTTCTCCCCAACCGGCGTCAGTCACCCTTAACCAGCATCAGTTGCTGTATTCACCAATACAACGTAGAACAGTGACTTACCCACCTATTCCCACATCACCCTTATTGACCTGTGACTTGCCTGAGACCTCTGTCAGACCTGCAGAGACTTAGAACCAGTTATTTGACCTTCAGATCTTATCTTAACCTAGCCTGTTAGATTAGATCTTTCTTATTGTATTTTGGATGAGATACCCAAATCATTTTAATTACAATAGGATTTACTTTATTACCCGCATTAAATTTTTTTAAACAGTGGACTGACAGCCGTCTAGGAAGTATCACACTTCCTAGATCTAGCACACACTAGGCAGTTCACTGCACATATTGTTTAACTCTTTCTGGTGGTCTTGCTTTCCATTACAGGTAGTTCCTCCTAGCCAAAAGGAATTTCTCATGATCAGCTATGGACTCAGAAGTCATATGCACACAACAACCCATCAAACAAAATTTCAAAAGGTATTCTTCCTATGCCTGTTACCCTATCTATTTCGTCAATATTTCAAAGAAATGTCTAAGAATCAGGTGAAACATTTAGGCATGCCTAGTGGGACCCATCCAGGGTTCCTTGCATTTTATTCATTCCTAGGAAAATTTGTGTGTTTGTTTCCCTTCTGAAAATCATACACATTAATTTTCTTCCTTGGTAACCTACTTTTTCTTTCTATTTGCTCTAAAAGAAACCTTTCTTTTGGTGTATTTAAAAAGAACCATTTCTTCTTGTTTCCTACATTTTAGTGAAAGAGCATCCCTCTTCCTCTTCATCTATTTGTGTCATCCAACTTCACATTTTGATTTAGGCTTAAAATAAGTGCATTCCATTCTGATTTATTACATTAGTTCACATTAATTACGGGCAACCTATATGTTGGAAGTCATGCCCAACTGATGGTTGACAAACAAATCGTAGAAAAGCACTTCTTTCCTTTTCTCTTTCTCTACATCTTACCAAACCTCACAAAAATTCAAAATACACACATTCTTAAACAACATCTTACTTGGAAGAAGTTGTAGGTGATCACACAATCACGATATACTGGGAACCCAATTCGCTGCTCTATCAAGTCATACTTCAGAGCGAGGTCCGCCCCCACCATAACAAACCTAAAACCTCACCTTGTAGGTCTCCTTTTTCGTAGGAAGCCATCCTCACCAAAAAACTCTATTTTACAGTTCATGTGTCAGTCCTTAAATAATAGAAAAGGAAATCTTAGGATCAAATTTTTTTAGTGTTTCTACTTGGCTTGCATTTTGAGGTGAGAGGTCATGTTCTTCATTTACTTTTCTTTCTCCTCGCACGCGCCTCATCATAGTTGGTGTATTCCAACTCCTAAGTGTTCCTAGACCATATTCTCATCATTCTCAAAATTCTGGGTTTGATTCCCCATCAGATTATAATTCACAACCACTTTTCTTTCATCACTATTTCAATTTCATAGTGACCAGTGTCGGTCGAATGACCATTTTCGGTTACCCTCTCATCGTCGTCAGTTATACCCAACTGGTGTCGATTTCAGGTCCTTTTTGTTAACCTACCCAAAAGGACATTTATTCATCTTCTTCAACTTTTTAGAGTCCCTATCACTACTATCATTCCCATTGGCCTTGTAAAACTCATCAGGTTTGGCATACCTGACAGATTTGACCCTATACCTTATTTTTGACTCATTGTCCATTTCCCATAGTGACCAACAATGGTTACCCCTGACCAGCATTGGTTTACCCAGACTGGGATCGGTTATCCTATGCCACTTTCCAGCCTACATTTGGTACCTAATCCACTTTTTGCAGCCTATTTCACATGTTCTTGTTGTTTTTCTGTGTCATTTACAGAGAAGTGACCCAACCTGATTAGTACTAGTTCAGATGGTGCTGACCCAAAGACAAGCAAGCACACTTGTATTCCATGCTAGTTGTCAACCACTCCCACCTAGTCCTTCACCACCTTCCATTTTATCACTAGCCATGGATCCTATCCAACCTATCACTATCACTACCAGAGATGAGGAGTTCACATGAATCCTTGACCAAAACCCTGCCACCTTGCAGTTTTATCTTTCCCACTCTTCCACTCAAGATGCCTCGGGTCAATTGATATACGACATGCCCATATCTATCCCTCCAACTCTCGCTCCCACTCCTGCATTAGCCCCCTCTAGCTTTGTGCTTCCTGCATCTATCTTAACCCCAGTTATTTCACAGCTAGGTCCTATACTAGCTACGACTACCATGTCTGCTACCTCTGTTGCACCCGCCACATCCACCATACCTTTGATAACCACCCAAAACACAACCTCATCTGCCCCTAATGTCTCGCATATACCCGTAGCTATAATACCACCCTTGGTGTCAGTAACCCCTACCCCTATTCAGAATGGGGTCCTTTCTATTCCACAATAATTAACCCCCATTGCCACTAGGGTTACCATGACCCTTCCACCTCCATATACGTACTATTAGTAGCCTCCTGTTTCATCTATTATTCACTCTAGGTACATACCCCTTATTTCACTGCCTTCTTCTCAATCAACCTACACGGAAGCACTATATAATGGAATGCCACCCCCATTATACACCCAAAACCAACTCTCTCATACTACAGGAGGCACCCAATCTTCGCAACCTACCAATGACTTGATTAAATTAATGATGGATAAGATTCAAACATTAGAGGCATTGGAAACTGGCTCCCGCAACACTCTCACCTACGATGAGATTGGAATGATCCTATCCACCCATCCATTCCTATTCGTCCATACCCCATACATTGGGAGATGCCTAAATTCAACCGCTTCAATAACAAGGAAGAATCACAACAACATTTGCATTCGTTCAAACATGGGTGCTACCTAATCGCTCATAATGATGCTTTTCTCTTAAGGACCTTTCCCATGTCTTTGACTAGACTTGCGTTACATTGGTATAGTGGGTTACCTAGACACTCTATATTTTCATTTAATCAGGTAGCCCAAGCCTTCTTGGATCACTTCTCCATCAATATCGTCAATAAGGTTACCATGACTTACCTATACTCCACACCTCAGTATGAGGACGAATCTATCGCATATTTTTTCACTCGATGGCGTAGCCTGATTAATCATCTCACCTTCCAACTACCACCAACAAAAATCATCGAGCTCTTCACGTGGGCTTATGCTAGACATATCTCACCAACTCGACAGGTTTAAAATTTCCAAACATTCGATGAAGCATTCACCATGGCACGAAATTAGAGATTCGGGCCATCCAAGAGAAGAAAATATAATTATGCAATAATAAATTGACATTCAAGTCAAATGATACCTCTTCTTCTTCCAACCCACAGAGTAATTATTCAAAAGCTAAGGGTACTTCTAACACAGTGGTACTCAAATCCAGTCTGGCTGATCCGTCAAATCAAGCTACCCCCTCATCTAATCTCTCACCCATTCAGACTTTTCAATTCAGACAAGAACAATGGAAATATACCCCAATTAGGGAGCCTTACTCTTTTGTCTTAAAAAATCTTATCAAAGCTGGGGCCATCACCCTGTCACCTATAAAACCACACACTAGTTTTGACCCTACTCACCCCATACCCACATGGTATATAGAACATGACTTCTGTAACTATCATTGAGTAAAGGGTCGTAGTAACAGAAATTACACCACTTTCAAAAACATTGTCTAAGAAATGCTTGAGAAAGGTGAGTTAACCATGGATAATCCTAACACACCTACTAATCAAAACCTACACATCTTCAAGAAACCATTTCCCAATCATGCCTCTTTTTCTAATCAAATCGGTGAGGCCTCAACTCATGATACCCATACCCGCAAGGTCCACGCTATTTTTAGTGACACACTTGTTGCCTCCCAATTACCCCATATTCCTTCCATAGAGGAGATTCTAGCCCAAAATCCTCCTTCCACATCGGAACCAACCTCCCATGTTCCTTCACCCATAGAGGAACACCTTTCACCTCCTTCCTTACCTATGGAGGAGCCTTCCGCTAACATCGAGAACATTTCACCTTTGGCTTCTCCACCTAGAGAACCGACACCCATAGTACTTCTTCACTCTATGGACGATACTTGTTTACCTCCTCCACCCACAGAGGAGCACTCATCATATCCCCCACCTATAGAGGAGCACCCATCATCCCCTTCACCTATCATAGACCTAGTTGAGATACCTTTACCTCTTGGTGAGAATTCTCCATCAGCTACCCAAGATCCTGCAGACATACTTTCAGCTCTCTTACCCACGGAAGTTGAAGCTAGCCAATTCCCCATCTCTAAGACACATTTTATGAGAATTTCCATTAGGTCCTCATAAATTTCACCTACAGACATGTCATTCTCATGTTTGGCCAATCTCTTAGATTATGTGGATAGGGCCTTACTATGGGGATGCCTTTTGCTTCCTATCTCAACTTAGATGCAGACGTCACTTGCTGATACCTCCACTATCTACCCAAAAATATTTTGACCAATCAAACCGAACACAACCACCTTTATAAAAAATTCTTCCACAACACCCATCATAGCTAAACACACACCCTTACCCATAACCCAACCTACATCTAAACCCAAATCCACACCTACAACATCTTCCTCGACTAAACCTATTACAACTTTAGGGGTCACCCCAACCACCAGCCTTACTCATCCACCTATCAAACTAGATTTAGCTACATCCTCTAAAGTCAACACCACACCTACTCCGGCACCCAAACAGAAGAACCAAACCCATAGAACTCATACCGTGGCTACGTCAATCACACCTGCACATGTCCCATCTGTCTTAGGACGTCAGCTTCCTAGCATGGTTGAGAAACCTCCACCCATCAATAAACCAAAAAAACAATAGCCCATCCCTTCCTTGCAAACCTCTAACCTACCCAAACGCTCGATATGACTTACACCCGCACCTGCAGCATCTTTACCACCCATACCTCCAATACTCTCCACAACTTCTTCACTACCCACTACACTTCAGTCTTTGTCTCACACACCCCTACACGACCCACGTCATCTACCTTCACAGCACCTCCATTATCCCCTTGGGTAACTTGCCCTCTTCCCCCATCTACTTTTCCTTCTAGATCTCATGCACCCATATCACCTTTACCCAAGAAGGTGCAACCAAAAGACAAAACTCTGCTACCTCCCAATAAGGTAGTAAAAAAAACCACACACCCTCCTACCCATTCACCTACAATACCCCTACCTAGACAAACACGACCGACACCCAAGACCATGCCGGCACCCAAAACCATAGCTCGACCTACTCCCCCTCCTGCAAGGACCGCTCCTCAACAATCAACCACACATACACCCAAACCCACTTTCACTTCCCATTGTGACCCACTAGCAGGGTCCTATGCCAAAATCTTAGCCAACCTCCTTGAGACTTCCGTCATTATATTACCACCGCTCAGACCTTATGAGCCCATCAAACCCAAGCCAAAGGGGTTTGATGATACTAAAATTTGCACCTATCATCGTGTGCCAGGACACGATGTGGAGAATTGAAAGGCCTTGAAAACCATCCTTATCCAGTTGTGTCCTCTGAAAGCCAACTTTGAGGATGACGACCTTCTTGATGAGGACCCTACTTCACTAACACCCATTCCCAAACTGCCCACTCATCAACCAATACCTCCCACCCCACAGCTCCTAGAGCCACCTCCAAGATTTGAAATTAATGTGGTTCACATCAGAGAACTTGCCACACCATCACCTAAATATCGTTGGACTCAACTCACTTCATAAGGCTTTTCTCCTCCAGTATGTTTTTACCATCATGTCGTTATACCACTCATCCTACACCTTCTCCATTTAACAACTCCCCTCAAATCAACATGATACACGTCACTGCACGTGCTTAGAAGGATAAGGGAAAAGAAAAGGAAACTGACTCACCAACCAATCCTATACCTAACATACCATCGGCACCCATACCTAAAATCACTATTCGCAGTCTTGCATACCCTATTTATAATGGAGTCACACATTGCACCATACTCAAACAATTACACCAATCTCCCCTCAAAATGTCCTTATATGATCTCATCCAAACCTCATAATCCCATCATCAAGCTCCCATGGAGGTTCTTCAATATATTGAGGTTTTACCTAATGACCCTACACCCGTAGCCTCCATTATCACACCCCATCATGTAGCCTCTCTCACAAAATTACCATCTCCATATTCACCCCATCCTACTAAAAAAATAGCCTCCCTTAGCTTCTCAAAAGAAGAGATCACACCGCACCAAACTAATGACCCAGACCTAGCTCTCTTCATCTCTATCCACATCGATAACATATGGGTACAACGTGTGATGATTGATGGGGGTGTTAGCATTAACTTCATTTCATCCCATGCATTCACTCAAATGTGCATACTTGACAATTACATGCATAAACATTCTGTCATGTTGCGTTCATTCAATGATGCTATCACCTCTACACTAGGCACCATCATCCTCCATGTTTGTGTGGGCCCCCACATTGTTCTAGAATTATTTTATGTTTTGGAGGGGGAATTTCAATATAACTTGTTGCTTGGAAGACCCTGGATTTGTGTCATGGGTTGCGTTCCTTCCACTTTGCATCGTTGTGTAAAGTTTGAGCATGAAGGACATACTTATACTATTCTAGTTGACTCATCACCTTTTAAAACATGCAACATGGTTTACCGACCCAATGATGTGATCATACCCATTAAGGCGTCTACCTCCATAACCACTACCGCTTCATCTATACCTCCGCTTACCAGTATAGTCACCACCTCCACTGCACATGCCTCTTTCACTCCTACCACCGCCATAACCTCCACGGCCAACCCATCAGCCTCCCAATCTGTTAACTCCACCTCCACATCATCCATTCCAACTACCCACATACCAACCACCGATCCCTTGGAAGGTGTTTTTCAATGCCTCACTCTGGGGGAGTACCACCTATATAGTGTCAACACATTCCTTACTCCATAAGAGTATGGAAGTCTTCACCAACACCCTCGCTATGATCACCGCACAGGATAATGAATCCTTTATGTTCCTCCTCATCTTTGTACCAGTCTCACCTACGGGGGACTTAATATTACCACTTACACACCCACACCACCGTCAAAAACTCACCCATTTTCCATTGACTTCCAGTCTCTCACCAATCACCATTTTGGTTTTGGATTTTACAAACAAGGCCACCATACTGTTATTCCATGTACTACCCACAAACATAACGACCGTAGTGGTATCGGCTTTCCTGAACCACCTACCAAATAGGCCCACATTGAAATCATCAAGGGAATCAACCCTTCTCCACCTTCTTCACCCGCTCCACCTTCATCATCGCCTTTACTAACAGAGTCGATGGATCCATAATCTATCCCTCCCAAAAAAAAATTCATAAACACTGTTTCCTTAGGGCCTTTGACTTATCAACGTGAGGGCAAGGCCCCTTCCTCTCTTCCCTTCCTGTATCCTGAAATGATCAATGATGATACACCTTTAATTAACGTTGTTCAATATCAAGATGATGAATCTATACCTACCTATGTTGGTGTAGAAGAATCATATATTCATCAGTCCTTACCTCTGAGATGCAGACCATGTTGAATGAATCGACTATTGAGATCAACATTCATACTCATGAAAACCCACATATCCTAAAGATCAGTCAATCTTTAGATGCTGCTGAGCAGGAAGCCATCACTTCTTTTCTCAAATATCATAACCATGCTTTTGCTTGGTCTTACACAGACATGCTCGATATTGACCCCACCATAGTGGTCCACAATATCGTAACTGTTCTCGATGCCAAACCCATCAAAAAAAGATGAGGAAAATGCACCCTCACATTGCCCTTCTCATCAAATAACTTCAACGACTTCTTTCGGTCTCATTCATATTACCCATTGATTATACTTGTTGGATTTCTAACATTGTCCTTGTCAGTAAAGCGATAGGGGGACTCCACATTTTCACAAAATTCTATGACCTCAACCTAGCCTACCCGAAAGATGACTTTCCCTTACCTGGTATTGACCAACTAGTTGACCTTACCACTGGTCACGAGATGCTATCACTCATGGATGGCTTCTCAGGTTATAACAAAATTCTGATTACTCTAGAGGATCAACACAAGACCTTTTTCATTACCCTTTGGGGGACCTTTTGCTATCGAGTCATGCCTTTTGGCCTTAAAAACACTGGTGCCACATATCAGCGGGCTATGAATTACATCTTCCATGACATCATGCATCACATATTGGAAGATTACGTGGAAGATCTCTTGGCTAAATCTAAATGCCACTCCGAACACCTTGCTATCCTCAAAACTATTTTTGACCACCTCATTAAATATTGCGTTCGCCTTTAGCTAAAGAAGTGTGTCTTCACGGTTCTCTCAGGAAAACTCCTGGGATTTATCATTTCCCTATGTGGTATAGAAGTTGAACCTGCTAAAGTCAAGGCCATTCTGGAAATGCCTCCACCCACTAACCTTATAAAACTCTGTAGCCTGCAAGGTAAGTTACAGTCTATTTGCTGTTTCATTTCACAACTATTTGATCGGTACCAGCCATTTCAGCATCTTCTCAAGAAGGATGTCTCCTTTAAATGGGATGATGATTTCCACAAATATTTTGAGGCCCTAAAACAATACCTTCTCCAACCACCCATACTCATTCTACCTAAAGACGATCAACCTTTCTACCTATACATCTCAGCCACCGATCACTCCTTGGGAGCCATGCTTGCACATTGCGATGAACAACACAGGGAGCAGGTAGTTTATTACATAATCCGTACTCTTTTGGACTATGAAACCTGATACACCCATCTCGAAAAACTTTACTTAGCCTTAGTTTTCATTGCCACCAAACTCTGCCATTACCTACTCAACCACAAAACCTATGTTGTGACCAACACCAACCCTTTACACTTCATGTATGCCAAACCTTACCAAAATCAGCATGCTGCACAATGGCTTATGCTTTTAGCTAACCTTGAACTTGAATTCATTCATCAAAAGTCCATCAAGGGCCAAGCTATCACCAACTAATTGGCCAACGTGCCTATTTCTAGGGATCAACCCTCTAATTTTGACTTTCCAGATGAGTCTATTGCTACCCTTCCCCTGGATGAACCCGCTTACCAAATGACACTCTTCTTTGATGGTTCCAAGTGTGAAAATGGGGGTGAGGCTGGTATTATCGTCATTCCACTTGATGGTGAGCCCATGCCTTTGTATTTCAAACTTGATTTTGAATGCACAAACAATATCACCAAATACGAAGTGCTCGTATTAGGTCTCTAAGCCGCCTATGCCCTAGATGTCAAATCAATCAACATCTTTGGTGATTCTCAATTGGTCGTAAACTAGGTCATTTATATATCAATTTCGTAATGAGATACTTCAAAAGTATAAACATCATGTAGATATACTTTTGACCACCTTTGAACGTTACGCCCTTCAAACCGTCCCACGTTCAACAAAAAAATTTGTAGATACCATGGCCTGCTTAGCCTCCGAAATACCCACTTCACCAACCAATTCTGAAATCTTTGTCACTATACAATGACTCTAATCACCTTCTTATCTACCTCATGATGTTTACTCCATCGGAACCACTACCCCTAACCTGAGTGACCTTTGGTACAAATAATACTTTGACTATCTTTCTCTCTCCATCTTACCTCCTGATCTCACTCGTAACAGACAACGCACCTTCCTTAAAAGGATCTCTCATTACATCATCATGGGGGGCCTCCTCTATAAGTGCGGCTTTTATGGTATTCTTTTATGATATCTCACAAGTTCTAAAATTCCTTATACCATTAAGGAGGTTCATGATGGCATATGTGGAGGTCACTTCAGTGGCCTTGCTGTTGCTAAACGTATTCTTCGCCTAGGCTATTATTGGATGAATCTTAACCATGATTGTTGTGACTATCTCAAACATTGTGTAAAATGCCAACAACATACCAACCTTCATCACACACCCAGTCATGCCTTTCAGGTTACCCGTGACCTTTGGCCCTTCTCTCAATGGGGTTTGGATCTTGTTGGAGAAATCAATCCCCATTCTTCCTAAGGCCATCAATAGATCATCACTGCTACCAAATACTATACAAAATGTGTGGAAGCCATACCACTCATCTCCACGAAAGCTGAGAAAATATGTGAGTTCATCATTCATCACATCATTTGTCACTTTGGTGTTCCTCATCACCTCATCACTGACAATGGAAAAAAATTAAAAACAAAACATTGCAAAAACTTTGCTACGCCTTCGGTATTCAGCTCAGTTTCTCATGACCTTATTACCCACAAACTAATGGCCAAGCCGAATCCACTAACAAAACCTTAAATAAAATTCTCATGAAAGTGGTTAACGATACTGGGAAGGACTGTCATACGCACATTCCTTTTTCCCTATGGGAATACCGCACTAGTATTCACACCTCCACTGCCATTACACATTTTTCTCTGGTCTATGGTACAGAGGCTATTCTACCTCTTGAAGTCCAGATCCCTTCACTCCACATTTATCTCCATGACATGCTTAATGATGATCACTTTTGTCAGGACCGTTTAGCACAACTAGAATTATTAGACGAACGTCATCTTAACGCTTTGGATCACCTTCAAGTTTACCAAAAATGTATCAAACGGGCCTACAACAAATGTGTCCATGAATGAACCTTCCAAGTTGGTGACCTTGTCCTAAAAGAAAATTAACATGTAACTAAAGCAGAAAAAAGTAAACGGGGAAAATTTTCTCCTAATTGGCTTGGACCATACATCGTGACTCATACTTATGGATCAGGTGCTTATCATTTATCTTCAATCGATGGTAAACCCAAACCTAAGCCCCTTAACACCTTGCATCTTCGACCATTCTATTGTTGACTTATAGTCCCACCTCACCTTTTATCTCTTTCCATGCTCATCCCTTGAGCACTATCCACTTCATACACCTCACCAAAAATTAAACAAGAATCATGTGAGTACTCGTCCCTTGTTATCTTCTCTTGAATATGTGTACCATGGCATTGCACATAGCATGATTCTCATGGATACTTTTCATCTACCTTTAGATGAGATCCCATGGTTGTTTCACCCTCCTTTTTGAACAAGAGTCCTATTCTTCACCTTGGTCTTGTCCATGACTTCAAATCCCTCACATGAGACCCATCTCCTTGATTCAAACTTCTATAAAAAATCTGACTCCCTCAATAGGACATCTTCCTCTTAGCAATCACTACTGTAAATAGAATGCTCCCTCAAAGGACAACTATGTAAAAAAAATAGAGAGAAAAGTGGAAGCTTCCCGCATCGATCAGCTTCATGAAGACGTCAAGGAGTTAAATTCCTCATCCCATATAAACTTCCCGCATCGATCAGTCTATCTCAACTACAAGTCAAAACAGAAAAAAAAATAGTCATGGACTTGCCCATTGTGACCTTGAATCCCTTGCCCAAAGAGCATGCTACCTCATATCATATAAAATTAATGTAATGAAATTACTTGATTAATTATGATTATCACTAGCAATAAAACACCAAATAACACAATATTGTAGATAAAGTCTCTTAATATGAAAGTATAATAGCTTGGCCACTTCGAGGGGGCAACCTCCAGAACATATAATAAGACTCAAATACTCAACGTACTGATCATCCACTACCTGTAACCCCTATGTATACTATTCCTATGCTTTGGCCATCAACAAGGCTGACCAACCAATGATAATAGATCATATTTAAAAGAGATACATCATGATATTAAGTTATGATAGCAACAAGTCAGCTATATCCATCCCATGTAATATATATAATTAAGGGCATAACATGCCCCTCCCCTTCAAAGAAACATTGTCCCCAATGTTGGGAAGCCCTAGATGCTGCTGCATGAATGCTTCATCTTCCCATGATGCATCCTCAATATTCATATTCTTCCACTTGATCAGGTACTCGGTAATGACTCTGGTCCTTAGTTTTTTGGTGCGTGTCTGAAGAATGCCTTCAGGTTCCAATATGATCCTTCCTTCCTTGTCTAGTTCCAGAAGCACTGATTGGGTGGAAATGTGCTGCCCAATAACTTTCTTTAAGCAAGAAACATGGAAGACTGGATGTATTCTACTTCCTGGAGGGAGCTCTAGCTTATATGCCACACTACCAATTTTCTGCAAAAATCGGTAAGGACCATAGTATTTAGGAGCAAGCTTATTATCCTTTTGCTGTTGTTTCAAGGATAATTGCTTATATGGCTATAACCTTACAAAAACAAAGTCTCCCTCTTCAAAGTGTTGCTCACTCCTATGTTGATCAGCTTGTTGCTTCATACGGTTTTGTGCCCGTGCTAAATTTTCTCTAAGACTAGAGAGTACCTCATGTTGATGTTGAATGTGATCTTTGACTACTCTCACCTTTGGTTTAACCTTCAAGCTAGATGTGAGTGATGGAGGATGGTACCCATAAAGTTCTAAAAATGGAGACATTTTGGAGGAGGTATGAAAGGAAGTATTGTACCACAATTCTTCTAGTGGAAACCATTGCACCCAACATTCTTGTTTATCTGAAGTAAAACATCGAAGATATCCCTCTAAACATTTATTTACCACCTTAGTTTTCCCATCTGATTAGGGATGATAAGAGGAACTCTGGGCTAGTTGGGTACCTAGACAAGAGAACGTATCAATCCAAATGTTACTTGTAAATATTGGATCATGATCACTTACTATAATTTTTGGTGTGCCATGGAGCTTTTGAACTGTATCCATAAAAGAGATGGCAACGGTACTAGCTGTGAAAGGATGAGCCATGACACAAAAATGAGCATATTTGGTAAGTTTGTCTACCACGAACATGATGAAACTTTTCCCTTCTGATTTAGGTAATCTTGTGATGAAATCCATTGATACCTCTTCCCATCTCTTAGTAGGAATAGACAGAGGTTGGAGAAGACCAGGTGTCTTCATGGTCTCACCCTTATTTTTTTGGCAAACCAAAAATTCTGCCACAAATTTTGAACATATCCTTTCAACCCCTCCAAAAAGAAATCCTTCTTAACTATATGATATGTTTTCAGGACCCCAACATGGCCACCTATTGGAGAAGAATGTAGCTCTGAAAGAACACGGTGTTTAAGTGTAGAGTTCTTACATAGATATAACCGATCTTTATACCAAAATGTATCCCCCTTCCATATAAATTGATCTGATATGGATGGATCTTCCTAGAGATTTTGAATGAGAGTATGTGTGGTTGCATATTTCTTCCATTCTTCTCATGCTTGATCTACCCAATCTGCATGTAGTATAGAGATGGCACATAACAATGCTTCGATGGACTCATCCCTCCTAGACAGATCATCATCGACCGAATTTTCCTTTCCTTTCTTATAAACAATCTCAAAGTCATATCCCAACATCTTAGTGACCCATTTTTGTTTTTCTTCTGAAGATAGACGTTGTTCTAAGAAATATTTCAAACCATCATGATCAGTTTTTAGCTTAAAATGTCTACCCATCAAGTATGGTCTCCATTGTTTGACTCAATGTAGTATTGCCATCATTTCCTTTTCATATGTGGGTTTTAACAAATTCTTTCCTTTTAGTTGTCAACTCTCAAAAGCAATGGGGTGTCCTTCTTGCATTAGTACTGCTCCTAGATTCCATTTCCTGAAGCATTGCACTCAACTACGAAAGTTTTGGATAAATATGGGGTTGCCAATACTGGAGTGGTTCACATAGCTACCTTCAATTTTTTAAATGCCCTAGATGCTTCCTCATTCCACTGAAAGGAGTCCTTAAATAATTTTGTGAGTGGTGCTACTATACTGCCATTGTTTTTGATAAATCTACGATAATACCCTATGAGACCTAAGAAACCTCGTCATTGTTTGAGGGTTCTTGGGGTTTCCCATTCCACCATGGCCTGGATCTTGTGAGGATCCACCTTAACACCTTCATGAGAAATAATATGGCCCAATTATTCCACTTCTTGTACCCCAAAATAACACTTTGAAGGCTTGGCATAAAGTTTATGTTTCTCTAATACTTATAAGACAATATTGACGTGATGTAAGTGTTTCTCCCATGATTTACTATAGATGAGTATATCATCGAAAAATACTAAGACAAAATTTCTTAGGAATGGTCTAAATACTAAATTCATCAAGCTTTGGAATGTGGAGGGAGAATTGGTAAGGCCAAATGGCATCACTAGGAATTCATAATGGCCTTAATGAGTTCTGAAAGCTGTCTTATGAATATCTTCTTGCTTGAATCTAATTTGGTGATACCCAGAACACAAATCTAGTTTTGTAAAATAAATGGCACCATGTAACTCATATAATAAATCATCAATGACAGGAATACGAACCTTATCTTTGATAGTGAACTTGTTAAGCTCTCTGTAATCTAGACACATGCGCCATATTCCATCCTTGCAATGCACCATCACCATGGGAGCAGAATAGGCACTTTGACTATTACGAATAATACTCATTTCCAACATTTCCTCCACCATCTTCTCGATCTCACTCTTTTGCACATATGGATATCTATAAGGCCTGATGTTGGGGGGTTGGCTTCTTAGAATAAACTGAATAACATGATCATGCTCTCTTTTAGGTGACAATCCTCTTAGTTCCTTGAAGACAACTACATGTTGATCAATAACCTTTTGAAGATCAGGATGCAATACTTTCATTTGCAGTTGGACTTCTATAGAGAATAATCGTGCTACAAAACCTTCAGACCCATTTTTAAGAATCTTCTGCATTTGGTGAGAACTCACTACTAGAGGATCTTTAGCTTGTAGACCTCGAAGTTCAAATTTTTTACTCTCATAATGAAATTGCATTAACAATTCCTGGAAATTTATCTCTATGGTGCCCAAGGTAGTGAGCCACTGAACACCTAAGAAAATATCAGCTCCACCCATGGGAATAGCAAACATCGTAGATTCTAATGTGTAATCATCCATCATGATTTTGAATTTATGGCATTTACTTGAACATTGGGCTGTGCCACCATCTGCAATCATTACTTGAAATTTAGGTGCTGGGTAGATGAAATAATTTAGTCTTGTTTCCAACTTATGATTGATGAAATTATGTGTGCTCCCTGAATCAATCAAGACTATTACCTTCTGCTTCTTAAGATAACCCATAACTTGAAGGGTTTGTTGAGTATGAATACCTGATAGAGCATGACATGAAATAGTGGGCTGAGGATCTCCAAATTCTTCCTCTAATTCTTCCACTTCCTCTGTTGATGTTGCCTCATATTCTTCCTCATCACCAAATCCTTAAATGTAGAACAATTTTTTCTCAGAACATTTATGATTTGGTCCATATTTTCTATCACAGTTAAAGCATAACCCTTTGGCTCTTTTTTATTCAATTTGTTGAGGTGTCAACCGAATTGGCCGATGGTAAGAAGGAGACAAGGTGTTACAATCTTTTATTCTAGAAAAGGTCTGCCTTCTACTAGAAAGAAATTTTTCCTCTACTCGACGTGCCATGATAATAGAATCAAAAACCTTGAGTGGATTAAACATGCGTACCTCATGCTCAATGTGGTCCTTAAGACCCCCAAGAAATAGGTCATTCAAATACTCTTATGTAATATCCTCCACACGCAAGGACAAAGTTTGGAATTGATGGACATACTCCTTAACTGAACTAGTTTGGCGTAACTTTGTTAATTGGCTGAAGTAATTCTCAGAAACATTAGAACTATAGTGTAATTTTAGCTCTTCAGTGAACACTGTCCAAATGACATTTAGGCCATTCTTCTGCCTTTGAGCATATAACCAACGATACCAAACAAATTGATTAGGTTCTAGTTATAAGGATGCCACAGTTACCTTTTGTCCTCCTGGCATCTGATCGAGATCAAAGAAATTTTCCATTTGGGTAATCCAATTGAGTGGATCATTTCCATCAAATTTACGCATTTCAACTTTTGGAATCATGCCCCTCCATTGGTGAGAAGATCCACTTGAATGATTAAAGGATCCTCCCTGGTTTGAGTGATTTGGATCTGTGTGACCATTTCTAGTAGAACCCATATAACTAGCATTGGAAGTTGTATTAGAAATAACATTCAACAACTCCTGTTGCATTGCATGAAAATCATTTTGAATATCACTCCTAAGGCTACCTTTCAGTTGATGAAGCTCAACATTAAGGTCATCCTTACTCACCATATTGTTTACCCTTTCCTGAAGTTGGATGACCACCTCAGATACTCCCGAACCAGTAGAATCTGAATCCATATCTTCCTTATTTGGGGTCATTCGTAGAGTTGTTTGTCCTTTTCCTTGGCCTCAGGTAGATCTACCAGCCATGATGAAGGATGTGGGCCTAGGGGTCGACTTAATAGGGCAGAATTTTAAGGTTTAGGGTTTCGTAATATTTTTGGCCGAATATAGGAATTTATAAAACATAAACCCTAGCTATTTTTTTGAGGGGTTTCCGAAAATATAAGAAATTTGAAAAATTTCCAAAAATTACGCCCTAGGGAGCCAAATTATGAATAAATATAGAATCGTAATAACTTTTGAAAAACAAGTCAAAAATTATTGAAATTTGGAGAGAAGCTTACTTGAATTATTTCTCCTCACCACAAAAACAATTGCAGAAAAAATCGCTACCAATCTTGAGATATATCCGAACCTTTAGAATTAGGGTTTGACACCATCCTGGCTGAGATCAAGCTCTGATACCACTTGTAATGAAATTACTTGATTAATTATGATTATCACCAGCAATAGAACACCAAATAACACAATATTGAAGATAAATTCTCTCAATATGAAAGTATAATAGCTTGTCCACTTCGAGGGGGCAACCTCCAGAACATATAATAAGACTCAAATACTCAACATAATGATCATCCACTACCTATATTTATACTATTCCTATGCTATGGCCATCAAAAATGCCGACCAACCAATGATAATAGATCATATTTAAAAGAGATACATCATGCTATTAAGTTATGATAGCAACAAGTCAGCCATTTCCATCCCATGTAGTATATATAATTAAGGGCGTAACAATTAACCACCTTTCACCCTTCTCACCATTCCCACTCCCATTTCCTACCACCTCAAGGGACTTCTTGGAAACCAAGACATTTGGTGAGAATGTGACTAATTTTCATCTTAGAACAATCAATTATGCAATGTCTTTAGGGTCTTACCTTCATCACCTCCTTCAAGGTATGATCTATTCAGTCTAATCCTAACCAATCAGGTGGCTTTATTGCCCCCTCTTATCTTTTGACCGTCTTTATTTACGTTTTGATTGCCTTTTACAGGACTTGATCCTTGATGCTTACCTTTGGGGTAATTTTCTTCTTTCACCACAATCGACATCACCTATATCACTTTACTTATAACCCACTCACACCTAATAGAACTAAACCTACAACATACCTAAAACCTACTAACTCATTTTCATACCTCATCATATTCTTCCCTAGCTCATGGGAGAACTACATCTTTTCACCGGGACTATGTAGGCATTACTCCAATGGCATGGGGCCCTTGGAGGTTAGCTCGGTCACCCTCTACCCTAAATAATTCATCTTTCATCTTCCTAACATTACATCATACCCCACTTAGTTTCCCTTTTTATGTCAAAAATTGGAAATTAAACCAAATAATCAACAAAGTTGCTTAACACTTTTATTAATTCTCCTCACAACATACATTTATTATGACTACCATTTCTCTACCATCATCATGCGTATATTATACCACATCTCACATATGACCCATATTATCATTCATTTCACAAAATAATGAATCACAACTTCAACTACTTTAAACAAAACCATGCCTAAACCAACCTGACTCCACCATGCCTATGACCTAACTAGATCCATGCCTAAAAAAACTTGAGTCAACCATGCCTATAACCTAACTCGATCCATGCCTAAACAAACCTGACTCAACCATGCTTATGAACTAACTCGATCCATGCCTATGACCTAACTCGATCCATGCCTAAACAAACCTAACTCAACCATGCCTATGACCTGACTCAATCCATACCTATGACCTGAATCCATCCATATCACCTAGTTTTCATCCATATCACAACAAAAAATTAATATTCTCATTAAACCAATAAATCAAAAATCTCATGTATCTCATCATATAAATCAATATGTATCTCAATACAATATACATCGATATCCCATCATGTCTATCTCATAGTAAATCATCAGCATGCAGGCTGGTACTCAATACAAAATTTTATTGGCATGCAGGCCGGTCTCATATACAATAAAATAATAACCCAATACAAAATATCTTCGGCACACAGGCCGGTATATGCTCAAAATATACAAAAAAAAATCTTGTACATCCTCACTATCTTTGGCACGCAGGCCAGTATATATCAAAAAATGACTACAATACATCAAAAATCAGGAACCATATATCAGGCATCTCGGCGGATATCCTCCATATCTGTATCACCTATACCGTCTACCTCCTCGCCCACTATCTAACAACCTGCTAACATCTCCCCACCCATCAGAGGTGGTGGCTGGGTCCCTGTTGGCGCCTCACTAGGAACTAGTATCTGTGAGCTAGTGGCCTCTCCCTGATCCAGCCTTGGAGCTCGATGGCCCCCTGTGCTCTCTACACTGTGAGTGCAGGATCTAGTCCTCTCACTCGAAGCTTGCTATGCCCGGTACTCTCCATAGGATAGAAAGTCTATCCTAGCCACCATTAGATGGTTTTGGTAGTATCTGGCCTCACCTAGGGCATATCATAACCTAGATATAGGCATGGTTTGTGGTGGCCCCATAGGCCTCGGTCCCTGTACCTATCTTGTGAGACCCTGTCTCACTCCTGCTTGCAAACTGGGACACAGTCCTGGTGCCTTTGGTGGTTCCCTCTACCCCTGTGCCTGTATCTAGGCTTGTAAGGCCCCAATCTATGCCTAAGCTATGGCCAACTAGCCATGAAACCCTGTCACCTATGCCTATAAGGCCGCACCTGACCATCATCCTCATCTTCATCTCCATCTCCACCACCGGCCATCTAGGTCTGCAGACTGGCCACCTATACATGTAGCTCTGCTACCTCTTCCTCTGAGCTCACCAGCTGTGTCTGCACCATACCTAATTAGGTAATAAGAGTAGCCACCTACCCATGTAGGGTGTCTCTCTGCATCGTGATGGTGGCTAGATCTGGCTGCCCCAGTCTTGGTGGTATGGCTCATAAATGAGCCGCCCACCACTATCTATACCTATCTGTGACCCTGACATCATCAATCCACTGGTCCACTGCCTACTCCTCCTACCCTGTGGACATTGTTGGCTATGGTAGAGGTAAGGGCCTCTCCATATCATCTCTCCTATACTACGGGAAGGGAGGAGGTATGTCTTGTAATAGCCCAAACTGCCGTCTAACTCTATCCACCGAGATCATCTCATGCTCCCTGACACGGTGACCCTGTATCCATCTCAATAGCTGGAGCTCAGCTAGCTCCTCATGCATATGCCTATATGAGGGGAATCCCACATACGAAATCCATATGATGTCCACTCCAGATAATCCCTCCAATAAATGCCAGAAATAGGCCACATCATGTGTGGGCCTATCTAATCTTTGATCTCTAATATCAGGCGCCCATCTCCTATACCCCACCCACACCAATATCAGTGGGAATGCATCTACTCGGGGCATCCCTACTGGCTGCACACAAACTATGTGCTTAATCCCAACAATGAAGTAAAAAGGTACAACACATGTTGAACTTACGCAGCCACCCATATGCCCATTAATCCCTATATAGCTACACCAGGAATGCTGGTGCCCAGGTAAAGCGGGTCTGATCTATCATCATGTTGTGGAGTACCTCCATCAACGATTGAGGAAAACATCCACCCTCTACATCTGGTAGTGCAAATCAGTACATTTCCTCCATCAATAGAACTACTAGCCTCGTCTCCTCCGGACGAGCTAGGTACATCTCTCCATAATGAATGCTAGCACTATAGAATGTCAGCTTGGCCATCCCCTTGCCAAACACCATTAGCATCAACTCCTCAGAGGAGATAGAGTAGACCGGTGTACCCAATATGGGTAGCCATAGAATCCTAAACATGTCCTCCAAGGTGACAGTGATCTCACTCATCAGCAAGTAGAACGTGTTGGTCGTGGAATCCCATCTATCAATGAGTGTGACCATCAAACTAGGTTATCGGACTGCATGCCGATAACATCGGACCCCACTCGGGCCCACCACCTCCATATGTTGTAGTTCCTTAGGGGTCACTACACTGTGCACTGTCACAAGTAGGGGTGCACTGTCACAAGTAGGGGTGGAACCCTATCCCACTTACGTAGCTGATCTCTCCCCTGCATCTAATACGAACAACACATTAATCTAAATTTATCACACCCATACTTTCCCCCTATCATTTCCCAACACCATATTTTACCCCTACCCATATTAATCACCCAACTTGTGGCATTTTTTACCCCTTGCTCTCTAAATCCTGACCGGTGCCGATTATCTCTAACCAACCCCAGTCACCCCTTAACTGGCATTGGTCACTTGTTTAGTGACCGATACCGGTTAAACCCTACCGACGTCGACTTAGCCCGACTGACGTCGGTCACTGTCGCAGTGAAAACCCATGACCCCCAAACCCCCCCTTTTCAAAAACTTCCCACCCTAACCCTTTTACCCACCTATAATCACCTACACCTCCCTTACACCTCATCCCCTCCCCTCCACTCCCACTTATTTCTCTCCCCATTCCTATTTTACCCACTTTACCCTCCCATTTCCAAATTTAATTTTTTCCCCCACCCAAGACAAATACCAAAAAAATAATTTGTAAATCATCTAATCTATCTAACCAAATACAACTAGAGTTGGACGCTTACCTCATTGTGCTTCCGTCGTCGTGGTGACATGTTTGGCTACTGCACCAGTGGCCCACCTGATCCCTCTCTGGCCTCTGCCATCACCAAATCTCCAACCAATCAAATCACACACAGATCTTGTGGACCCACCTCTCACCAACCACTCACCTACCTTTCACACCACCAACTCAACACTCTATTCTGTCCAGACACTTTTCCCTCTTTTCTCTCTCTTTTGTCGTTTTCTCAATTCGCTAAATGACAAGTGAATCACAAAAAACATGGATTTTTTTTGTTTTTATAACAAACCTGACCTAACTGATGCCAGTTTAAACTTCACCGGCATCGGTCTCATGCCCTACCTTACCATGGTTGGTTGCACTACACTGGTGTTGTTTACCTTTAACTAGCATCGGTCACCCTCTCTTACACAAAACCCAACATTTTACCCTATTACACTACCTATCCCTCCTTTTTTTTCCCCACACCTACCCTTTACCCTGACTTTACCTCACCCTCCTGACCTCTCCATTTACTTCCTACCTTTGTCCTCCTTTGGGGACTCATTATTTTACCCATCCCTCAGCCTTACCCTTGTCGTGACCTAGATTTTTGGCCTTGGACCATCGCTATTGACCTTTGACCTCATGTGTTCACTATACCTTATGGCACTGTTACCTGTGTTGATTTTCCTGATGACCTTGCCTTGCCTCTTACCATGACCATTTATCCTGACCCTACCTTTTGTGTACCAGAACATACCTAAACATTCCTGTACCTAACCTACGTTGTGTTTCCTGACCATATCCTATACCTTGGATACCGGAATAACTTCAACCTTGTTTGGATAAACCTATTGAATTTTGACAATGTAGAGTTTGCCTACTCTTCAACCTGGTAGCATGCTACAATTTATATGTGTGTGTGCATTTTACTGTTACTACCTTTGACCTTGACCTATTTCCTAGATTTCCTGAGTAGACCTTTAACCCTTTTCCCCCTGTTCCCCACTTTCCCCTTTCTCACATTTACCTTTTATCAAACCACTCGCCGATTCTACCTTCTGTCTCGTCAGTTCCTAGTTTGAGGGGGATCACCTTCACCCACACATGGGGCAACCACATCTTATTTTTGTTAGCATTGCTTACTAATACAAGATACGTTACAAAAAGGGGAAAAATGCAGACACTAAAATTAGGTCACACTCCCCTTTGGTCCCTCGAGAAATAAATACCATTGAACACATTCACTTAACCATGCCCCCCTTCACCCCACTAATATTAATTTAATTAAATTAATTCATTATACTCACCATATATATTATTTAAATATCGTAATTCAGATAATGTCCACACATACACCTCACCTAGACACCTCATCTAGCCACCTCACCCTAAGACCTATTCTTAGTAAGTTGCCATAACTAACTAAGACTTACCCAAACCCTAAAAATCAATGCCTACATTCCCTCTAACCACATTCCTGTATGCTTACAAGAAGCTTCCAGTATAATTCATGAGTTAACGACATAAGATCCTAGAGAATCAAGAGGATCTCCCTAGTTTAGTAAACCTAGGAAATCTCACCCTAACTGATTCCGGTTACCCTTAACCATCACCGATTAATATGGAACCGCCGTTGGTCACCTTTTAACTCCCAAACCAACCTTATTTTTGGGGTTGGAAAAAATATTGACACATTCCTAAGAGATATCACAACTTCTGAGAAGGAATTTCAACAAGAACACGCATGCAAGGAAGGAGATCAAGAATTTTCTCTTACACAAACATCTAACACTCACCCTAGCAAGGATTTGATCCAATCGGGAAAGAAAGAGAGCACATGCAACACATGCAAGAGCTCCTTACTATTTGGTGATCCTCTAGAGCATTCAACCTCTTGCCAGCACCTTCATTCCTCACTCACAAGCGTCTAGAACCAGAATCCAAGTAAGTAGAACATTTTACTCCTTTGGTTCACTTATTCCATCGTTGTATTGTCATTCTTTGTTTCCCTAGCCACCCATTGACTTCCTTTAATACTCACCCCTCCATATACCCATTAAAACCTCACCAAATCCCATCCAAACAGCCTAATACCTGTTCTGGCCAACCAAGTCCTTTGTACAATCACAAGGGAGACCCAAAGCTCATTATGTGGCATTCGTAATTTTCCACAGTAACCGGCACTGGTTCTCCCCAACCGGTGTCGGTCACCCTTAACTGGCATCAGTCACTATATTCACCAATACAACCTAGAACAGTGACTTACCCACCTATTCCCACATCACCCTTATTCACCTGTGACCTGCCTGAGACCTCTGTCAGACCTTCAGAGACCTAGAACCAGTTACTTGATATTCGGATCTTATCTTAACCTAGCCTATTAGATTAGATATTTCTTATTGTATTTTGGATGAGATACCCAAATCATTTTAATTACAGTAGGATTTACTTTATTACCCGCATTAAATTGTTTTAAACAGTGAACTGATAGCCGTTTAGGAAGTATCACACTTCTCGGATCTAGCACACGTTAGGCACACTACACATATTTTTTAACTATTTTTGGTGGTATTTCTTTCCATTATAGGTAGTTACTCCTATCCAAAAGGAAGTTCTCATGATCAACTGTGGACTCAGAAGTCATACGCACACAACAAACCATCAACCAATATTTCAACAGGTATTCCTCCTACGCTTGTTACCCTAGTTGTTTCATCAATATTTAAATAAATGTCTAAGAATGAGGTGAAACAAATGTATCAAGAAATTTTGTACATGGACATTAGACTGTGATATTTTATATGATTATTATGATTTATGGACTCATTTATGATGTGTATGATTGTATCACATGTTCTTTGATTGATGAGATAACATATAGAATGATATCACATGTTTTTATGATATGTTTCATTTTCTTACTTATCACATTTTGTGTATGAGACAACAATAGATAAAATCATGTTGTTTTGTATGTGATAATTATGATTATCCATGTTTTTATTATTGTCTATGTGTGAGGGGGGCAGGGGGGGGGAAGGTGGTCCCTCTTTCCCCTCATGGAAATATTATATGGATGTAGCTTTAGCATACATGTTTAATTTTCATTTTCATGATTATGCAACTTAGCTTTTTATTGATATATGATGTATAGATGTGATAATATATGATATATGTTTGTATGTTATGATGACAATAATTTTAAAAACAGAATTAACAAATATTGTTTCACTGAATAATTATGCAATAAAACATATAAGGTAAAATGTTAAGGAAGAATACCTGTGATATGTAGGTTGAAGGTTGAATGCGCACGTAACTGACTTTAGACAAGCTAATAGTAGAGGAATCATTTTTGTCTAGGAAGGACTACTTGTAGATACAAAGCAAGACCACCAAATGATATTAAATAGAAAGAGTCAGAGGACTACCTAACAAGGCTAGATCCATGAAGCGTGATGCTTCCTCGAATGGATGTCAATCCTCTATTTTTTTATCAAATTAATGAAAGTAAACATGAGAAATAAAGGTTCTATTTCTAACACTTTTATTTAGGTATCTCAAAACATTATCAACAAACTAGATAAAGAAAAGTATTGAAATCTAAACTAATCTTACATAAGGAAAGGTATGTTTCTATTTGGGACAGGTCACATGGGTGTTAGGTAAGGACAAAGAGGTATCTGGTAAGGTCTGGGTGGATTTTAGGTGATCTTAGAGGCAGTTTTGTGAAGGCTAACAGAAAAGGAAGTGACTGACATCACTCTGGTGACTGATGCCAGTACAGAGAGGATACTGATGATGGTTAAGGTGACTGACGTCGGTAGAGGAAATTTGATGGTAAATTATTAAATAGAGGTTTTTAGGCTCTCTGTGATTGCATAGAGAGAGAGAGGGTAGTATGGTTTGGGTCGTAATATGGCTGAGAAGACTCAAGGATAATAAGGAGGAGGTTTTGAATGATGAAAAGTCATGGGATGGTTGAATAGTGGGCTGGTGGGAAGAAGGTGATATATAGGAAACATATGAAATAAACTAATGAAAGGAGAAAAAGATCTAAAAAAGGAATAAGACAAATTATTAGAATCACAATATTTACTTGATGTCTTGTAGATATTCAGAGTTGGAATGGTTGATGCTTTATTGGAGAAGAAGGGCTTGATTCCAGTGCCGTGGAAATATGGCCTTTGTGATCCTGTGAGTATTCCAAAGCTCTAGAAAGATGAACTAGATGTTTTTCTTGCACTATGGTTGCATGTGTTTGTAGTCTGGATGCAAGAGAGCTTACAGATTAGCACTTGAATGCAACCAGTCTCCCATAACTGAATGACCAACCTGTGTAAAGAGTTGTGAAAGTGTATATAATGTCACCAATGGCGGTTAGGTGACCGACGTAAGTTAAGGGATAAATGACATAGGTTAAGGGATAACTGACGTCGGTTAAGGGATAACCGATGTCGGTTAAGGTGGGAAAGAATGGGTTTACCAAAAATAGGTAGATATTTACTATTTTTGTCGTGATTTTGATTGAGTTTGCTTAGGGAAGTCAAGTTCACATGAGAGAAGATATGAAGGTCATAGAAGAAGTCCAATGTGGTTTTAGAAAGAAGTCTTAGTTAGTTAGGTTAAGTGTTGACTTAGCATTAGGAGTGATGACTCAATGTTGAGAGTGATGACTCGGTCATAGTGAGTTAAATGCCCTTGGAATGGGTCCGGGGTGAGGTGTAACAATGAGGTGGAGGTGTGAGGGTGAAATGAACTTAATCAAAACATTTAAATTTTTAATATTGTGAGGAGGAATAGGTCATGATTAATTAAATATATTACGTTAATTGATTGAAGGGGACCAAGGGGAGTGTGACCCAAATTTGGTGTCTACATTTTCCCCTTTGTTTTGTGTAGCTTGTATTGGTAAGTGATGCTAACAAAAATAGGGAGTCAATGTCCCATATATAAACGGAGGTTAGGTTTCCCCAAGTAGGGCTGAAGGTAATCCCCCTCAAACTACGAATTGATGAGGTTGGAAAAGTAGTCAGGGAGTGGTTTAATAAATAGGTAAGGGTATGGTCATTTTGGGTAATAGGTAATTATCATATTGAGTAATGGGTAATGGAAATTGAATGTATGTAAATGTATAGATTGCGATATGGTACCAAGCAGAAGAGCTTGCAAACTCTATGTTGTCAAAAGGGTTTCTAAATGAGGTTCAAGTGATTCAGGTATCCAAGGTATATGATATGGTCGTGAAGCACAATGAGGTATGGTGTAGGAACGTGAAATAGGTTTTGTTCCATAACACTAAAGGTATGGTCAGGATACACATCACATCATTAGGCAAGGTAAGGTCATTAGGCTAAACAACATGGGTAACAACATCACAAGGTATAGCAAGTACAAAAATTCAAATGTCAAAAAAGGTGATTCAGGTCAAGGTATGTAGGTCAGAGCACATGTAAGGCCAAGGTATAGGTAAATAAAATGTCCCTAGAGACAAGGCCATGGTGAGGTTATGAGTTCTCAGAGATGGGGCACACTAGAGGGCTAGGAGGAAGAGACAGGTGAGACTAGACAAGCGGGCATCAGGTGGGGGTGAGTGATCACTGTATGGATAGTGTACCATTATTTTGATTTTTGATATATATACCGACCTATGTGCCGAAGATGTGAAATTATACATGAGAGTTTTTGAGATACTGCTATTTATTGTATATCTGTGTATATATGTATTGATACAAAAATCTTCCATTTATATAGGTGATGATGTGGAATGGATGGATGATGTACTTCTTGATGCCAAATTACAGCACATATGATTACTTATGATTTTTGTACGAGGGAAATTAGTGTAACTTGCATAACATGGGATTATCATGCAGTGTGGGACCTTGCAAGTAGGAAAATCCGCTAGAGAAAGCTGAATTCTTCCTCTAACCTAGTGCCAAATTCTCCAAAGTGCAGAGAATGACAAGATACAATAACCCTATTCTAATGTTTTCTAAGGAGACAGGGATATAAATATGCATGAAATAAAACTACTCTAAGTGAAGGTGATGCACCAAGAAAGGGTGAGACAATCCCAGTGAGTGAAAAATAGGGAGAAATTGAGAGGGAGAGGGCTGATAGAAACACCACAGTCCAAGACAAAAATAACTCCCTATATTTTTAAAGAACAACAAACTATAGACCTTGCAAAGAGATAGAGACATGCACAATATACTCATAAATATAATGGAAGGCAAGAGATGCAACTCATACAAGCTAGGGAAAAAATGGCCACAAAACATGAATTTTATTGCTCAGAGACATGCACAATCTATCACGACATAAGGACAAGATGAAATCCTTTACAATAAGCCCATGTTCAAGGAATTTAGCTCACAATAGCTCTAGAACAAATTTTACAGAGTTCCTTTACTTTTTGGAAAAATTCCCCCT
The DNA here is from genome assembly GCA_019776745.2 of Taxus chinensis. Lineage (NCBI taxonomy): Eukaryota > Viridiplantae > Streptophyta > Pinopsida > Cupressales > Taxaceae > Taxus > Taxus chinensis. The sequence goes on along the minus strand of CM034151.1, from coordinate 14,345,792 downwards.
TTGAAATGAGGGAAATTTTACAATATATATGGAAAAGGTGTTACGAACCGGTAGGATGCATTAAAGAGGTATGAGCAACCATCCATTTTGGTAATTTTCCTACACGGGAGGTCATGGGTGCCATGCCTCATTAATCTTGGTTGTTGGGATGTCATTCATTCACCTACCCTTGTGAGGTTTGTAACTCGTCCATCCATGCCATCCAACCATGACCCAACCAACCTGTGTGTCGTGCAAGTGTGATGAGTGTGATGGGCATCAAATTCCATTCAGACACGTAAAAAAAGTGACCCAACCAACCCATAGGCATCCAACCCTTATCCATCTAACCTTGACCCATTCAGCCCCCATGACCCGTCTAACCTAGGTGTCGTGCAAGTGTGACGGGTGCGAGGGGCATCAAATTCCATTTAGACACGTCAAAAAATGTGACCCGACCAACCCTTGGGAATCCAACCCCCAACCGTCCAACCTTGACCCATCCAACCCCCATTACCCATCCAACATGGTCATACCATCCAACCTAGGTGTCGTGCAAGTGTGACGGACATCAAATTCCATTCAGACGTGTTAAAAAATGTGACCCGACCAACCCATGGGCGTCCAACCCCCATGACCCATCCAATATAGCCGTATAATCCAACCTAGGTGTTGTGCAAGCATGAAAAGTGTGATAGGCATCAAATTCCATTCAAAAGCGTCAAAAAATGTGATCCAACCAACCCCTAGGCGTCTAACCCCCAACCGTCTAACCTTGACCTGTCTAACCCCCAGTTGACCAACTTCCGGAGGTGATAACTTGAGCTCCCGAATGAGTTTTCAGGTGATGTTTTATATGATTTCACATGGAAAAAACCCATTGAATCCAATTGTTATGGTATCAAGGTAAAATTTTGAATTTATAACGTCGAAATTTCTTCTTATTTCTCGGGATGGTTGGTTGTGCAACAGAAGAATGAACTGCCTTGGGAAGTGTATGATGCTTCAAGATGTCTCATATTTTCCACCATGTAGGGCATGAAAAATGGCTTCCATAGGTACTTTTTTGGATTTATAATTCCTGACACAGCTATCATAATCTTCTGTTGAATGTCACGTCCTCTTTCACGCTGTAAAACTCCTTAAGGACCAAAAGCCTACCTCTGATGGATGGCCCCAAGACCTCCAAAACTTCCCCGAAAAATTCACAATGCTCCCCAAACTTGAAAACCTAATTATATCATTCCAGATTGATCCATGAATAGCTAACTAGTTCTCAACCCATCCTTCTAAGTTGTCTATTTTACCAGGGGTAAAAAATAGATTACAGTACTCGTTCTTAATTTCCATTGTTATTGTGTATTATGGAAACTAGTTGAATTAGGTATGATTGAATCAAGGTCATGTAGGATGATAAAGTTTTAGGTCATTTAGGCATGGTTGAGTTAGGTATAGGCATGGTGTAGTCTAGGTGATTTAGGAAGTCGAGGTCATGTAGGCATGATGGAGTCATGTATAAGCAAGGTGGAGTCAAGTATAGACATGGTGGAGTCTAGGTGATTTAGGAAGTCAAGGTCATGTAGGCATGATGGAGTCAGGTATAGGCATGGTGGAGTCATGTATATGGTGGATTCTAGGTGATTTTGGTAGTTGAGGTCATGTAGGCATGATGGAGTTAGGTATAGGAAGTTGACACTAACTATGGTAGAAGTTGAAAGTAAAGGGGGAAAAGTGGTTATGGGTAAAAAGGTGTCAAAGGGGAAAAATTTGGAGAAGCTTAAAAGGTGGACAAGCTAACTTTGAAGGGCCCTATGCCCTTGAAGTACTACCTACATAGCCCCAACAAAAGGAGCCTTAGGCCGATGTAGTTCTCCCATAAGCTAGGGAAGAATATGTTGAAATAGACAAATGGGTTGATAGGTTTTAGGCATGATTGAGTCCAGGTCATTTAGGCATGGTTAAGGTTTAGGTCATTTAGGCATATGAGATTGTTAGATTGAATAGGCATGGGTGAGTTTTGTGGGAGAGGAATTCCCAGAATGTTGGTGTCAAAGGGTTGGTCCCGTGTAGGAGGATCAATAAGTAAGAAAAAAGGTGAATGGTAAGAGGAGAGAAAAGAGCCACCTAATTGATAAGAACAATTGCGAGTCTATCATACCAAAGATTAGTGTATGAATTTAAAACCCTAAAGGCGTTACATGGTTGAATATTCTAAGGGTGAAGAAGGTACATGATCAAGAAATGTCACATTTGTGGCACGCCCCTTGAGAAGGCAAAAATTTATGAAGGAAAGGTGGTGAGGTGAAATAAGTTGGTTTAGCATAACCTAGTGTGAGACAACATGCCTTGTTGGAAAGAGACTCAAGATCAAAATTGGCAAGCCCATGATGAAACAATCAATTTTTCCTTTTTCCTTTTGTTTTTATAGACCAATCGATGTGGGAAGTATATGTGGGATGAGTAGAGTATCTCCTTGAGGTATTCATGAAGTTGATTGATTTGGGAAGATTCAGAATATTTTTATTTTATTTTTGCAAGAATAGTCTTCTTTTGGTGATAGACTATGTACAGTATGGCTAGCTTTGTATAATTTTCCTTCAAGGGAGCATTCTATTTATAGGAGTAAGATAGAAACATAGATGTACTTTTTTAGGGAGTCATATTTTTGCTAAAAGTTTGACTCAAGGAGTTTGAATTTGAAAATCCCGTATATTACTTTTGAATTGTTTTTTTTGGACTTTTAGGTCATGGACAAGACTATAAAGAAGGATAGGCTCCTTTTATGAAGACAAAACCATAACACACAAAGGTTAGATATTGAAGAGAGGTTTTAAGTAATGAATGACCATGGGATTCCATCCTAAAAAGTATGAAATGTATACATGAGAATCATGCCATGAGTAGAGCTGTGGTGCTCATATTTAAGATAAGACCGAAATGTGATGGGTAATCACATGATTCTTGTTTAGTCGTTGATCCTTAAAATAGGTAAGTGGAAGGTGAATTGTGCTCAAGGGACAAGTTCTTACTGGACATAAGGTGATCTATGAGTTGATTCAACAATAGAATGGTTGAAGATGCAAGGCATTGAGGGGTTCAGGTTCTGTTTTACCTTCAAGTGAAGAAAAATGATAATCACTTGATCCATAGGTATGAGTAATGATATAGGGTCCAAGTCAATTAGGAGAAAATTTTCCCTGTTTAATTTTCTCCACTTTTGTTACATGTTTATTTTCCTTCAGGATGAGGAAAGTGGTCAAGTTTGGGAAGGTGGCTCGGGTGAGTAGGTAGAAGCATCAAGTCCCCCATATGTTAAGTTGGTGAAAATATGGGGAGGACCTTAAGGGAAAACCTCGCCTATGTGGTGATCGTAACGGGGATGTTTGTGAAGTTTACCATAGTTTTAAGGAGTAAGAAATGTGTTAATATTATAAAGGTGGTACTCCCCCAGAGTGAGGAATTGAAAAATACCTTCTAAGTGATTAGTAGTTGATATGTGGGTTATGGGAATGGATGAAATACTGGAAAAATAGGAAGAAGAAGCATTAGTTGGTTGAGAAGTAGAAGGGTTCGTTACAGAAGTTGTGGTAGAAGTGGGAATAGAGGAGTTAGGTGTGGCAGAGGTAATGACCACATTGGTAGATGGGGTCATGGGTAAAGGGGAAGTGGTAGCAGTGGTAGATACCTTAACTATTATAAGGACATCATTGGGTCGATATAACATGTTACATGTCTTGAATGGTGAAGGGTCAACTGAAATTGTATAGTTGTGTCCTTCATGTTCAAATTTTAAACAACGGTGTAAGGTTGAAGGAACACAACCCATGGTGCAGATCTAATGTCGGCCAAGTAATATGTTGTACTGAAATTCCCCCTATAAGCCATAAAATAATTTAGGAATGGTATGGGGGCCCATACAAATGTGAAGAATAATGGTTCTAGAGGTGGAATTCATGTCATCGTTGAATGAATGAAACATAACTGGGTTATTATGCATGCAATTGGTAGGGGTACACATTTGGTTATAAGAATTGGATGAAATGATGTTGATAGTGGCACCGCCATTGATCATAACACATCAAATGTGTATAATATCAATGTAGATAGAAATAAATAGGGCATGATCAAGATAATATGATTGGAGAGGTACAATATCATCGTCAGAGAAATTGAGAGCGACTACTTAATGAGTGGTAGTGGGTGCAAAGGAAGGGGATGAAGTGGTGAGAGAGGCTAGATGGTAAAGACTGATAATAGATGCCATAGGAGTAGGGTCATTAGGTAAAACCTCAATAGATTCCAGAACCTCAATAAGGGCCTGTCAATGAGACTCAGAGGTTTGGAAAAGGTCATACAAAGAAATTTTGAGAGGAGATTGGTGCAATTGTTTAATCATTGTACGATGGAAAACTCTGTCAGAAATAGGGTATGTGGGTCCATGGATGCTGATTTCTGGTGCAGGTGTTTCACCTGATTCTAGACCATTTCTTCGAATATTGACAAAAAAATAAGGGTAATGGGCTAGGAGGAATACCTATTGAAATGTTGGTTATGGGTTGTTGCATGTGTATGACTTATGAATCCATAACTAATCGTGAGAGCTTCCTTTTTGGTTGGAGGAACTACTTGAAATGGAAAAAAATACCACCAAATAAAATTTAAACAATATATGTAGTGGACTGCCTAGCGTATGCTAGATGCAGGAAGTGTGATACTTCCTAGATGGTTGTCAATCCATTATTTAAAGAAACTTAATGTGAGAAATAAAGGAAATCCTATTGTAGTTAAAATGATTTAGGTATCTCATTCGTCTATAATAAGCAAATTCATTCACAAAAGGCTAGGATATGATTGAATTTGAAGGTCAAGGTCACTGTCAGGATACTAGTACTTGTTAGGAATTAGAGAACAAATATGTGGAACCAATTCCTCAAACCACAACAGTAAGAAACTATATAGCAGAATTATACTTGCAGAAATATAACAACATAAATAAATAATGCACAAAAGAAGACAAGAAAAGATTTAACGTGGTTCACCAAATGTGGGCTACATCTACTAAGAACTTGCTCAAATTTTATTATCAACAAGAGTAAAAAAACTCTCAGATCTTCTCTTAGTTATGAACTCACAACAGAATTTCAAAGATGTTAAACCATATCTAAACCACAATTGACACCCAATTGCATAACCTTGATCACCTCTTGACCATTAAGACTCAAGACCTCTTGAACACTCAAGATATCTACAAGATACCCTAACACCTCTTTTTATAGGATTACAATCCTCTTATGAAGCCCTAAAGCCGACCCTAGAAGTTTGAAAATCGTGATCTTTCAACTTCCCATGGCTGGAAAAATAGTCTTGATGTTAACATCTAATTAACAACATGTTAACTGCAACGTCGTAGCAACGACACAAGGAATGCACAACAATGTCATAGAAAAAGACTACAGAATGCTCCTGAAGTCTCCAAACTTAATCATTCAAGCTCCAACACTTCAACATTGATTCAAGAAGACTAAAAACAGGCTACAATCTCCCAGTTGGAGATTGTTTCCATTGAGAAAAGTTCTTAACCCTTCATTATTAACCATGAAGGCCAATCAAAGTTGAACAAAACTTCAAATTCTCCCTTGTGACCACCTTTGTCATCATATCTATAGGATTCTAACTGGTATGAATATTTTCCAGCTTTAACTTATCTTCTTCCAAAGCTATCTTGATGAAATGATATCTCAGCTGAATGTGCTTTGTCCTAGAGTGGAAAGTGGAGTTCTTCACCAAATGAATAATGCTATAACTATCACTGTGTAGTCTCCCAACTTCTTGCTTATGACCCAACTCATCAAGCAACTACTATAGCCAAATCATCTCCTTGCTTGCCTCTGTGGTTGATAAAGCCACAACCTTTTATAACCGTGAAATCCAACTCACTGTTGTATCACCAACCGTAAATACATAACCTGTCATGCTCCTCCTGCTGTCAAAATCTCTTGCCATGTTTGAATCTACATATCCACGTAATGTAGTTTCTGATCCACCAAAACACAATTCTACTCCCATAGTCCCTCTCAAATACGGAAGGATCCACTTTACTACATGTTAGTGCTCTCTACCTGGATCACTCATAAACCTGCTCACTGCTCCCACTACATGGGAAATGTCAAGCCTAGTGCATACCATAGCATACATCAAGCTACCAACTGCTGATGAGTATGATACCCTAGACATCTATATTCTATCCTCCTCAGTCTTGGGACTCTGCTCCTTTGATAATTTAAAGTGACCTGCCAAAGGATTACCAACCGGTTTAGCATCCTGCATACTTAACCTCTCTAAGACCTTCTTTATGTACTCTTCTTGAGATAATAACAGCTTCCTCTCCTTCCTGTTCTGAGTTATTCTCATACCAAGGATTTCTTTTGCTGCCCCCAAATCCTTCATAGCAAAGGAGTCACCTAGCTACTTCTTGAGTACCTTTATTTCCTACATTTTCTTCAATGCAACAAGCATATCATTTACATACAAGCACATAATAATATAAATACCATCAAGAAACTTTTTGATGTACACGCAATGGTCTGAGTGACACCTGGAGTAACCTTGCTCCTGCATAAAACTGTTAAACTTCATGTACCACTGTCGTGGAGCTTGTTTCAGGCCATACAAGATCTTCTTCAATTTGCACACTAACCTCTCCTTCCCTTTGACCTCATAACCCTGTGGCTACTGCATGTACAATTCCTCCTCCAACTCACCATGAAGGAATGTAGAGTCTTCACATCCAACTATTCTAAGTGTAGGTCTTCTACTGCAACTAAACCAAGAACAGTCCTAATAGAAGTCATTTTAACAATCGGAGAAAAAATTTCATCAAAGTCTATACTATTCTTTTGTGTAAATCCTTTGACCACCAACCGGGCCTTGTATCGTTTCCTGCCTGCATCTAACTCTTTGATTATATACACCCACTTGTTCTGCAATGCTCTCTTGCCCTTAGGTAGCTCCACTAGATCCCAAGTCTGGTTTTCCATAAGAGATCTATGTTCTTCATCCATGGCTTGCTCCCACTTCTTCCTGGCATCCACCTACACTACTTCCTCAAAGCACTCTGGCTCTCCACTATTAGTGAGAAATAAATAATTCAAAGATGGAGTAAATCATTCAGGTTCCCTTCTTACCCTAGAAGACCTTCTCACCTCAGGAGTTTGGGGTTCCTAATGAGTAGGTACCTGAACTGGTTGTGCCAAATAATGCTGAACCTGAACCACCCCCTTGGACACCTTGTTTTCCGCAATATCCTCTAACACTATGTATTCTTTCTTTGATTTGTCTTTCTGTTCCTACAACTGATCTTTATACATGATTTTTTCATTAAAGACAATATCTCTAGACCGGAATATTTTCTTGGCTTTAAGACTCTAAACACGGAAACCAAAATCATCTTCACCATATCCAACAAAGGTAAATTTCTCAGACTTAGTCGCTAACTTGTTCCTATCATCTTTATCAATGTGAACAAATACCTCACATCCAAATACTCTAAGAAATGAGTAATCAATTTTCTTACCAGACCAAGCCTCCTTAGGTATACCTCCATCCAAGGCCATAGAGGGTCCTCTGTTAATCAGATAAACAAATGTGCTTACCTCTTCCACCCAAAACATGAGTGGAAACCCCGCATGTAACCTCATCCACCTAACATGCTCCATGATTGTCCTGTTCATTCTCTCTGACACTCCATTTTCCTATGGAGTATTTGGAACCATTATTTTCCTATGGATCCCATTTACCGAACAGAAATCAAGAAATTCATTACTGCAATATTCCCCTCCATTATCTGACCTAATACATTTCAAATTGAGATATATTTCATTCTCAACCAAGGCTTTCCCTCTTTTGAAAGTTTCAAACATATCAGATTTCTTTCTAATGCAATATACCTAAAATTTTCTAGTTGCATCATCAATGAAAGTGACATAATAACATGAACCACCAATAGAGTTTACCTTAGCTGGCCCCCATACATATGTATGCACTAACTCCAACTTACCCTCCTTCCTGGTAGGTCCAACCTTGAGGAATCTCACCTGCTTCTGTTTCCCATAAACACAGTCCTCACAGAAGTCCAAATCTAACTCCTTTAATCTGGGAAACCTGTCCTTTATAATCTGCATGACCTTACAAATCATATGATCGAGTCTCTGGTGCCACAAAGTTGCATCTCCATCTACAACAACTAAATTGTAATAATCAACACCACTAGTTAAATAAAAAGTACCATTTTTCTTACCTCTTGGAATCACAAGAGCTCCCTTGGTAACCTTCCAAGAATTTGCTGTAAAATTAACTGTACAGCCATCACTACCTAGTTGTCCCGCCGATATCAAGTTCCACCTCAACTTAGGCACATGCCTAACGTCCTTAAGTAGCAATGTGTTCCCATTCTGCATTTTCACCCGAACACAACCTTTCCCTACTTGCTGCATGGTTCATCATCATCAAGATATACATGTCCAAAATCACCTTGAACAAAATTAGTAAAGTAATGTCTATGTGGGGTGGCATGGAAAGAAGCCCCTGAATCTAACACCCAAGATTTAGCAATATTATCTAAAGAAAGAATTAAGGCATCTTGAAAAACATCACTTGCTACCAAATTTACCTCTTTAGTTTCCTCCTTCTTGTTCTTCTTATCCCGAAGAGCCTAGAAATCTTTCTTAGCATGACCAACCTTCTTACAATGCCAACATTCTAACTTACTCTTGGACTTTGACCTTCCACGATCATTCGACTTCCCACGGTTACCTTTCCCTCTATTCTTTTGTCTCCCTCTTCTCTCCACCGTCAAAGCATTTCCAGAAGTAGAAGAATCTCCAGTGCTCTTTCTTCACATTTCCTTGATTAGGATCTCACCTATTACATCCTCAAACTTAAGCTTTGAGTTATTAGAGACTGAATTACTTACAACCATAACCAAGCTATCCCAGCTATCTGGTAAGGAGCAAAAAATCAACAAAGCCCTGACCTCATCATCAAAGTAAATTTTTACCGAGTTTAACATACAACCGTATTAAATTCATTCAAATGATCAGCAACAGAACCATTCTAAGACATCTTCATATTAAATAACTTTTTCATCAAAAATGTAACATTCCCATTTTAAGACTTTAGAAACAAGGGAATTTTTTTTAAAGTAATTTTCTTTGTTCTAAATATATAATTTAGAACACACATTCCATAACATCCATTCTTATAACAGATAACCATATGTAGTTGTAATGACTCAGTGTCCCACTGATCTATTCATATCATTACTCGGTGAACTACCGATCTATTCATGTTTAACATTAAGTATCGACTACTTTTCTGTATACTATGTATATTTGGTTCCCTTACCCTATTCGGGGTATTGAGTGATCTGTCTAGGAACCTATCTGAATATTTGCTAACAATACTCATCTGTATCTTGAACCTTAGACTAGGTGACATATGACAATGCAATTAGTAGCTTGCGATACTTTGGCCAAAGTTTTCTAACATATTGTTTGTATTATTCATTCCTTGACGATATACTCATCAATCTAGAATACGTCCTTGACCCACTCAATTGTTATCTAGAATGTCCTTTACTGACTTTTGTTATTCCACTTGCCCAAGGTTTAACCCTAGTTCAGGTTAACAACATAGGTTATGATAGGAAGAGGCTCACAAAGACTTAGGATATATTAGCATACTTGATCAACCTAGGTCAACCCCATGTGCCAAGGTACCCTAAGTCCTAGAGGGCTTCTTCATATCATAACTATGCTACTACCCAGTCCTAGAGAAAAAATAAGTTCAAGTCCATAAGCGTGTAGATCTAGATGACCAATGTAGAAGGGTGTTGCCACATGTCAACTGGAATACTATATCCTTGAGATGATCCTAATCTTCTTGAAGGTACAACCCTGCAGTTGGTGTGTGTCAACATCCTATAGAACAGCCTCGTCGAGATGTACATAACCTTAGGAGATTATTAATATTAATTAATTATATAATTAAAAGCAGGTTTCAACAACCCTGTCCAAACCCTAATCCAACTCTCCCTAAGTTGTTTTCCAAATCAGGTTCCATTAATCCTTGGAGAACTTCCTTAACTTATGATTGCTTTTGTTGTTCGTTAATTTTGGCTTAACAAACAGTTACCAAAAATAAAGGACAACAACCTCATAATTTTTGTTTAATGTGACTTACCTATTCAAGGAAGTGTAACAACCACCTAGGTTGTATCTTAATAGACTTTATTAAATGAGGTCTAATGAGTATAAATCATATCTTCCTTTTTTGTTTATTTTTTAATGAGTGAGGAAGAGTCTTCCTCTTCATGGTTAAGTTTTAGGGTTTAACACACCCTTTATGTCCCTTACAAATTCTATAGTTTTTATTGTAAGTTCATTACACATCCTCTTACTATATTGAGTTGTTTATATATAAACATTAAATTCTGTAACTTATCTAGCTTCATCACATTTAGGGAAATTACTCTAATTCCCTTTTTTCCTACTTATCCAAGAATACTCATTTAAACATATGAATAACATGAAGAATATCAACAAGATAGGATTCCATTTATTTTACAAAGGTACAAGATAATTTACACAACCCATGCAAGTAATATCTCATCCTTCAATTCATTTTCAAAACTTATACATTTACAAACTTATTCATTTTAGGCCTACTGTATGACAACACCCTTCATTCAAAAGGAATATAACTTTTCTTTTTCAATACAACTCAAGAACGAATCAGAATTCTTCACTAGAATCAAACTTAGATCAGCTAATGCATCATATAAGATTTTGCCATATTTTATCACTTACGAAGTCCATCTGCAAAAATTGCTAGCATGGGTCAGTTCAATGAACTGAGCATGATAAGCACTAAGCCTTAAAATGAAGTTCATTCCACTAATTGTTCCAATAAAAACAACCCTGCTTTAATGAAAAATTAGTATTTCATACTCTAAACATAAGTAATAATAATAAAAAAGAAGAGCATTAATGAACCAGAGTTCACTTCTAAAAGAAGAACATAATATAATCTATAATATTTGTCTTACAAATTAAAGTATGATTGGTCCTATCAATCATCTTTACCAACAACATAACATAAAATCTCATTATTTCCCATTCTACCAAAACAGAATACAACACTCTTCTTAACTATAAGATAAAAGAAGTGGTTACAACATGTTCTCACTAGGATGTTTCATCTAATTTTCAAGTAAAGAAGAAGAGAAACCATTTCCATTATGCTAAAGTACATAACATCCAAAAAGTAGAAACAGGTTCATATCATAACCTAAGCTTGTTTCATCTTAAGATTAACTATATTAAATCAAAAATTTAAGATATTCATCAGAATAGGATAAAATAAAGATCCTAGATGGAAAGATGAAACATTAACCAACCAGCATGATACGTTCTCTTTTAACAAACTAGTCATCACTCTCCTTCTATTTCGTTTCCATCAATGATAAGTAAGAAAAGGGTAACCAAATAAGAATTAAATTTTTCCTAAAGAATAATCAACAAAAGATTCCAAGCAAATGAACTTATTCCCAAGTGCATGAGAAAAGAGGCTTAACAGAAATGATCCTACCCAGTAATCATTCCCTATAACTTAATTTGATAAAATCCCCCTTTTCAAGTTATAAATAGTTTAAGTTCATTTAAGAGTTCCCAAGGAAGGGAGTAAGAACATTTTTAAGGTAAAAAGGAGCCCAAAGAACGTTAACAACTTTTCTTTAAAAAAAAGATAATCTTCCCATTAAAGGAAGAGATTCATTTCAAATAAGAACATTAAAACCATGAAGGCCATACACAACCCATAATCATAAAAAGAATCAAAAATAATTATTTTTTATGGGTTCTACATGTTGATATGTGATTTCTTTGTAAAAAGGATGTGTTCCTTGATTGAGAAATCATGCTTGATATGTACTGTATCTTCTTTACAGATTGCAGATCTTTGACTAGAAGTGAAATCAGAGTAAGAATTAGCGCTCAGAATTACCCAAGATTTCAATCAAGACAATGTTATTGCCATACTTTTCAACATATTACATCTAGAGTAAAAACATTGAATTCTCATTAAGCGTAAAATGTTAGACCTAACTGGAATTATAAATGTTAGTAACCTAAAACTAAACTTAACCTAGGGGTTAGATGTGTTATTCCAGTCAAAACTCGTAGAGTTTGTCAAACATCTCACAAGACCATGTTCCAGTTTTCTCCATGCACATACAACTAATTCTTAGTGGAGTTTGAGCGGGAAATTGGGAGTAAATGTAATTAATGAGCTCGGTACAAGCTCAGATTTGAGAAGGCATGTAAATTTTAATGGTTTGTTTGGCTTATCAGAGTTTTCCCTCTGCCTGTTCACTGGTTGCACTAGTCTTCTTGGTGTTGCATGGCAAGAGATGAGCGTACACTAGCTCACCCTAGAAACAAACTCAAATTAAATGACAAGTTCTAACAACATATTTAAGAAAATATGTTCTTTCAAGACATGAAATACAAATTTCGAACTGTGCACATTCCGGATTTTATGTGAAATATATGAAAAGCATAGAGTTCTTGCCAGGCCACTGTGATGCTTGTTGATTTATACTCGAAGTCAATGCTTGTTGTTGATACTTGCCATTGTTGCATTTGTGGGTACTTGTCGGAAGGGATACTGATGGACATTTGTTTGATTGTTCAAGTTAAAAATCGAACTTTTTGTAAATTATTATAAGCAAGCTCGGGTAACTTATGTTCCCTCTTGGTTTACAAAACGACTCTTAAACAAGGAAAACTAGAAGGTAATTTGACCAAGTCTTGAAGGAAGTAACAGGTCATTACGACCTCTGTTATTTTGTAATAATACCTTTGTGTTGTACAGACTCAGTTTCCATTCTCCTTGTTCGATTTCAGTTGGAAAATCAGTGATTTGTTTACTTTTTCCTGATTTTTAAAGAAGATGGGAATCATTGTAATTATTATTTATCTTGATATACCGGGTTCAGTTGAATATTTCTAGATAACTACAGTACTTTAAGCATTTACTATTGTTTTCGACCAGTTTGGAAAGATATCTTAGTATATCCTTCTTTATATATTAGGGATTTAAAATCCTTGATAAATCTCCCTGTATAAGCCTAATCATGTAATGTTTTTGGCTTTGTTGGACTTCTTTAAATAAAATGCAGGTCGTGATACAGAATCTCCAAACTATGTTACTGTTATGTTATGTTTTAAACTTTAAATAGGCTGTGCCTCGTGATTTCGTTTAAAAATATCTATTATCATAGAATCAAGATTCATTTTCAAATAAATTTCTATCTTGGGTCTAATGTAGAAACTGCTGCACTACTAATATGTTACTGGAATTTGATATTTTAACAAAATGATGGTCCTTTTTGTGGCTCGAAGGTATTTCGTATGTTTTTAAGGTGAATGTTCTCCTTTCAAGGAGACACTACAAAGAGAAATATGAATGACATGTTTCTTTCTCTTCTGTTATGGTAGTATAGGTCGATATTTTAACTAACCATTGGAACTGTTTTTAACTTATGGTTGGAATCATGCTTGTTATGATATTCCCTTGCTCTGTTGATAATCTGTAGGATGTTTGTTGATCTTGGGATTAAAATGGTTAGTTGTTTTGGATACTTTCGTTCTTCTAGATTCCTAATATTTTGACAAAATATTTGAGAAGTGTCTAGGACTATTTTGAAACGAAAGATTGTATTACACGTTATAGACATGATGTATTACTAAAGCATAGTCTGAAATATGTTTACTTGTTTGGTGAATTGATCTCATTTAAACAGGGTGTTTAATGGAAACAGTTGGTGGATTGCAATTGTTTTAACTTATCATGCTCAGTTCATAACTGACCCATGTTGACAATTTTTGCAGATGGTCCGTAAGTTGTAAAAGCATGCATCTGATAGGAAGATTGTTTAACATATGAATTACACCTAAATGTACCAAGTAATGTATGAAGTATGCTGAATGCATAAAATGTATTTGATTAGTTCCAAAGGAATGGAAATCCATGATATTGTTACTTATGTGTTTGTATTCTTATCTTGATAGTTTGACCTTCTTCGGTTCAAATGATCTAAAGAGCATTGTTATTATTATATAATTTGGAGACTTTGGTGATTATCAATGTAAGCTTCACAAGAATATGTGATTGAATTCTTATGATTGTTTAGCAGTTCCAGTATGTTCTATCAGAAGCTAAATTGAAATTTAGGTAACTGTCTTTTTGGAAGATAGGGTTAAAATATACCTAAGCAGAACGCTAAACAAACTGAATTAAATTATTAATCCCTAGTCCTGATTATGACAGGACAACATTTAATTGGATTCTGAATCATTTATATTTGATACTAATAAGTATGATATAAATTCAGTTATGAGAACTGATATAAACCTAATGGGGTTCAGATGGCAATCTCATGTGAAGTTTATGAGATATTGTCCAATTCCAAGAATTATGTATATTCTATGAACTCCTTGACGAGACCTTGGCCTTAATAACTCCTCTGTGTAATGGGTTTTATTGAGAAAGGTCATCCTAGGATTCCAGGGATCGGACCCAAGGCTAACCTTAGGGGAACGTCTTTAATGTAATTTAAACTCGAGCTGTGCATAACACTTATTAATAAGTAGATCTTTTTGAGGTATTTAAAGGTTGACAGCACAAGTCAACTGTAGGGTTATACCTTGACTTCTCGAAGTTACAGCAAGTGACTTATGACGACACCCTTTGCATTGATCGCTAAGATTTACATTTTGATCTCGAACGAGTTACTCAGGGACCGATTAGGAATGTGGTCACGTTATATGGCTGCCTAGGAGACTCGGGGTATCTTGACACACTGGTTTAATTAGGATTGACCTAGTATGTGATATTATCCCTAGTCCTTGGGAGCATCCATATAACGTTGTCACCTTACTAATCCGTGATTAACTTGGGATAATAGGGACTGACAGAAGTCGGTATAAGACATTCTACATAACATAGGAATGGGGTGAAGGACGTATTCCAGATTGTCGAGTATGCCGTTAAGGAATACGAGACATAAGCAGTATGTTTCAAATATTTCGCCAAAGTATCGCAAGTTGCTGATTGCGTTGTCCTGAGTCACCTGGTATAAGGATTGAGATGCCGATGAATAATGGTAACAGTTATTCAGTTAGGTTCCTTGGACAGAGCATTCTGAATCCTAGAATAGGGAAAAGAACCACAAGAGTGATGTGTTAAATAAAAATGCCAACTCTTATTACTCATGAATAGATCGGTAGATTACCGAGTCATGGAATGAATAGATCGGAGGTACTCTGAGTCATTACAACTGCATATGGTTATCTGTTATATGAATGGTTATTTGATTTGTGAGTTCTAAATTATGTATTTAGAACCAGGAAGCATTTCTCAAAAAAAAAAAAATTGACTTGTTCTATTGTCTAAAATGAGGATGTTACAAAAATACGTTCTTTTCAAGACATGAAATAGAAATCCGTGCACCATGTTGAGCATAAGTTCTTACCAAGATAAAAATCATTCAAATTATTATAAGCAAGCTCGGGTAACTTATGTTCCCTTTGGTTTACATCTTAAACAAGGAAAACTAGATACCAATTGAACTGAAACCAGATTTTCCATTTCCAATAATTAAGAAAGAATTTCAAATCGCTTTTCATTACCACCCCATAAGGTAATATAACTCCCGCATATTAATACTAAATAAAATGCAATGAATAAACCTTTAAATAGTTCGAATTAAGAATCAAGCTTCATTTTCAAATAACTATCTTATCAACCTTGCTTGATAACTAAAGCAGTTTGTAAGATCACTAAAAGAGTTCAGACTACACACCATGAAAATACCAAGGCCGTATTCTTAATGAACTCTCAATACAATACATAAGGTCACAATAAAACACAGACACCAAACCAAATGCGGGCTAATAACAGTCCATAATATCCATGATAATACCGCATAAATATCACGCCGTGTTAGGGTTTTAGCAACAACAAATGTTCACAAGTTAGAAAATAAGAACCAAGCCTTCTACTACTCCATTTGTGGTTCCTTATATTTATGAAACAAGACACAAGAATCATAGCACCAAGAACCTGACAATAGTTCCTAATTACCCAACAAGTTTCCAACAGAACTCGAGCTTGCATACAAGTTTTCATAAACAAACATGAGCTCTTTACTAGTTTGAGATCAAAAAACAATAGTTTCAACAGAAACAGTCGAAACACCAGATTCTTCAAATAAATTTAGTGTGAATACATTCATACGAAATTCAACAAAAACCTAACCATTAATTACCAAATCCAGTTAAGCTAAGCAGAGTTACAGAGTCGTTCTTGCACGTATTTTTTTTTCATGTGCTTAAACAAACACATACTATATTTTAAACCAGGCCAATTTTGCAAGGGATTCGAAACCAAGAATTCAAGATTTAATAAACTTAGTAACCAAACAACCAGGTACATCATGCAATGCATAAAACTCAACAGAGACAGAGTTGCTTTAATGAAAACACTTAGAGGAAAGCAATATATTTTAACAGTTAGAGCCTATCTTGTCTGATAGTGTCTCTGTCAAATCGAAGAAGACATCTAGTCGAGCTCACTACTTGTCCTCTTCTCCATGAAAGATCAAACAACTAGATACCTCTTCCACAATTCCTCTTATAAATTCCACGAAATGAAAATAGATTTGAAACTGCAAAAATAGCCATGAAGTGCAGTTTAATCTGCTGGTTCAAAAAACCAGAGAGCATGCAGAGTAAAAATCAGAAAACATGCAAATCGAAACAACCCAAGAAAAATCCACTGGCATGCCTACCAAGATGGTTTGGGCTCATAAACCGAAAGCAATTAATTCTATTAATTCTAAATCTGCCTCCTAATCTTCCTTTCCACCACCTGTCAAGTCTGGTGAATGCCAAGTCAAAAATAACATGTATTTCCATTTTAGTGATACTACCACCTAAGCCTCTGCCAAGCCAACTAGCCCCTGCCCAAGCTGGCAATACCGTGTACATTAAAAACCTTATCAACATCATAAATGCCTTAGGAACCATCGCCAAAATGCATGCGACCACATAAGTCCCCATTCATGCCCAATAGTTTAGGATAGATTACTTGTTTGAGTTATATCTTAGGTAGATTAAAGTTTATACCTTAGGATATAACACTAACAACTAACCCCCACCATAGGCCTTAGCAAATAGGTTTAGATAATTCCATATAGGTAAATAATTCAAAATTCCATAGTTTAAAGCACTAGGTTAGATCACCATATAGCCTTGTAGTAATAGGTTCAAGTTTAGTTTTAATACCTAGTAACCCTTCCAATTCCCTTAGCACCAAGTTTGGGTTAGAATCAAAATTATATCAAGTAACATAGCTTAGGTAGGAAATATTTTTACCTAGCTTAGGATCCCATAGGTTAGTCCTTTATAGGATTCCGGTTCTCTCCTATGCCATGAATAGGTTGAAATCCCAATTACGTCAGTAATGACCTGCCATGGTCGATCTCCAAAGACCCAAACAAAACATACCACTGAATGGAAATATTTTCACACAAAAAGAGAATTAAAGAACTTGTATCTACCAAGTTCAGTCCATATGTTTCTTAATTCATGGAATGCCAATTCATTAGTTGTTCACTCTCAACATATTTATAACATTCCTTGGATCACTAAAATTGATCTAAGGATGAGTCGGGTAAATAGATAAGTTTATAACTCTTAAAAGAAAATTGCAATCTCACCTACAAGAAGTGAAAAAAAGAATTCATGAAAACTATTCTAGTTTAGTCAAAAGATCTTAAGAGTAGAAAAGACTTATCCACACCAAAGTCAAGAGAACATATCCTAAAAAGGAAAATCACATGCAAACAATTGAAATGTAAAGGAGGAAAATAACAAATACTAAGGGTGTGACATACTTCCCTCCTAAAAGGAATCATTGTCCCAATGATTGTTTCTTCTAGCAATTTACATCAAGGAAAGTCAAATCATTCACTTCTCTTACTCAATTTAAATATTTCAAAACCTTATAGTTCCATAAATCAGCATTAAATAACTATTTGTTCAAATTAAATAATTATCTGCCCAAAAATGGCTTACTTAATGTCATAAAAAGATAAAATCATAAATCTTTATCATTCGACAGATTCAATTCTGTTTAAATAGATATGGAAAAGCAGTTTTCACATCCTCTAGATTTTCCCAAGTTGCACTTTCCTCATTAAACTGGTCCTAGTGGACCTTACATTGACTTATTTCTCTATTTCTTAAATGTAATTGGTGAGTTTCCAGCACTTGAATGGGTTTAACCATGATTATTCCTGGGTCTTGGACCTGCAAGGAAGTCTAATTTAACATATGTGATAATTCTGAAACGTATTTCTTAAGCCAAGAAATATGGAAAACATCATGCATTCATGACAAAACAAGTGGTAGTGCTAAATGATAAGCTACAGGATTGATTACTTCAACTATTTCAAAAGGTGATAACTTGGCAGCCTTGCCAAAAGTTATAGAACTCTTTTTCAGTTTAACCCAAAGAAAAACCTTCTCTCCAAGTTCAAATTTCCTGTCAACCTGCTTTAAGTCAGCATAACTCTTTTACCTATCTGCTGCTTCTTTCAAGCATTCACGAATCATTTTAACTTGTTGTTCCATTTCCGTAAGGATTTCAGGTCCAATTACCTCTCTATCCTCAATGTTATCCCAACTAATAGGGGTTATGCATTTCCTTCCATAAAGTTCCTCGAAAGGTGCCATCTTAAGAGAAGCATGATATGTATTATTGTATGTAAATTCAACTAATGGTAGGTACTCCTCCCACTTGTACTACTGATCCATACAATACATCTATAACATATCTTCCAAAACCTGATTTACTCTTTCAGTCTGTCCATCTGTTTCCAGATGATACGTAGAACTAAAATTAGTTTAGTTCCAAGAGCTGCATTAAGTGTTTGCCAAAACCTTGACATCATTCTAGGGTCTCTATCAGATATGATTAATTCAGGTACTCCATGTAATCTGAAAATTGTGTGTACAAATATTTTAGCCAAAACTGGAGAATCATCCTTTAGATTTCCAACAATAAAATGAGCTACTTTCGTTAGTTTGTCAACTACTACCAAAATAACATCATGTTTATTTCTTGACATAGGCAATCCTTGTAAAAAATCCATGCTTATTACCTTCCATTTCTACTATGGTATGCTATGAGGATACAATAAACTAGCTGGGTGCATATGTTCCACTTTTACACGTTGACATTCAAGACAATGAGTCACAAAATAGATAACATCCTTTTTCATTCCTTTCCAAAAATATTGTTGTTTTATATCAGCAAGCATTTTTGTAATGCCAGGGTGTCCAGAAAAAGGTGAATTGTGAAACTCTGCCAACAATTTCTTTCTCAAATCATTAGGCAAAGGTATGTATACTCTGTTTTCATATCGTAAGATTCCTTCATTATCAAAGTGAAAACCTTTATATCTTTCATCTTTTGGATCTGAAGCAAGCGCTGTTTTTACTTGCTGAAAGTAAGAATCAGATTCCATAACACTTCTTACTTCATCCTTAAATTAAGTTCTAAGTGTTATAAGAGTAGAAATGTGCTTCCTATGACTTAGAGCATCAGACCACTCTATTCTCTTTTCCTTTAATGTAACTTATGTCAAAATCATATTGAGACAAAAACTCTAACCACCTTCACTGTCTTGCATTCAGATTTGGTTGAGTGAAAATGTACTTTAGCCCAAGATGATCATTTTTCAACTCAAATGGTTTACCCAACAGATAATGCCTCCAAACTTGAAGTGCATGAACTATGGCAGCAAGCTCTAAATCATGTGGAGCATAATTCAACTCATGTAACTTAAGTTTTCTACTTTCATAAGCTATGACATGATCATTTTGTAACAAAATACCTCCAAGACCTTCCCCGGATGCATCTGTTACAACAGTAAAGTCTCCATTAGGATCAGGTATAGCTAAGATAGGTGCTGAAGTCAACTGACTTTTTAAAAATTTAAAAGTAGATTCACATTTATCATTCCAAAAAAATTTCTTATCCTTTTTCTGCAATGAAGTTATTAGTGCAGCCACCTTAGAAAAATCCTTAACAAATTTTCTATAATAACCTGCAAGGCCCATGAAGCTTCTAACTTCATGTACATTCTTTGGTGTAGGCCACTCGGTTATAGCTACAATTTTAGAAGGATCTACAACAATCCCATCTTTACTTATAACATGACCCAAATAGTGAACTTCGGTGTCATAGAAAGAACATTTGGACAACTTACCATACAACCATCTCTTTCTCAGAATTTCCAAAACTATTTTCAAGTGTTCATGATGCTCCTCAATACTTTTAGAATATATGAGAATGTCATCCAAGAATACAAGCACAAACTTGTCCAAGTATTCTTGAAAGATATTATTCATTAAGTTCATAAAAGCTGCAGGTGCATTCGTTAATCCAAAGGGTAAAACCATGAATTCATAATGCCCATACCTTGTCCTGAAATCTGTTTTATGAATGTCCTCATCCTTAATTCGTAATTGATGATATCCAGATTGAAGATCTATCTTAGAATATACCAATGCTCCACGCATCTGATCAAATAGATCATCAATTCTAGGAAGTGGGTATCTATTCTTGATTGTTGCTTTGTTTAACATCCTGTAATCAATGCACAATCTAAGTGTTCCATCTTTCTTTTTCACAAAGATCACTGGTGCTCCCCAAGGTGAAACACTTGGTCTAATCAAACCCTTAGAAAAAAGTTCTTGCAACTAAGCCTTAAGCTCTACTAACTCTGTGGTAGTCATTCGATAAGGTGCTTTAGAAATAGGTTCAGTACCTGGTTTGATTTCAATCATGAAGTCAAACTCCCTTTTGGGTGGTAATCCTGGTAATTCTTCCAGAAACACATCACTGTAGTTCCGTAACAGTGGATAACGTTCCATGAAATCACTGTTTTCTTCCACAAATTCTGAAATTTTTACTGCGTATAAGGTACAACCCTTATTTTTGGCCTTTTTAAGTTACATAGCTGACAATTTCCTAACAGAAATTTCTCGTTTTACACCTTGAATCTCTACTATTTTCTGCAGATCATCTAAACAACTAATATGTTTTTCAAAATAGTCTACCTTTGCTTTATGCTCTGCTAACCAATTTACGCCTATGACTATATCATAAGATCCCAAAGGTGCTACATAGAGATCAACTTTTGTGGAAAAGCTAGGTAAGTCAAGGACTGCCCCAAAAAGACACATACTAACTGTATGAACAAAATTATTACCATAATGTACAGTCCATGATTTATCCATTTTTCTAGCTTTTCTTTTAAGTTTCAAAGCAAGTTTACTAGAAATAAAACATTCAGTAGCTCTCGTATCAAAAATAATAGTAACAGGTATGCCGAATAACTTACCAGGAACTTCTATAGGTGTAACTTGCTTTTTAGCTACTGCAACATGTATCTTGTGTTGCTGATTACGATCATCCTTCTTCAAAGGACATTGATTCACGTAATGATCTTTGCCATATTTATAACAACCTCCTACAGGTCCCTTCTTAGACTCAAAATTATTTCCAGCCTTAAAGTTATCATTTTGGCCTCCATAGGACTTCTATCTGTTATTATTATTCTTGGCAAAATTGTCCTGTGCATTTCTAGCAAACTTATTCATTGCTGTTTTCTTATTATTATCAGCTGAAAACTTACTTTTGTTACCAAATTTTTTCCATGGTCCTTTCTTAGGTGCAAGAGAAGCTGAAGAAGAGTTTGGAACTTTCTTCCGTACTTCCTCCTTATGAGTAGAAATAGCCTTTAATTTCTATTCTTGCCTTATGGATTTTTCAACAACCCCTTCCATAGTGGTTGGGTTGTGAACATCAACCTCTCCCCCAATAATGGGATTCAATCCCATGATGAATTTCCATATCCTGAACTTCTCATCAGTTTGATATTGAGGTACATACTTGAATAGTTTCATGAACCGTTCCCAATACTCAATTACAGTTAACTTCCCTTGAGCCAAGTTCTAAAATTTAGTCATTTTCTTATCATAATAAATTTTTGGTAGCCAACGTTGCCTAGAGTAACTTTTAAATTGATCCCAAGTGACGTTAGTTTCATCAATGTTTAGCTCAACCTTACAGTTGTTCCACTATGAGGATGCTTCATGGGAAAGCTGATATTCTCCCCAAATAGCTTTGGTTTCCTCCGAGAAGTTTCTTATTGCAAAGTACTTCTCCATTTCATTGAGCCAATTCTTAGCTCCATCTCCTAATGTGGTGCCATCAAACTTAGGTGGACTTATCCTTTTTATATCATTCATGAGTTCAACTGCCAACCTAGCCTTTTTGTTTTTCTAGTTGGACAGGTACATTAGTATTGTTATTATCAACACCCAAATTGGGGTTGTCCTCAGGAGGTGGCTGATTGTTATTACCAGCTTCTTCTTCCTCCTCATTAGCCATCACTTGTTGTTTGAGTACAGCCAAAAAATCTCTTGTGTCCAATAGGGAAGTAAGGATTTCATCAAGTTTTTGGGTTGTTGTTGCTCCTTCATCAGGTGGAGCATTATTCACAACATTTCCTCTTGTTCTAACCATTTTATGTTACAAGAAAATTCAAGTTTTTATCAGATTATGGACACAATAGGTCCAAGAGTTGCAACCTTCAGCTCTGATACCAAGATGTAACATTCCCATTTTAAGACTTTAGAAACAAGAGAAATATTTTTTTTTTTTTTAAAGTAATGTTCTCTTTTCTAAATACATAATTTAGAACACACATTCCATAACATCCATTCTTATAATAGATAACCATATGCAGTTGTAATGACTCGGTGTGCCACCGATCTATTCATATCATGACTCAATGAACTATTGATCTATTCATGTTTAACATTAAGTATCGAATACTTTTCTGTATACTATGTATACTTGGTTCTCTTACCTTGTTCAGGGTATTGAGTGATCTATCTAGGAACCTATCTGAATATTTTCTACCAATACTCATCTGCATCTCTAACCTTAGACTAGGTGACATAGGACAATGCAATCAGTAGCTTGCGATACTTTGGCCAAAGTTTTCTAACATACTATTCGTATTATTCATTCCTTGACGACATACTTGTCAATCTGGAATACGTCCTTCACCCACTCAATTGTTATCTAGAATGTCCTTTACTGACTTCTGTCAGTCCACTTGCCCAAGGTTTAACCCTAGTTCAGGTTAACAACATAGGTTATGATAGGAAGAGGCTCACAAAGACTTAGGATATATTGGCATACTGGGTCAACCTAGGTCAACCCCATGTGCCAAGGTACCCTGAGTCCTAGAGGGCTACTTCATATCGTAACTATGCTACTACCAAATCCTAGAGAAAAACTAAGTTCAAGTCCATAAGCATGTAGATCTAGATGACCAATGCAGAAGGGTGTTGCCACATGTCAACTGCAATGTTGTATCCTCGAGAAGATCCTAATCTTCTCAAAGGTACAGCCCTGCAGTTGGCATGTGCCAACATCCTACAGAATAGCCTCGTCGAGATGTACATACCCCTAGGAGATTATTAATATTTAATTAATTTGGATAATTAAAAGTAGATTTCAGCAACCCTGCCCAAACCCTAATCCAACTCTCCCTAAGTTCTTTTCCAAATCAGGTTCCATTAATCCTTGGAGAACTTCCTTAACTTATGATTGCTTTCGATGTTCGTTAATTTTGGCTTAACAAGCAGTTACCAAAAAGAAAGGACAACAACCTCATAAGTTCTGTTTAATGTGACTTACCCATTCAAGGAAGTGTAACAACCACCTAGGTTGTATCTTAATAGACTTTATTAAATGTAGTCTAATGATTATAAATCATATCTTCCTTTTTGTTTACTTTTTCATGAGAGAGGAAGATTCTTCCTCTTCATGGTTAAGTTCTAGGGTTTAACACACCCTTTATGTCCCTTACAAATTCTATAGTTTTTATTGTAAGTTCATTACACATCCTCTTACTATATTGAGTTGTTTATATAAGAACATTAAATTCTGTAACTTATCTAGCTGCATCACATTTAGGGAAATTACTCTAATTCCCTTTTTCCTACTTATCCAAGAATACTCATTTAAACATATAAATAACATGAAGAATATCAACAGGATAGGATTCCATTTATTTTACAAAGGTACAAGATAATTTACACAACCCATGCAAGTAAATTCTCATCCTTCAATTCATTTTCAAAACTTATACATTTACAAACTTATGCATTTTAGGCTTACTGCATGACAACAGCCTTCATTCAAAAGGAATATAACTTTTCTTTTTCAATACAACTCAAGAACGAATCAGAATTCTTCACTAGAATCAAACTTAGATCAGCCAATGCATCATATAAGATTTTGCCATCTTTTATCACTTACGAAGTCCATCTGAAAAAATTGCTACCACGGGTCAATTCAATGAACTAAGCATGATAAGCACTAAGCCTTAAAATGAAGTGCATTCCACTAATTGTTCCAATAAAAATAACCCTGCTTTAATGAACAATTAGTATTTCATACTCTAAACATAAGTAATAACAATAAAAAAGAAGAGCATTAATGAACCAGAGTTCACTTCTAAAAGAAGAACAAAATATAATCTATAATATCTGTCTTACAAATTAAAGTATGATTGGTCCTATCAATCATCTTTACCAACAACAGAACATAACATCTCATTGTTTCCCATTCTACCAAAATAGAATACAACACTTATCTTAACTATAAGATACAAGAAGTGTTTACAACATGTTCTCACTAGGATGTTTCATCTAACTTTCAAGTAAAGAAGAAGAGAAACCATTTCCATTATGCTAAAGTACATAACATCCACAAAGCAGAAACAGGTTCATATCATAACCTAAGTTGTTTCATCTTAAGATTAACTATCTTAAATCAAACATTTAAGATATTCATCAGAACATGATAAAATAAAGATCCCAGATGGAAAGATGAAACATCAACCAACTAGCATGATACATTCTCTTTTTAACAAACCAGTCATCACTCTCCTTCTATTTCATTTCCATCAATGATAAGTAAGAGAAGGTTAACCAAATAATGATTAATTTTTTCCTAAAGAATAATCAACAAAATATTCCAAACAAATGAACTTATTTCCAACTGCATTAGAAAAGAGGCTTAACAGAAATGATCCTACCCAGTAATCATTCCCTATAACTTAATTTGGTAAAATACCCCTTTTCAAGTTATAAATAGTTTAAGTTCATTTAAGAGTTCCCAAGGAAGGGAGTAAGAACATTTTTAAGGTAAGAAGGAGCCCAAAGCAACTTTTCTTTTGAAAAAAAAACATAATCTTCCCATTAAAGCAAGAGATTCATTTCAAATAAGAACGTTAAAACCGTGAAGGCCATACACAGCCCATAGTCACAAAAAGAATCGAAAATAATTATTTTTATGGGTTCTACATTCTTTCAATGGTCCCAATCTGGAAGTGAAATCAGAGTAAGAATTAGCGCTCAGAATTACCCAAGAGTTCAATCAAGACAATGTTATTGCCATACTTTTCAACATATTACATCTAGAGTAAAAACATTGAATTCTCATTAAGAACGATAAACTTCAAAGATGATTCCAGTCAAAACTCGCAGAGTTTGCCAAACATCTCACAAGACCATGTTCCAGTTTTCTCCATGCACATACAACTAATTCTTATGCGCACAACTGTTTCTTTTTAAGAGATCTGAGTTTACAATATTTCACCCTAGAAACAAACTCAAATTAAATGACAAGATCTAACAACATATTTAAGAAAATATGTTCTTTTCAAGACACGAAATACAAATCCATGCACCATGTTGAGCATAAGTTCCTACCAAGATAAAAATCATTCAAATGATTATAAGCAAGCTCGGGTAACTTATGTTCCCTCTTGGTTTACATCTTAAACAAGGAAAACTAGAAGGAATACCAACTGAACCGACACCTTACTCAGATTTCCATTTCCAATAATTAAGAAAGAATTTCCCTAAATCACTTTGCATCATATCACCCCATATTGGGTTAATATAACTCCCGCATCATAATACTAAATAAAATGCAATGAATAAACCTTTAAACAGTTCGAATTAAGAATCAAGCTTCATTTTCAAATAACTATCTTATCAACCTTGCTTGACAACTGAAGCGGTTTGTAAGATCACTAAAAGAGTTCAGACTAAACACCATAAAAGTACTAAGGCCGTATTCTTAATGAACTCTCAATACAATACATAAGGTCACAATAAAACACAGACACCAAACCAAATGTGGGCTAATAACAATCCATAATATCCATGATAATACCACACAAATATCATGTCGTGTTAGGGTTTCAGCAACAACAAATGTTTGCAAGTTAGAAAACAAGAACCAAGCCATCTACTACTCCATTCATGGTTCCTTATATTTATGAAATGAAACACAAGCATCATAGCACCAAGAACCTGACAGCAGTTCCCAATTACCCAACAAGTTTCCAACAGAACTCGAGCTTGCATACAAGTTTTCATAAACAAACATGAGCTCTTTACCAGCTCGAGATCACAAAACAATAGTTTCAACAGAAACAGGTGGAACACCAAATTCTTCAAAGAAATTTAGTGTGAATACATTCATATGAAATTCAACAAAAACCTAACCATTAATTACCAAATCTAGTTAAGCCAAGCAGAGTTACAGAGTCGTTCTTGCATGTATTTTTTTTCATGTGCTTAAACAAACACATACTATATTTTAAACCAGGCCACTTTTGCAAGGGATTCAAAACCAAGAATTCAAGATTTAATAAAATCAGTAACCAAACAACCAGGTACATCATGCAATGCATAAAAATCAACAGAGAAGAGTTGCTTTAATGAAAACACTTAGAGGAAAGCAAGAGATTTTAATAGTTAGAGCCTATCATGCCTGATAGTGTCTCTGTCAAATCAAAGAAGACCTCCAGCTGAGCTCACTACTTCTCCTCTTCTCCACAAAAGATCAAACAACTAGATACCTCTTCCACAATGCCTCTTATAAATTCCACGAAATGAAAATAGATTCGAAACTTCAAAAATAGCCATGAAGTGCAGTTCAATCTGCTGGTTCGAAAAACTAGAGAGCATGCAGAGTAAAAATAAGAAAACATGCAAAGTGAAACAACCCAAGAAAAATATGCTAGCATGCCTACCAAGGCGGTTTGGGATCATAAACCAAAAGCAATTAATTCCAAATCTCACGCCTAATCTTCCTTTCCACTGCCTACCAAGTCTGGCAAATGCCAAGTCAAAAATAACATGTATTTCCATTTTAGTGATACTGCCACCTAAGCCTCCACCAAGCCAACTAGCCCCTTCCCAAGCTGGCAGTACCACGTACATTAAAAACCTTATCAACATCATAAATGCCTTAGTAACCGTCACCAAAATGCATGTGACCACATAAGTCCCCATTCATGCCCAATAGTTTAGGATAGATTACTTGCTTAGGTTAGATCTTAGGTAGATTAAAGTTTATACTTAGGATATAACACTAACAACTAACCCCCACCATAGGCCTTAGCAAATAGGTTTAGATAATTCCATATAGGTAAATAATTCAAAATGCCATAGTTTAAAGCACTAGGTTAGATCACCATATAGCCTTGTAGTAATAGGTTCAAGTTTAGTTTTAATACCTAGTAACCCTTTCAATTCCCCTAGCACCAAGTTTGGGTTAGAATCAAAATTATATCAAGTAACATAGCTTAGGTAGGAAATATTTTTACCTAGCTTAGGATCCCGTAGGTTAGTCATTTATAGGATTCCAGTTCTCTCCTACGCCATGAACAGGAATAAATCCCAATTATGTCAGTAATGACCTACCATGGTCGATCTCCAAAGACCCAAACAAAACATACCACTGAATGGAAATATTTTCACACAAAAAGAGAATTAAAGAACTTGTATCTACCAAGTTCAGTCCATATGTTTCTTAATTCATGGAATGCCAATTCATCATTTGTTCACTCTGAACAGATTTAAAACATTCCTTGGATCACTGAAATTGATCCAAGGATGAGTCGGGTAAATAGATAAGTTTACAACTCTTAAAACCAAATTGCAATCTCACCTATAAGAAGTGAAAAAAATAATTCAGGAAAACTATTCCAGTTTAGTCAAAATATCTTAAGAGTAGAAAATACTTATCCACACCAAGCATGATTTCCCAAAGTCAAAAGAACATATCCTAAAAAGAAAAATCACATGCCAACACCTGATATGCAAAGGAGGAAAATAACAACTACCAAGGGTGTGAAAAAAAATATTTTATTAGAGGCAGAGGGTTTTTCATAGAACTTCCCCAACGCACTCATGAGACCTTCCGTGGTTTTCTCTTGAGATATGTTGAAAGAAACCAAAGATGCAAGGCAAAAATGAATTGCCTCAAACACCTTTCTATCCAGTAACTCCTAATCCTCATCCGACATGGCTGTAGGTTTCATTGCTTTTCTAGCCAAAGGAACATGGAGGTCCTTTTGATATAAGTAATCCTCCATTTACATCTTCCACAAACCGAAGTTCTACCCATTGAACTTCTCAACCCTTGATCTACCCTCATCTACCATAGCTCCCACTCAAGCTTAACTTTCCCTATGATTTATAACTTCAGAAAAAAACCACCAAAGCTCTGATACCAATTGTTAGGAATTAGAGAACAAATATGTGGAAAAAATTCCTCAAACCACAGCAGTAGGAAACTATATAGCATAATTATACTTACAGAAATATAACATCATAAATAAATAATGCACAAAAGAAGACAAGACAATATTTAACGTGGTTCACCCAATGTGGGCTATGTCCACCAAGAACTTGCTCATATTTTATTATCAACAAGAGTAAAACAACTCTCACAATATTCTCTTAGTTATGAACTCACAACAGAATTCCAAAGATGCTAAACCACATCTAAACCACAATTGACACCCAATTGCATAACCTTGATCACTCTTCATCACCTCTTGAACACTCAAGATATTTACAAGATACCATAACACCTATTTTTATAGGATTACAATCCTTTTAAGAAGCCCTAAAGCTGACCCTAGAAGTTTGAAAGTCGTGATCTTTCAACTTCCCATGGCTGGAAAAATAGTCCTGACGTTAACAGCCAATTAACAACATGTTAACAACAATGTCACAGCAATGAAAAAATGACTGCACAACAACATCACAAAAAACGACTGCAGAATGCTCCTGAAGTCTCCAAACTTAACCATTCAAGCTCCAACACTTCAACATTGATTCAAGAAGACCAAAAACAGGCTCCACACCCCAACAATACTGGCCAAGGTCAGGTTCTTGGAAGTTTAGGGTATTTGGTGGAGGATTTAGGCTTTGATCTAGGTTTCTGGTAAAAGAAAAAGAGACCGATGTCAGTCTAGTATGACTGGTATCGGTTTAGGCTAACCGGAGATGGTTGTGGGTAACTGGCATCGGTATGGTCGGGGTACAAGAAAATCAATAAAAACTTGGCTGGGTGAAAGATTTGAGGTTAGATGAAGATGGAAGGGCAAGGGTAAGATTAGTATGGATCTGAGGTATGCACAGGAATGATTTAGGTCCAGGTATGGGCAATGTAAGGGTATGGATAAAATATGGTCAAGTTTGCATAGAGGTAAATGATGAGGGGATGGAGATGAGAGCAAAAAATAGTAACAGATGTAAAAGGATCTACTAACTGATAAATGGATAAGTATTGGTTAACAAAACTTATTGTTTGTATGAACTTGATGCTTGATTGGTAATGGTGGGTGATCAAATGGAATGAACTTGATGTAGTGTTAGCGCTTCCTTGGACACTCCTATGAAGGTAGATGGATATATGATTGCTTCCAATACTGGCTATGGATGTTCTGATGCTTGCATGTAGCTCTAGTTTTGTCACTTGTTCTCAGAAGATGTGATTATCTCTTAAAAATGTGCCAACCTCGAAATAAGGTTGGTTTTGGGATTAAATGGTAACTGACAGTGGTTTTAGCTTAACCGGTGGTAGTTAAGGGTAACTGGTGTCGGTTAGGACAGGATTTCCTAGGTTTACTAAACTAGGTAGATCCCCTTGATTTTTTGGGATCTCGTTTCGTTTTACTTCGCGGATTAGCATGGAAGCCTCCTTCTAATGGGTGGGAATGTGGTTAGAGGGAATGTAGGCATTGATTTTTAGGGTTTGGGTAGGTCTTAGTTAGTTATGGCAACTTACTAAGAATAGGTCTTAGGGTGAGGTGGCTAGATGAGGTGTCTAGGTGAGGTGGATATGTAGGCATTATCCCAATTAGGATACTTAAATAATAAATGTGGTGAGGATAATGAATTAATTTAATTAAATTAATATTATACTGAGGTGAAGGGGGTCATGGATAGGTGGATGTGTTCAAGGTATTTATTTATCGAGGGACCAAGGGGAGTGTGACCCAATTTTGGTGTCTACATTTTGTCCCTTTTTGTTGCGTAGATTGTATTGGTAAGTGACGCTGACAAAAATAAGATGTGGTTGCCCTATGTGTGGGTGAATGTGATCCCCCTCAAACCAGGAACTGATGAGGTAGAAAGTAGAATCAGTGAGTGGTTTGATAAAAGGTGAATGTGATGAAGAGGAAGGTGTGCAACGGGGGTAAAAAAGGGAAAAAAGGTCCACTCGGGTAATCCAGATAATGGGTCAGGGTCAAAGGTAGTGATAGTCAAACGCACACACACGTATAAACCGTAGCATGGTAACCAGTTGAAGAGAAGGCAAATTATACATTGTCTAAGGTCGATAGGTTTATCCAAACAAGGTTGAGGTGATTTCAGTATCCAAGGTATAGGATATGGTCAGGAAACATGATGCAGGTTAGGTGTAGGAATGTTTAGGTATGTTCCGGTACACTGAGGGTTGGGTCAGGATAAATGGTCACAACAAGAGGCAAGCTAAGGTCATTAGGTCAACAACATAGGTAATAGCATCATAAGGAATAGTGAACACATGGGGTCAAAGGTCACTAGCGATGGTCTAGATCCAAGTATCCAGGTCATGACACGAGTAGGGCTGAGATATGGGTAAAATAACGAGTCCCCAAATGAGGATGAGGTTAGGTAGTAAATGATAAGGTCAAGAAGATCAAGTGAAGTGTCCTAGGGAGGGATGTGTGAGGTAAAAAGGGATTTAGGGAAAAAAATTAAGGGTAGGGGGTAGGATAAAAGGTTAAGAAGGGATTTAAGAGTGACGGACATGATAATAGGGTGAAATTGTGGGCAATGTGGATGAGAGGGTGACCGATGCTGGTCAAGGGTAATCGATGCTGGTAGAGGGTAACCGACCATGGTAAGGGAGGGCACGTCACCGATGCCGGTGAAGTTAAAACTGGTGTCGATTTGGTCGGGGATGTTATAAAAAAGAAAAATTCTATGTTTTTCGGAATCATTTGTCCTGTGCGAAATAGAGGAAAATGACACAAGAGAAAGGGAAAGTTGGAAAGTGTCTGGACAGAACGGAAAGTTGAGTTGGTAGGCCGAATGATGGGTGATTGGTAGGTGAGAGGCAGGTCAATGAGATTAGATTGGTTGATTTTATTGGTTGGAGGTGAGGTGACAGATTGGGGATGGCAAAGGCCAGAGAGGGATCGGGTGGGCCACCGATGCAGTGATCAGATGTGCCACCATGATGATGGCAGTGTGATGAGGTAAGCATCAAACCATTTCTGTGTTGTGTGAGATAGATTAGGTGAGAGGTCGGGTGGTGAAAAATTAGGGTTTGGGGGAGGAAATGAAATTTGAAATGTGGGAGGGTGAATTGGGTAGAATAAGAGTGGGGAAAGAGGTAAGTGGGTAAATAGGGGGTGGGATGGGGTTGAGGGGAAGTGTAGGTGAGAATGGGTGGGTAGAAGGGTCAGGAGAGGGATTTTTTTAGAGGGGAGGGTTTGGGGTCACAGTTTTCACCACAATAGTGACCGGCGTTGGTCGGGATTAGCCAGTGTCGCTAGGGTTAAACCGGTATCAGTCACAAAATAGGTGACTGATGTTGGTTTAGGGATGCCGTGTCGGGGAGCATGAGATAATCCTAGTTGACAGGGTTAGATGAAAGTTTGGAATGTTATAGGACATACCTCCACCCTTCCCGCAGTACAGGATAGATAACGTGGAGAGGCCATTACCTCTACCACAACTGACAATGCCCATAGGGCAACAGGAACAGGTGGTAGACCGGTAGATTGATGATGTCGGAGTGTCAGATATATATAGATAGTGGTGGGTGGCTCATTTATGAGTAGTACCACCTAGGCCAGGGCATCTAGATTTAGCCACAATCAAGGTGCAGAGAGACACCCTACAGGGGCAGGTGGCAACCCTGATTACCTAGTTAGGTATGGTGCAAGGATAGTTAGCCAGTTTAGAGGTGAAGGTGGCTGAGTTTCATGCACAGGTGGCCAGTCTTCAGGCCCATATGGCCCAGGGTGAGGATGGAGATGGAGATGGTGATGATGGTCGGGTGACCGCCCTACAGGAACAATTTACAGGGTTGTAGGGCCACTTAGCCACGACACAGGCACAGGAGCAGAGCCTAATGGGGCCATCACAAGAATTGGGAAAGGGTCCTAGTTCACAGACAGGGGTGAGACAGGGTCTCGTAGGATAGGTATAGGGTCAAAGGCCGAATGGGCCACCATAGATAGTTCCTGTATCCAGGTTGTGGGAGGCGAGAGAGGAGGCTAGGTACTATCAGGACTAGATGACAGAGACAAGGATATATTGTCTATCATATGCCAAGTACATTGAACAAAATGCCTTTAGCAAGAGGACCAGATCATGCATCCATACCATGGAGAGCACAGGGGGCCATCGAACCCCAAGACATGGTCAGGGTGAGGCCACTAGTTCATGGAGGCCAGTTCTAGTTGATGTACCAGCAGGGACCCAACCACCACCAATGATGGGTGGGGAGATGTTAGAAGGTTGTCAGAAAAGGGCATAGGAGGTAGAGGGGACATACAAGATAGATATGGAGGATGTTTTCCGCAATGATGTCTGATATATGGCCCTCATTTTTGATGTAGTTTTGATTTTTTGATATATAACGGCCTGTGTGCTGAAGATGGTGAGGCTGTATATGAGAGTTTTGAGAGACTTGTTTATTTGTACCGGCCTACATGTCAAATATATTTATGTATGTGGATACACATGATTGGATATTTGTATTAATAGAGATGATGATGATTATGGGCTTTATGTGCTTATGTTGATACAATTTTATTATTATGCATAGATGGATTTACGATAGGTATATTAGGCATGGATGGAGTCAAGTTATAGGCATGGATTGAGTGAGGTTGTAGGCATGGTTGATTTAGGTTGTGGTATAGGCATGGATTGAGCAAGGTTTTAGGCATGGTTGAGTCAGGTTGTAGGCATGGATGAAGTTAGGTTTTAGGCATGGTGGAGTTTGATCATAGGAATGGATCGAGTTAGGTCATTGGCATGGTTGAGTTAAAAGTGGTGGAGTTTGTAATTCATTAATGTGCACAATTAATGATGATATAGTCCATGTTTAAGATGTTTTATAATACATGCATGATGATGGCAAAGAAATGGTAGTCATAATAAATGTATGTTTTGATGATGATAAAAATGTGAAGCAACTTGTTGTTTGTTTGGTTTAATTTCCTATTTTTCATATAAAAAGGAAACTAAGCAGGGTAAAATGTGATTGGGGAAAATGAAAGATGAATTGGTTAGGGTAGATAGTGGCCGAGCTAACCTCCAAGGGCCTCATGCCCTTGGAGTGCTGCCTACATAGTCCCGAAGAAAAGGGACCTCAGGCCGATGTAGTTCTCCCATAAGCTAGGGAAGAATGTGAAGAGGTAAGAGTATGGGTGGGTATGTTATAGGAATGATTAAGTCTCAGTCTGTTAGGTATGGGTGAGTTGGTTACTCAGAGACACTTCTCTTCCATAAATTAGGGTTCAGCATACAAATGTTTTCATAAAAGAAGGCATCATTCACTCTTCTAAATTGATCCTCAGGCCCCTTCATTGTCAGATGAGGGAAGTACCGATATATATGTTTTGTTGCCCTATTTCCCTTTGCATCTAATCCTAGGTTATTTCTCATTCCAGCTGTTGCATAGGTAACATATGATGACATATAGAACTTGCCAGTAGTCAAGACTGTCTTCATCTGGGAATCAATCTCATCACTTATAAGACTACTCCAATCGATCCCTTGTTCATTCTTCTTTATAATGACCATGAATTGATACATCCACCCTTGGAAGTCTCTTGACTCGGGGATTCCAAATACTCAACTCAGTAGGGTGATAATATCACTGATTTCAAGGATGAAATCACTCCTGGGGACAAACTTGGGAAACCTAGAGACGGCTGGCTTGGCCTTGATCAAGAAATTTTTATTCACATGCTTGATGTAGTCTTCTTGATCTTTGTCCCAGGATTTCTGTACTAACTTAAGATCCACATTAACATATTCCAAACAGTTGGGAAATATTAAGAGGTCATCAAAGTAACCCCTGTCCAACTTCACTATGATTTATCCTGCTTGATTTCTCACTGAGTGGGAATCTAAGTCATAATTGGAAGCACATGCCAGAATGAATTTGAGGCATTAAGCAGAAGTAGACATTGGGAGTCCTGATACAAGAGGGAGGCCACTGCTTATTATTGAATTCATCCAGGGACTCTGAGAAAAATCCTTGGTTATGTTCCAAAAGTCTTCCATGTCTATATTACCAAGCTCCATGTCTCAAATGTCATAATTGCAATCTGTGTAGGAAGGGGAATCCATCTTTCGGTACTTGTACTTCATGTTTCTTGACCTGCCTGACTTATCCTTAGATTGTCTAGGATCTAACATGAGAAGTCTTGAAGTAAGAATGCCTAGATGACTTCTAGTAGAACAACCAGGCTTGAAAGCTTGCTGAGCAACCTTACAAACCCACCACACTAACTAGAATTTGAGACCTGCCAAGCACTTCGTGAAACCCGACACACTGCAGTGTATATTAGAAACTAGGTCGTGTCGGAAAATTTGTGAAACTTGACACAAAGGCGGAACTCTAGTGATGTTGAACACTTGGAGAAACCCGATACTCTGCGGAAGCCAAATGATGTCAGACACCCTATAAAACCCGACACAAGCAGAATTTGGAATATGTCGGACACCCTGTAAAACATGACACAAGTGGAAGTTGGAAGATGTTAGACACCCTGTAAAACCCACCACAAATAGAAGTTGGAAGATGTCAGAAACCCTATAAAACCTGAAACAAAGGTGTCAGGTTTCTGGGATGTCAGAACATGTAAAATTCCCACCAAGCTTGTAAGTTAAGATTTTCAAATTATTCTCAACAATCTAAAGAGTATATCCCATGAGAAAAATAAGAAAACACCCAGGATGAATTTTAAACAAGAGGTTTCATGGGAATATAATAGTAAATGAAGAAAACAAACCAAAACCCTAAACCTAAAGGGAAGAAAAAGAAAAGAGGGAAAAACGCCAAATGAACACTTCAAAATCAATCCTAAAGACCTCAAAGTGGTAATAAGATAAAAATAACTTCAATAAATTCAAAAAATGGTCGAAGATGGATCACGAAATCGATCAAGAGGTTCAGTTGGGTTTGGAGGTTGAAGGAGCATGTACGCAAAATCCACGTAGTGAAAATATGCCAGGTAAAAATGACATGTAAAATTGAACTATTTATAAAGCCCTAGCATTAATTACACCTCCTCCGACACGTGTGCCAACTAACAGACAACTCGACATTAATGCCATGTCATCATGCTTAGCATGTTTGAAAACCCAATACAAATTTTTTCTTATCAAATCAGGTTTCGGGAACCAACTGACATGAAGCATGTAAAAGACGTGTTTCTATGTGATGGAAACTTGAAAACCTAAAGATATCCTTCATAGGGAATTTTTAGGAGATTTTGTCAAAAAAATTCTATGTTTATCTCAATTTTAGTTAAAATCACTAAAAACGAGATAACAGACCCTGTCGATGAGACTAAGAGGTTTGGACAAGGTCGTATAAAGACATTTTGAGAGGAGATTGGTGTAATTGTTTTATCATTGTAAGATGGGAAACCCCGTCAGAAATAGGGTATGTAAGTCCACGAATGGTGATTTTTGGTGTAGGTGCAAATGGGATATTGGATAAAAAAGTGGCAGATGGGCTGTTTATTTTCTCCTTTCCTTTTTCCTTATAGGCTCAAGTGGTAATGTTAACCATATTAATTTGTGGTAAAGGAGAAAGTGAGTCATAATAGGTGTAATGATAGGACATGAAAAAATATGGTGATGACATATACTGGTTTTGTGAAATAATGTAGCGCATTGGCATTTTGGCAAAGGTTTGGGTAACTCTTTTATATAGACCATATTTATCTCAATTGTTTTAGGAGGATAAAAGTGTTGTGGAGTGGGAGATGAAGGTCGTTGAATAGGTAAGGGACAAGGATGTGTGGTGATAGAAGAAGGAAAAATAGGGTCCTCATCTAAAATATCATCATCGTCAAATTTTTCTTTGGGAGGACATAGTTGGAGAAGAACAGTCATAAGATCCTTACAATTTTCAACATCATGCCCTGACACATGATGGTAAGCACAAATTTTTGTATTGTCAAACCCCTCTAGTTTAGGTTTGAGTTGGTTGTAAGGTTTAACTGGTGGCAATGTGATGATAGAGGTTTCTAAAAGGTTAGCTAAGATGTTGGCGTAATACCCTACCAATGGATCACAATGTGAAGTAGGTGTGGGTGATCTTTGTGGGAGAGATGCCATGGGAGGTGGAATCGGAGGTTGAGTCAATTTGACCACATGTTTTATAGGTATTGTGGTGCACCTTCTTGGGTAAAGATGTAGTAGATGAGCTAGTGTTTGAAGGTGGTGTAGGTTTAACTACCTCTTTAGAGGGTAGTGGGTTTTTTGAATTTGGTTGCACCTTCTCGGGTAAAGGTGAAGAAAAAGTGCATAATGTAGAAGGGAAGGTATATGGAGGAAGGGGACAGGTTAGTGAAGGTGATTATGGAGGTGTGGTAAAGGCTGTGGGAAGAGGCAAGGTGGAAGGTATTGGTTGAGGAGAAGGGAATGGCATAGGTAATGATGAGGATACTAGAAGTGGTGTAGGTATAGGTGGTAGAAAGAATGCAACTAAAGATGAAGGCATAAGATGTGTAGGTAATTTGGGTGTAATTAAGAATCATGATGAGGAGGTGAGCTGCTGTGCTTTTGGTTTACCTTGGGTAGTAGGCTACTTGGCCAAGGTTGATGGGTGAGGTTCTAGGATAGATGGAAAGGGTGAAGGTGATAGAGGGGTAGTCGTTGAAGTCAGTTTATGTAGCCTAGGAGGTTGGGTCTTCCTCTTAGGTGGGGGAAGAGTCTTTGTGGTGGATTGTGAGGACTTGGCTAAATTTAGTTTGATAGGGAGATGGACTAGGCTTTATGTTGGCATGTTTCCCAATGTGGCAATGGGTTTGCAAGTGGGGGAAGATATAGATGTAGGTAAGGCTTTAGGCATTGGAAAAAGTTCATTTGATGGTAAATGTTTAGGTGCGGGCAAGGGTAATGAAGAGGATTTCGCTACAAATGGCATGTGCATGGTTGGTGTGGCTATCTGAAACCCCTTTGGATAAATCATGGAAGTATTAGCAAAAATCATTTGCATTTGAGTTAAGAAAGGTGACCGAAGGCATCCCCAAAGCATGGAATTGTTGACATAATCCAAGCGGTCAACTAAATGTTTAAATGACACTGTTGGAGGGGGGTGATGTTGATTTGGTAGTAATCCCTATAAAGAGTCTCTGTGAAATAGGGAAATGGTTTACTTCTGACTCTGTGTGTAAAAGAACCCAAAGAAAATCAACAGGATCCTTGAAATCCAATGGAGAATTGTCATCAATAGAAAGGGGTGCTGCTAATGGATCCCCTATGGGTAGGGGAGATGAAAATTTTGTAGGTTCATCTCTTGGGAAAGAGGAAGGTAAGCATGAATCTCCCATGGGTAGGAGAGTAAATACTATGTGTTGTTTGTTAGGTTGAGAGGTGTGTGGGGAAACTATCTCGACAGATATGGTGGATTCCTTTGTGGGTGAAGGGGGAGATAATGGAAACTCCTCTATGGGTGAAGGAGCAAATGAATCAAACTCTTCCATGGATAAAATGGACTCGTGTAAGAATCTCTTCGATAGATGGAGTATGATGAAATAGAGGAAGGGCTGGTATAATGTCAAAAACAACATGAACCTCACAAACGTTATTGTCATTGGTCGAAGGTTCACTGGTTGGGTTATATAATGGGGTGTAATTTGGGAATGGTTTCTTGAAGTTGTGAATGTTTTGATCAGCCGATGCATTAGGGATATACAAGATGAGATCTCCACTATCTAACATTTCTTGGATGATATTTTTGAAAGTTATACAATTAATATCGTTATGAACTTTACGCGATGATATTTACAGAAATCATTTTATTTGTACCGTGTAGTCATAGGAAAAGAGGGATCAAAACCTGTATGTGGTTTAATGGATGGAAGAGTGATTGCTCTGGATTTTAGAATTTTTTCTAAAACCTAAGAGTAGGGTTCTCCTATCAGAGTGTATTTTTTGTTTCTCCCGCTTGAACTAAAAATCTTGAATAGGAAAAATATTGAAAGAAGGATTTGATTGGTTGGATGGATGAGATGGGCCAGCTTTCAAAACTACCATGTTGGCAGATCCTTTTTCTTTAGAGTAATTTTTTTGTGATTTGGAAGAAGAAGAAGAAGTATTGTTTGATTTAAACACAATGTTATTGTTGCGTAATTGTATCTTCTTCTCTGCAATGACATGAATTTTAAATTTTCATACCATGGTGAATTCCTTTTCGAACGTGCAGAAGGTTTGAAAATGAAGATTTGGTGAGATGTGCCTAGTACAAGCCCTAGTTAAAAAATGTATTAACTCGGTTTGAGGTAGTTGAAATGTGAGCTGGTTTATTAGGCTTCACCAACAAGTGAAAAAATTTGTGATATATTCGTCTTCGTATTGGTGTGTCGAGTACAAGTTGTTTATGGTGACTTTCTTGATGATGTTGATAGAAACGTTGTCTAGGAAAGCTTGATCTACTTGGTTGAATGAGAAAATGGAGTGCCTAGGTAGAGCACTATGCCAATCTAATGTAGGTCTTGTCAAGGACATTAGGAATGTTCGTAAGAGAAAAGCATCATCATGAGCGATCAGATAACACAAATTTTTAAAAGACCACAAGTGTTGTTGTAGGTCTTCTTTTTTATTAAATCGATTTAATTTAGGCATTTCCCAATGCATAGGGTATGGATGAATCGGAATGGATGGGTGAATGGGCTCATTATAAATCTATTCACATGTTAGAGAAGTACGTGAGCTGGAGACCAGTGCTTCCAATGTCTACATCTTGTCCATCATCATTTTGATAAGATCGTTAGTAGCTTGTGATGACTAAGCACCCCTTGTAATATAAGGGGCTAGATGATGAAGGTATGACGTAGGCAACATCCCAATATATGGTGGTGCCGAGTATGAAAATTATGAGGGAGGAATAGATGCATGTAGAAAGTATCTTGAATAAGTGATAGATGAGGTAGGGGGTTGTAGGTGATAAGTGTAGGTAGGTGGAGTGGATGTAATGAATCTCGTAGTAATTAGAGGAAGTGACTACGAGATGTAGAGGATAATGTTTTGGAAGGGAGCATGGGATTCCTTCACCATGGGTGGATGAGATGCAGTAGGTATATGAGAGGTTGTAGGTGCAGATAGAGTTACACTCAAGTTAGTTGATAAAGGAATGGTTGACATCACAGGATAAAATGACGTCAAAGGCGTGATAAATTCTGTTGGTGTAGCAGATATCGATGATGTAGGGTCAGATTGGGACACCACAGGTGGTAAGGTCAAAGATGGTAAGGCCGAGCTAGTAGTAGTTGATGCAAAAGTGGGTGCATGGGTAGGAGGAATGAACACATGCATGTCGTATACAACCTTCCTTGAGGAATCCTGAGTTGATGAATGGGATAAATAATTTTTTAAAGCAGTGGGGTTTTTATCAAGGAGTCTTGTGAACTCCTCAAAACTGGTACTAATGCTAATAGGTTGACTGGGATCCATAGGTAATAGAATGGAAGACAACGATGGGCTAGGTAAGATTGGCTAAAGGATATCATGGAACATGAGAGTGTTGGCTTGGCTACGAGTCAAAACCATGTGAGTTATAATAGACATGGTAATTTGAGCTCTGTAAATGACACAGTAGTAGATAAGGACTAGAGAAAAATGATTCCATATGGTGAACACTAAGCATTGTTTTAATTTAAAATTGAAAACACAGTGACCAATGGTGCTTGGGTAACCAGTGTCGGTGATAGAGGGTAACCGATGTTGGTTAAAGACTGATACTAGTTACTGTGAAAAATAAAAGGATTTATAAATGTGGAAATAAATGATAAAAATGAAGTAGATCTAAACTTCTACAGTGACTTCAAAGACAAAGAGATATGGTGAGGTAACCGAGGAAACCCCAACAAGAATAGAAATTTGTTGAATGCTACTTTGGTTAAAATGACAAAAACAACAAGAAACCAACAACGTTTAGTAAACCAATGACAGTTAGATGAGAAAATCGATGACGGTCGATGGACTAACGTTGGTCACTATGAAATTTGTGAAAATATGGAAAAATGTAAATTTGGTGATCTAGATCAAATAAAAAACCAACCCAGAAACATGAGTATGGAACTGATTGACTCAAACACACTCAGAAAGAGTTAGAATACACCAACTATGATTATGAAGTGTGAAGAGAGAGAAGAATGAAGAAAACACATTCACACCTCAAAACATAGATCAAGCAAAAACTATCAAACATGAAATCCTATGTGGTGGATTTTATGTTCCAGCTTATGCCATTTAGGACTGACTTGTGAGTAGAGTAGAGTTTTTGGTTTGATAAAAGGTTCCCTACGAAAATCTAACAACTAAGGATAGCTTTAGGTAAGTTTTGGCAAGGGAGGTCCTTTCTCTAAGATAGTGATTGGACAGAGAAACCATCTTGGAGCCCACTATCAATCCTCTGATTACATCATCATTGATAGCTTCTTCCGAGTAGGATGTTGTTTAAGAAAATGTGCAATTTATTTTTACTCGTTTGGTGTAGAGAAGAGAGTGTGTACTACGATTCAATTTTTCAACCATGAGTTGGGAATGACTTCCATCATATAGGTTGCCCACAATTTTTAAATGAGGTACAGATGCAACACTCAGAAACGATATGCAAATATTTTTGACCCAAATCCACAATGACGTTCGATGAGAGTAATGATGAATAGGAAAGAGTATGTCTTTCACTAATACAATAAAAAATAAAAAGAATGGTTCTTTTTAATCCAAAATACGAGTGTCAATGAGACAAGTAGAGGAGAAAGAATGTTCCAAAGGAGACAGTTTAATGTAAAATATTTCAAAAGGAAATAGACACACAATCTTTCACCTATGAATGAACAATGCAAAAGAACCCCTGATGGGTCCCACCAGCCATGCCAAAATGTTTCACCAAATAATTACGTGATAAAACTGATAAGGTAAAAGGTTAAGGAGGAATACCTATGATATGTAGGTTGAAGGTTGAATGCACGAGTTACTAACTTTATCCAAGCTGATAGTAGAGAACTCCTTTTTGTTTGGGAAGGACTACATGTAGATACAAAGCAAGACCACCAAATGATATTAAATAGGAAGAGTTAGAGGACTACCTAGAAAGGATAGATCCGAGAAGCATGATGCTTCCTTGAATGGATGTCAATCCTCTTTTTTATCAAATCAATGAAAGTAAATATGAGAAATAAAGGTCATATTGCTAACACTTTGATTTAGGTATCTCAAAACTTTATCAACAATCTAGATTAAGAAAATTATTGAAATCTAAACTAATCTAACATCAAGCAAGGTATGTTTCTGATTGAGACAAGTCACAGGGTTGTTAGGTAAGGTCATAGAGGTATCTGGTAAGGTTTGGGAATATTTTAGGTGATGTTAGAGGTAGTTTGGTGAAGGATAACATAAAATGAAGTGACTGAAATCACTTTGGTGATCGATGCCGGTAGAGAGGGGAGACCAACGATGGTTAAGGTGACTGACGTCAATAGGGGAAATTCGATAGTAAATTATTAAACAGAGTTTTTTAGGCTCTCTATGATTGCACAAAGAGAGAGGGGGTAGTATAGTTTGGGATACTAAGGAGGAAATTTGGAATGATGAAAAGGCCTGGGATGATCGAATAGTGGGTTGGTGGGAAGAAGGTGATATACATGAAACAAAGGAAATAAACTACTAAAAGGAGTAAAATATCTACAAAAGGAATAAGATAAATGATTAGAATCACAATACTTACTTGATGTCTTACAGATCTTGTGAGTTGGAATGGTTTATGGTTGATTAGAGAAGAATTGTTTGAGTCAAGTACTATGGCAAAATGAACTCTATGCTCCCGTGAGTATTCCAATGCTCTGATAAGATGAACCATATGTTTGTCTTGAATTATGGCTGTGTGTTCTTAATTTGGATGTAGGAGAGCTTACAGATTCATGGTTGAATGCAATCAGGATCCCATAACTAAATGACCAACCTGTGTAAAGAGTTTTGAAAGTGTATATAAGGTAACCAATGGTGGTTAATTGACTGGTGTCGTTTGAGGGATAACTAGCGCCGATTAAGGTGGGAAAGTCTAGGTTTACAAAAAATAGGTAGATCTTTAATATTTTTGGTGTTATTTTGATTGAGTCCACTGAGGGAAGTGGAGTTCACATGAGAGAAGGCAGGAAGGTCATAAAAGAAGTCCAATTAGGTTTTAGGAAGAAGTCTTAGTTAGTTAGGATAAATGGTGACTCGACACTGGGAGTGATTACTTAGTGCAGAGAGTGATGACTTGGTCATTGTGAGTTAAATTCCCTTGGAATGGGTCCAGGGTGAGGTGTAACAATGAGGTGGAGGTGTGAGAGTGAAATTAAATTAATTAAAATAATTAAATCAATTAATAATGTGAGGATGAATATTACTATATGATGAAGGGGTCATGATTAATTAAATATATTACATTAATTGATTGAAGGGGACCAAGGGGAGTGTGACCAAAATTTGGTGTCTATATTTTTCCTTTTTCATCATGTAGCTTGTTTTGGTAAGCTATGTTGAAAAAAATAAGGATTCGATGTCCCAGGTATAAGCAGAGGTTAGGTTTCTCTAAGTAGGGTTAAAGGTGATCCCCCTCAAACTAAGAACCAATGAGGCTAGAAAAGTAGTCTGGGAGTGGTCTGATAAGTAGGTAATGGTATGGTCATTTTGGGTAATGGGTAATGGTCATTTTGGGTAATGTGTAATGGAAATCGAACACACACACACATATAGATTGTGATACGGTACCAGGTGGAAGAGCTTACAAACTCTACATTGTCAAAAGGGCGATAGGTTTATCCAAACGAGGTTGAAGTGATTCAGATATCCAAGGTATATGATATAGTCATGAAGAACAATGGGTCAAGTGTAGGAATGGGTAATAGGTTTTATTCCATGGCACCAAAGGTATGGTTAGGATAAACATCACCTCATTAGGAAAGGTACGGTCATCAGGCTAAACAACACAGGTAAAAACATCGTAAGGTATAACGAGTACACAAATTCAAATGTCACAAAAGGTAATTCATGTAAGGGTATGTATGTTAGGGAATAGGTAAGGGTGAGGTATAGGTAAATAACATGTCCCCAGAGATAGGGCCATGTTGAGGTTACGAGCTCTCAAAGATCGGGTCCGGTAGAGGGCCATGAGGAGGAGACAAGTAAGACTAGAATTGTAACATCCTCATTTTAGTACACTAGAACAAGAAAATTTTTTTATTAGTGTTTTCTAGTTCTAAATACATAATTTAGAACTCACAGATCATAACAATCATTCTTATAACAGATAACCATATGCAGCTGTAATGACTTGGTGTACCACCGATCTATTCATTCCATGACTCGGTGAACTACCGATCTATTCATGTGTATCGTAGAGTTGGCGTTTTCATCTGAACACTTCACTCTTGTGGTTCTCTTCCCTAATCCAAGATTTCAGAATGCTCTATCCAAGGAACCTATCTGAATAATTGTTACCCTTATTCATCGGCATCACATCCCTTAGACTAGGTGACATAGGACAACGCAATCAGCCGCTTGCGATACTTTGGCCAAAAATTTGAAACATACTAATCATGTCTTATATTCCTTGACGACATAATTTTCAATATGGAATACATCCTTCACCCCACTCTGATGTTATATAGATCGTCTTATACTGACTTCAGTCAGTCCCCTTGTCCCTAGTTTTCACTCCAGAATGGGTTAATGTCATACACATGTTATAAGGATGCCCTTGGACACTAGGGTAAGCTAACATACAGGATCAACAACAGTTAACCCCATGTGTCAAGGTACCTTGAGTCCAAAAGGGCTGCCTCATAACATGTCTATGGTCCTAACCAGTCCCAAAGGAAAATCTTGATCAAGTTTTGGGTGTAAATCTTAACGATCAATGCAAAAGGG
The DNA here is from genome assembly GCA_019776745.2 of Taxus chinensis. Classification (NCBI taxonomy): domain Eukaryota; kingdom Viridiplantae; phylum Streptophyta; class Pinopsida; order Cupressales; family Taxaceae; genus Taxus; species Taxus chinensis. The sequence goes on along the minus strand of CM034151.1, from coordinate 14,301,066 downwards.
TGTTGCCAAATGTCACCTGCATTGTGTATCCTTGAGAAGATCCTAATCTTCTCGAAGGTACAACCCTGCAGTTGACATGTGTCAACATCCTATGATATAGCCTCAGAAAGATGTACTTACCCCCAACAATTCAATTAAGTTGAGTTAAACTTGGATTACAGGCCCTCCTAACTGGGTAGCCTTTCCCCAACCCTGGGTCCCACACTTTAGAGTTACTTAAGCAATTAGGTTCAGTTTCATGGAGAAAGGTTTTTAATAAGATTGAGATCTCGTCAAGGTGCCAATCGGATTCCTAATAACCTTATTTCCTCATAATAGGGCAATAGCCCTAAGTTCTCCCATAAGGAATATAACTACACCCGTAAGGGTTCATATCAACCCCGAAGACTGAAATATATCAGACTTATTACTATAAGACATGATTATTTAAAGCCATCAATTACATTGCTTTGACTTAGATCATTGCTAGGGAGTAATAGAATACTCATCCTATTTTAGCTACATATGAAGGCATAGTTTAACCTCAACTTCCCAAAAAAAAATGCAGTGGTCTAATTTCCAATTTAGCCTTATTCATGATATATAAGAATTACCAGTCAAACATGAAGTATTCTGTCACATGATTTTACAAGGCTTACTTAGGGAATCCATATAGATCCCATGGCATATAATAATAAGAATGTACTCTCATTCATTTAGACGTGAGAAGATCAATTCAACAAATAAGAACACAACCATGTAGGCAACATTTCTCCATTTCATTTAATCTCAACCTATAGAATTACAACTTATGCTCTATGACATATTTTAATACAATAAACATCAACAAAAGATTAACTTTATTCTTATAGTACAATTGAGAGATCATGTCGTAATTCATCATAAAAATCAGATTAAACAATCTGGGTATCATATCAGATCTACATGCCTTTACCACTTACGATGACCATCTGCAAATATTGCTAGCATGGGTCAGTTCAGTGAACTGAGCATGATAAGCACTAATTCTTAAAACAATTACATTCCACCAATTGTTTCCATTATACAACCTGTTTAAATGAAATCATTTCATCAAATCCATAAACATGAATCACGCTAATTATCTTTCTACCATTCTAATATGACTTTATAACATAACTCATATTATAGCTACCATTTCAACTTAAATCTTTTCGGATGATTCATCTTATATTAGAGAACAAGAAGAAACAAAATGAATCTTAAGTACCTAGCCATCCGAAAACCAAGAGCAGTATCAATTCTAATATAATTACTCCATTCAAGGAATGAAATCTTATCAAGGCATGTAACCAACAGATTTTCATATAAACAATTCAAGCAAAGACAGATTATAGCCTCAAGCAAGTTCAACTGATGGATTTCCTCTATACTTTTTGTATCATTTCATCACATTTGATAAGTATACAAAATTTTACTACAATACTACTTTTTTTTACAAGTAGATAACTGAATTACTCAAACAGGGTAATAATATAGCTAAAGATAAGGAAAGGAGACTTCTGTTAAGATTCAGCACTTACCACTCTCTCCACCTGACTTTAACAGTCTATTCATCTCATGCCCATGCTGAAGAGTTCTTATAGAAAATTATAAAGAAGGGAACACTCATAACTGCCAAAAAGAGAGAGAAAAAGAGAGTACCTTTGTACTTCAAAACTTATAAATACTATCTTCCTTTACCTATACTAAGGAGCAGAGAAATTCTGATCGTTATCCTACCCGAAATCAGGTCTGTACAACTTCCATGAAGTAATATACATATACTCTAATCCTATCAGGAGAAAAGAGGGAAAGAAAAGCAATACGTACATTTAGACTCAGTCTCAGATCAAATAGAATCACCTTCAGATTTGCCAATAGATCATTGTGATCTACAACTATACATTTAACGAATGCCAACAATGTCTCCTTTACATAAAATGTAAAAAAAATGATGTAATCTCAAACCACCATTCTGTTCAAAAGAAATAGTCTACATTTCTTCTTTTGATCATGTAAAATTTACAAAAACAACAGTTTAATCAAACACTTTTATACTCACAAAACTCTGTATACTTAGGAAAATTCATACTTCTTTGAAATAAAGAAACAGACTTAGAATTCAAACATATTTCCAACTCATGCGACTAAACTAGTCTAGCTTTACCTTCTGACCCTTATCTAATAAAGGTACAGGCTTAGTATTCAAACATATTTCCTACTCATGCGACTGAACCAGTCGAGCTTATAGAAGGAACAAACAGTTTCATGACAAATCTAACTATATATTTTCCTGAAGTTGTCAAGTAATAGTAGAGCTCATACAACTAAGCAACAATCAAATAAACCAACCAAATTTGACACAACAGTTCATTCCATGGTATCTTCAAACACGAAATCATCAAGTACGACGTCCGTCAAGGTGCCAATTCAGAAATTCAATACCTCAGTTAGACAAAGAGACATAAAACACTTCTACAAAAGTTGAACCCATATTGTATTCACAGCAAGAAGAGAAGATAAAAGAAGTATATTTCATCAGGGTCTACGTATAACCAAGGATCCCAAATAAAAAAGAAAAGAAGAAAACCAATACATTGCTACCAGCCAGGCCAACTGTACCAAAAATCATCTGAACAGAGTTGTTCTAATGAAAGCATTTAAAGGAAAGCAAGATTTTTAAAAGTTAGGGCCTATCATGCCTGATGGTGTCACTAAAATTTGAAGAAGACCTTTGAATGTGCTCGCACCTTCTCTTCTTCTTCCATGAAATATTAAACAACAAAATATTGTTACCTCCATGCCTTATATATTTCCCCTAACAGAGAAGGAAGCTAGAAACTCTCAAAGTTGCCATGCAACACAGAGTAGACGGCTGGTTCGAAGAACTAGTGCTCATACAGAGCAAAAAATGGAATCCATGGAAAACAAAACAACTAAACAAAATTCAACTTGCATGCCTTCCTAAGCAATCCATGCTCGAGGACCAAGGCTCATTAATTGCATTTACTTCCATTCTCCCACCTATTTTCCATTGCCACCGACTGCCAAAGTTGGTGATAGCCACAACACAATAGAAAAAATTCCCATCCTTAGAGATACTGCCACGTAAGACTATATTGGCAGTTTTTATCCTCCACCAAACCTGACTGAATTCCATGTCCTTCAACCTTATCTCCCTCTTAAATGCCATAGAAACCACTGCCCATGACTCGCGACCCTCCTTGGGTCCCCCTTCCTAGCATTAGTTAAGGTAGGTTAGAGATTTAGGTTAGATCATAGGGTATGTCATTAGTCTCATTTCCATAGCGCTAGGTGTAGTTAACCCTTGAGTATTAAGCTCATAGTTTAGGGCTAGGTTAGATTAGCAATTATTTTAACCATAAGGTTATAGTTTAGGTTAAGACTATTAACCTTAATGAATATAGTCTAGGTCCCCAAAATAGGACCAATCATTGTTAGAGTCTATACAGATAAAACATTCCTGTAAAGGATTCCATTTGGCATCAATAAATTAAGCTTTAGATATAAAACATAAACATATTACCTGGCCTAAGGTCCAGGTCTCTTATGATGTTATGATATCTGGAACCAAATTCCATTTACCATGATTAGCCTGAGTTAACCTCCGAGTTTGATCATTCAAAGCTCAAGCATACTTTGTAACTTTCATAAAGTCAATAAAATTTGTTCATTCTGAATAAACTTAAAACATTCCTTGGATCAATGCAACTGATCCAAGGCTGAGTCATAAAGGTGAATAAATCCACAATTCATCCAGAAATCAGGTTGAACTCAAGTGCAAGAATGAAAGAAACGAAAGCTTCTAATCATATTCGGGTTCAATCAAAGATCTACAAGAGCAGAGAGGATATAATCCATATCAAGCATGACTTCCCAAAACCAAAGGAACATGTCCTTATACAGAAGAAATTATTTATCAATACTTGAATGCTCTGGAGAAAGTAACAATATTTCAGGGTGTTACAAGAATGACATGTATCAGGTGGGGGTGAGTGGTCACTGTATGGATAATGTACCATTATTTTGATTTTTGATATATATACCGGCCTTCATGCTGAAGATGTGAGATTGTACATGAGAGTTTTTTAGATACTGATATTTATTGAATATTTGTGTATATATGTATTGATACAAAGACTCTCCCATTAATATAATTGATGATATTGACTGGATGGATGATGTACTCATTTTTAATTTCCATTTTTATTGTGTATTATGGAAACTAGTTGAATTAGGCATGATTGAGTCAAGGTCTTGTAGACATGATTAGGTCATTTAGGCATGGTGGAGTCTAGGTGATTTAGGTAGTCGAGGTCATGTAGGCATGATGGAGTCAGGTATAGGAAAGATGGAGTCAAGTATGGGCATGGTGGATTCTAGGTGATTTAGGAAGTCGAGGTCATGTAGGCATGATGGAGTCATGTATAGGAAGTTGAGGTCAAGTTTTTTTACGTTTGATTTAATTTCCAAGAGTTTGGTAGTATGGAAAATAAATGATGATGTATATATATGTTGGGCATGTGAATTTCTAAATATTTGATATCATGGAAATGTGAAATTATTGATGTATGATATGGTGATGCTATAAAATGATAAATATATATGTTTTTATGATTGTTTAATTTCCAAGTTTTGTGTAATGGAAACTAACTAGGGTAGAGTGCGAAAGTAAAGGGGGAAAATTGGGTAGGGGTTAAAAGGTGTAGAAGGGGAAAAAGGTGGAGAAGGTTAAAAGGAGGTTGAGATAACCTCCAAGGGCCCTATGCCCTTGGAGTGCTGCCTACATAGCCCCAATGAAAAGAGGCATCATGTCAATGTAGCTCTCCCATAAGAAGGGAAGAATATGCTGAAGTAAAGGAATGGGTCGATAGGTTTGAGGCATGATTGAGTCTATGTAATTTAGGCATGGTTAAGTTTTAGGTCATTTAGGAATGGTTAAGTATAGGTTGAATAGGCATTGGTGATTGTTAGGTTGAATAGGCGTGGGTGAGTTTGGTGGGAGAGGAATTCCTATAATGTTGGTTTCAAAGGGACGGTCCTATGTAGGAGGATCAATAACTAAGAAACAAAGGTGTATGATAAGAGGATACAAAATATTCACCTAATTAATAAGAACCATTACAATTCTATCATACCAAAGATTAACGTATGACCATAAAAACCTAAAGGCGTTGCATGGTTAACTATTCTAAGGGTGAATAAGGTCACATGATCAGGGAATGTCAAATTTGTGGCACGTCCCTTGAGTAGGCAGAAAATTAGAAAGGAAAGAAAACGAGGAGAAAGAAGTTGGTTTAGTGTAACCTGGTGTGAGATTACATGCCTCGTTGGCAAGAGACCCAAGATCAAAATAGAAAAGTCCATGATGAAACAATCATCTTTTCATTTTTTATTTTGTTTTTATACACTGATTGATACAAGAAGTCTATATGGGATGAGTAGAGTATCTCCTTGAGGTCATTGTGAAGCTAATCGATGTAGGAAGCTTCAGAATATTTTTATTTTATTTTTGCAAGAATATTATTCTGTTGGTGATAGACTATGTATAGTGTGGCTAGCTTTGTATAGTTTTCCTGTGAGGGAGCATTCTATTTATAACAACAAGATAGAAAGATATATGTCCTTTTTGAGGAAGTCATCCTTTTGCTAGAATTTTGACTTAAGGAGTTTGAATTTTAAAATCTTGTATATTACTTTTGAATTGTTATTTTTTATTTGGACTTTTAGGTCATGGACAACACTATAAAGAAGGATAGGATCCTTTTATGAAGACAAAACCACAACACACAGAGGCTAGCTATTGAAGTGAGGTTTTAAGTAATGAACGACCATAGGAATCCATCCTGAAAAGGAAAAAAGTATCCATGAGAATCATGCCAGGATTAGAGATGTGGTACTCATATTTAAGATAAGGCTAAAATGTGATGGGTAATCACATGATTCTTGTTTAGTCATTGATCCTTAAAATAGGTAAGTGGAAGGTGAATGGTGCTCAAGGGACAAGAACTTAATAGACATAAGGTGATATAGGACTTGATTCAACAATAGAATGGTCAAAGATGCAAGGAATTGAGGGGCTCAGGTTCAGGTTTACCTTCAAGTGAAGTCAAATGATAATCACCTAATTCATAGGTATGAGTAACAATGATATAGGGTCCAAGCCAATTAGGATAAAATTTTCCCTATTTACTTTTCTCTGAATTTGTTACATGTTGATTTTCCTTCAGGATGAGAAAAATGTTAAGTTTGGGAAGGTGGATTAGACAAGTAAGTAGAAGCATCAATTCCCCCGTATTTTAAGTTGGTGCGAAGATGGGGAGGACCGTAAGGGAAAACATCACCTATGCGGTGATCATAGTGGCAATGTTGGTGAATTTTACCATACTCTTGAGGAGTAAGAAATGTGTCAATATTATAAAGGTGATACTCCCCCAGAGTGAGGCATTGAAAAATACCTTCTAAGGGATCAATAGTTGATATGTGGGTAGGGGGAATAGATGAACTCCTGGACAACTGGGAAGAAGAAGCATTAGTTGGTTGAGAATTAGAAGGGTTAGCTACAGAAGTTGTGGTAGCAGTGGGAATAGAGGAGTTAGGTGTGGAAGAGGTAGCAACCACATTGGTGGATGGGGACGTAAGTGAAGGGGAAGTGGTAGCGGTGGTAGATGCCTTAACTAGTATAAGGACATCATTAGGTCGATATAACATGTTACATGTCTTGAATGGTGAAGGGTCAGCTAGAATGGTATAGTTGTGTCCTTCATATTCAAATTTTAAATAGCAGTGTAAGGTTGAAGGACCACAACGCATGGAATGGATCCAATGTCATTTAAGCAACATGTTGTACTATAATTTCCCCTTTAAGACATAAAATAACTAAATAATGGTACGGGGGCCAACATGAATGTTGATAATAATGGTGCCAAGGGTGAAAGTCATAGCATCATTGAATGATGCAACATAATTGGGTTATTATGAATCCAATTGGTAGGGGTGCACATTTCACATGGGAAGAAATGATGTTGATAGTGGCACCACCATCAATCATAACACGTCAAATGCATATATTATCAATGTAAATAGAAATAAATAGGGTGGGATCAGGATCATCTCATTAGAATGGTACAATTTCATCATGAGAGAAACTGAGAGCGGCTACTTGATGAGTGGTAGCGGGTGCAGAGGAAGGGGATGAAGTGGTGAGAGATTCCACATGGTGAGGAGTGATAATGGATGCTACAGGAGTAGGGTCATTAGGTAAAACCTCAATAGATTGCATAACCTCAATGAGGGCCTATTGATGAGACTCAGAGGTTTAGAAAAGGTCGTATAAAGACATTTTGAGAGGATACTGGTGTAATTGTTTAATCATTGTATAATGGGAAACCCCGTCATAAATAGGGTATGTGGGTCCACGGATGGTGATTTTTGGTTTAGGAGTAGATAAAATATTGAGTAAAAGAGTGGCATATGGGCTGGTTGTTTTATCCTTTCCTTTTCCCTTCTAGGCTTGGTAATGTTAACCATATTAATATGTGGTAAAGGAGAAAGTGAGTCATTATAAGTGTAGGGACAAGACGAGAAAAAATATGGTGAGGGCATATACCAATTTTGTAGAATGTAGAGCATTGGCATTTTGGTAGAGGTTTGGCTAGCTCTCTTATGTGGACCATATTGATCTCAAATGTTTTAGGAGGATAAAAGGGTTATGGAGGGAAAGATGAAGGTCATTGAATAGGTAAGGGGTGAGGATGTGTGGTGATAGGTGGAGGTGAAATAGGGTCCTCATCTAAAAAATCATCATCGTCAAAGTTTTCTTTGAAAGGACATAGTTGGAGAAGAACAGTCTTAAGAGCCTTACAATTTTCAACATCATTCCCTGACACATGATGGTAAACACATTTTTTTGAATTTTCAAACATGTTTGGTTTAGGTTTGAGTGGGTTGTAAGGTCTTAGTGGTGGCAATGTGATGACAGAGGTTTCCAAAAGATTAGCTAAGATGTTGGCATAAGACCCTGCCAATGGATCACAATGTGAAGAAAGTGTGGGTCTTGATGAAATTGTGGGTGATTTTTATGGGAGAAGTTCCATGGGAGGTGGAATCATAGGTTGATTCAATTTTACCAGATGTTTGGTAGGTAGTATGGTTTTAGGTTTGGATTGCTCCTTCTTGGGTAAAGATGTAGCAGACGAGATATCGTTTGAAGGTGGTGTAGGTTTAACTACCTCTTTAGAGGGTAATGGGTTTTTAGACTTTGGTTGCACCTTCTTTAGTAAAGGTGAAGAATAAATGTGTGATGTAGAAAGGAAGGAAGATGAAGGAAGGGGATGGGTTAGCTAAGGTGATAATGGATGTGTGGTGAAGGCTGTGGGAAGAGGAAATATGGAAGGTATTGGTTGAGGAGAAGGGAATGACATAGGTAATGATGAGGATACTAGAAGTGGTGTAGGTATAGGCAGTAGAAAGGATGTAGGTGATGGCGAAGGCATAAGGTATGTACATAATTTGGGTGTAAATAAGGATTGTGATGAGAAGGTGGGCTGTTGTGCTTTTGGTTTACCTTTGGTAGGAAGTTGTTTAGAAAGGTTGATGGGTTGTGTCCTAGGATAGATGGAAAGGGTTAAGGTGACAGCGGGGTAGTGGGTGAAGCTGGTGTATGTAGTCGTAGAGGTTAGGTCTCCCTCTTAGGTGGGGGATTAGTCTTTGCACGTGCTTATGAGGATGTGGCTAAATATAGTTTGACAGGGGGATAGACTAGGGTTGATGTCAGCATGACTCCCAATGTGGAAATGTGTTTGGACACATAGGAAGATATAGATGTAGGTAAGGCTTTAGGAATTGAAAAAATTTCATTTGATGGTAAAGGTTTAGGTGTGGGAAAGGGTGATGAAGAGGAGGTCACAAAAACTACCATGTGCATGGTTGGTTTGGTTATCTGAAACACATTTGGATGAATCGTGGAAGTATCAGTAGACAACATTTGCATCTGAGTTAAGAAAGGCATTCGAAAGCATCCCCAAAGCATGTAATTGTCAACATAATCCAAGAAGTCAACCAAACATGAAAATGACACCATTAGAGGGGGGAATGATGGTGATTTAGTAGTAATCCTAGTAAAGAGTGTCTAAGAGATAGGGAAATGGTTGGCTTTTTACTCTATGGGTTAAAGAGTTGAAAGAAAATCAACGGGATCATTGAAAGCCAATGGAGGATTGCCACTAATAGGAAGGGGTGTTGCTAATGGATCCTCTATGGGTATGGGAGATGACAAGTTGGTAAGTTCATCTTTTGGGAAAGAGGAAGGTAAGCATGACTCTCATGTGGGTAGGAGAGTAAATACATCGGATTGTTCGTCAGGTTGAGAGGTATGTGGGGAAATTGTCTCGGCAGATATGGTAGACTCCTCCATGGGTGAAGGTGGAGATAAGGTAGACTCCTTTGTCAGCAAAGGAGTGGATGAAACAAACTCTTCCATGGATAAAGGGGTTCTTGCAAGAATCTCTTCAATAGATGGAGTAGGAGGAAATTGAGGAAGGGATGTTATGATGTCAAAAACACCATGAACCTCACAAGCATTACTCTCATTAGCTGAAGGTTCATTGGTTAAGTTAGATGATAGGGTGTGGTTTGGGAATGGTTTCTTGAAGATGTGAAGGTTCTGATTAGCTGATGCATTAGGGTTATCCAAGATGAGATATCCACTATCTAACATTTCTTGAATGATATTTTTGAAATTTATATAGTTAATGTCACTATGACCTTTAACATGATGATAGTTACAATAACAATTTTCTTTGTACCATGCAGGCATAGGATGAGAGGCATTAAAACCTGTATGTGGTTTAATAGGTGGAAGAGTGATTGGTCTGTCTTTTAGAAGTTTTTCTAAAACCAAAGAGTAGGGTTCTCCTATAGGAGTGTATTTTTGTTTCTCCCATTTGAACTCATAAACCTAAACAGGAGAAAGATTGTAAGAAGGATTTGATTGGTTGGATGGATGAGATGGGTCAGCTTTCAAAACTACCGCATTGGTAGATCCTTCTTCTTTAGAGTATTTTTTATGGTTTGGAAGAAGAAGACATACTGTTTGATTTAAATGCAACCTTCTTGTTGCATAATTATATCTTCTTCTCTTCAATGGCACGAATTTCATGTTTTTTGGGGCATGGTGAACGCCTTGTCGAACATACAAAAGGTTTGAACTTGGAGAGTTGGAAATATGTGCCTAGCACAAGCCCTGGTGAATAAATCTATTAACTCGGTTTGAGGTAGTAGAAATGTGAGCTGGTTGATTAGGCTTCGCCAACAAGTGACAAAACTTGCAATAGATTTTTCTTTGTATTGGTGAGTTGAGTACAAGTTGTTCATGGTGACTTTCTTGATGATGTTGATAGAAAAGTGGTCTAGGAAAGCTTGAGCTACTTGGATGATCAAGGACATTGGGAATGTTCGTAAGAGCAAAATGTCATCATGAGAGATCATATAACACCCATGTTTAAAAGACCTAAAGTGTTGTTGTGGGTCTCCTTTGATATTAAATTGGTTGAAATTGGGAATTTTCCAATGCATAGGGTATGGATGAAGCGGAATGGATGGGTGAATGGACTCATTAAAAATCTAGTCATATGTCAAAGAATTACGTGAGCCAGAGACCGATGCTTCCAATGTCTGCATATTGTCCATCATCATTTTGATAAGATCATTAGTAGGTTTGTGATGACTAAGCACCCCTTGTATTATAAGGAGGTAGATGATGAAGGTATGATGTGAGTGAAATCCTAGTATATGGTGGTGTCGAGTATGCAAATTGTGAGGGAGGAATAGATGTAGGTGGAAAGTATCCTGAATAAGCGATAGATGAGGTAGGGGTTATTGGTGATAGGTGTAGGTAGGTGGAGTGGATGTAACGAATCTCGTAATAATTGGAGGAAGCAACCGCGGGATGTAGAGGACAATGTTTTGGAAGGGAGTATGGGATTCTATCACCATGGGTTGATGAGATGCAGTAGATATATGAGAGGTGGTTGATGAAGATAAACCTACACTCAAGGTAGTTGACAAAGGAATGGTTGACATCATAGGAACAACTAACATCAAAGGCACGAAAGATTCCATAGGTGCAAAAAATATCAATGATGTAGGTTCAATTTGGGACACCACAAGTGGTAAGGTGGAAGAGGGTAAGGCTGAGCTAGTAGCAGCTGATGCAGAAGTGGGTGCGAGGGTATGAGGCATGGACACATGCATGCCATATACATGCTTCCCTGAGGAATCCCGAGTTGATGAATGAGCTAAATAATTTTGTAAAGCAACGGGGTTTTGATCAAGGAGTCTTGTGAACTCCTCATCACTAGTATTGACGATAATAGGCTGACTAGGATCCATAGGTGATAGAATGGAAGGCAGAGATGGGTCAGGCATGAGTGGTTGAAGGCTAGCATGGAACACAAGGGCGTTGGCTTAGCTACGAGTCAAAACCATGTGACTTATAGTAGACCTGGTAATTTGATATCCATAAATGACACATTAGCAGAGAAGGACTAGATAAAAATGGTTCCAGAAGGTGACAACTGAGTGTTGTTTTAATTGAAAATTTAAAACATAGCGACTAATGGTGGTTGGGTAGCTAGTGTTAGTGACAGAGGGTAACCGATGCATGTCAGAGGACCGATCCCAGTTACTGTGGAAAATAAAAGGATTTGTAAAAGTGGCAATAAATGATCAAAATGAAACATATTTGGACTTCGATAGTGACTTCAAAGACACATAGATATGGTGAGGTAACTAAGGAAACCCAAACAAGAATAGAAATGTGATGAATGTTACTTTGGTTAAAATGATCAAAACAATAGGAAATTGACAACGGTCAGTAAATCGATGATTGTTATAAGAGTAAACCAATGATGGTCGAATGACCCACACCAGTCACTATGAAATTTGTGAAAAGATGAAAAAAAGTAAATTTGGTGATTTAGATCAAATAAAAGAACAACCCAGAAACCTCAATATGGAAATGATTGACTCTAACACACTCAGAAAGAGTCATAATACACCAACTATGATTATGGAGTGTGAAGAGAGAGAAGAATGAAGAAAATTCACTCACACCTCTAAACAAAGATCAAGCAAAAAATAGCAAACATGAAATCCTATGTGGTTGATTTTATGTTCCGGCTTATGCCATTTAGGACTGACTTGTGAATAGAGTAGATTTTTTGGTTTAATAAAAGGTGCCCTACAAAAGCTAAAAAAATAAGGATAGTTTCAAGTAATTTCTAGCGAGGGAGGTCATTTCTCTGACATAATTACTAGACAGAGAACCAACTTGGAGCCCACTGTGAATCCTCTGATCGTGTGATCTTTCACAACTACTTTCAGGTAGGATGTTTTTTAAGAAAATGAGTAATTTATTTTTAGTGGTTTGGTGTAGAGGAGAGTGTGCATTATGATTTATTTTTTCAACCATCAGTTGGGGATGACTTCCATCATATAGGTTTCCCACAATCTTTAAATGAGCTATAGATGCGACACTGAGAAATGATATTGAAATATTTTAGACCCAAATCCACAGTGACATTCGATGAGAGCAGTGACGAATAGGCAAGAGTATGTATTTCACTTATGCAATACAAAAATAAAAAGAATGGTTCTTTTTAATCTAAAATATGAGTTTCAATGAGACAAGTAGAGAAGAAATAATGTTCCAAAGGAGACAATTTAATGTGAACTCTTTTAAAAGGAAATAGACACACAATCTTTCACCTAGGAATGAACAATGTAAAAGAACCCCTGATGGGTCCCACTGGACATTCCAAAATGTTCCACCGAATAATTTTGTGATAAAATAGATAAGGTAAAAGGTCAAAGAGGAATACCTGTGATATGTAGGTTAAAGGTTGAATGCGTGTGTTACTGACTTTATCCAAGCTGATCATAGAGAACTTCTTTTTGTCTAGGAAGGACTACCTATAGATAAAAATTAAGAACACCAAATGATATTCAATATAAAGAGTGAGAGGAATGCCTAGCAAGGTTACATCCGAGAAGCATGATGCTTCCTCAAATGGATATTAATCTTCTATTTTTATCAAATCAATGAAATTAAATACGAGAAATAAAGGTCCTATTGCTAACACTTTAATTTAAGTATCTCAAAACTTTATCAACAAACTAGATTAATAAAAATATTAAAATCTAAACTAATCTAGCATCAAGAAAGGTATGTTTCTAATTGGGACAGGTCACATGGGTGTTTGGTAAGGTCAAAGAGGTATTCGGTAAGGTCTGGGAAAAGTTTAGGTGATGTTAGAGGTAGTTTGGTAAAGGCTAATAGAAAAGGAAGTGAACAACATCACTTTGGTGACTGATGCCGATAGAGAGGGGAGAATGACGATGGTTAAGGTGACTGGCATTGGTATGGGAAATTTGATAGTAAATTATTAAACAGATGTTTTTAGGCTTTTTGTGATTGCACATAGAGAGAGAGAGGGTAGTATAGTTTGGGTCGTAATATGACTTAGAAGACTCAGGGATACTAAGGAGGAGGTTTGGAATGATGAAAATGCTTGGGATGGTTGAATAGTGGGTTGGTGGGAAGAAGGTGATATAAAGGAAATAGAGGAAATAAACTACTAAAAGGAGTAAAATATCTACAAAATGAATAAGCCAAATGATTAGAATCACAATACTTACTTGATGTCTTATAGATCTTGGGAGTTGGAATGGTTGATGGTTGATCAGAGAATAAGTGCTAGAGTCCAGTACCATGGTAATATGGCCTCTGTGCTCCTATGAGTATTCCAACACTCTGGAAAGATGAACCAAATGCTTGTCTTACACTATGGTTGTGTGTGTTTATCATCTAGATGCAGGAGAGCTTGTAGATTCATGCTTGAATACAATTAGGATCCCATAACTAAATGAACAACCCATGTAAAGAGGTGTGAAAGTGTATATAATGTAACTGATGGTGGTTAGGTGACTGGCGTTGGTTGAGGGATAGTCGATGTGTGTTAAGGTGGGAAAGTCTAGGTTTACCAAAACTAGGCAGATCATTACTATTTTTGGTGTGATTTTGATTGAGTCTGCTTAGGAAAGTGGAGTTCACATGAGAGAAGGCAAGAAGGTCATAGAAGAAGTCCAAATAGGTTTTAGGAAGAAGTCTTAGTTAGTTAGGTGTTGTCTCGCGAAAACTACTCTGCATTTTCATAGCCAAATTAATTTTTTTTAGCTCATGCCCTTCATTGGTGTTTAATCCAAGTTAGAGAGTCAAGAAATTAGCAAAAGTCATTCCCTAGAGCTGTTTAAACCTATGTTTTTCTCATTTTTAGAAATCCTCCATTTCCCAGTCTATGCACGTAATATCCTCTTTACAACCTCCATTTTTTATCAAAATTGTTCAGTTGTTCTATGGCCTGGGTCATCAAATCATTGTTTTTCCTCCATGCCTCTGGTTTGTGAAGGAAATTCAAAAATTGGACTCAAGACGATGAAGTTTTCTTTCTCTGCATATTTTCCACACTCGGGATGATGGGCTTCTTTTTCCCATCAAATTTTGACCCCAAACGAATGCAGGTATGTGGTCAGATCCTATTGGATGGGGAGGAATGAGATTTTTGGTGAACTTAACACTTTTGGTCACTTTTGGAAAAGATAGTAAATTTTCCCCGCGGCTCCACCAAGGTCTCGGGCCTGCCGTTGAAAAGTAAAAGAGGAGGAGTGGAATGATGAAGAACTTTGATTTTTTGAGCCTCTTTGCAAAAAAGGAAATAAGTTAAAAATTAACCCGCAGCCCCGATCAGGATTTAAAGGGAAAAAGTCAAAGTTGAAGCCCGCAGGGAAAAACTCAAAGTTGAAGTCCACAGGGAGAAAGTCAAAAGTGAAGCCCGCTGTTGAAAATTCAAAGTGGACAAGTGGGCCATCGAGGTAATTTTGGAAATTTAACCAAATTCCAAAAAGTGAAGTAAAATTTCTAATTTACCCCGCAACTCCACCAAGGTCTCGGCCCTGCTGTTGAAAAGTCAAAGCGAAGGAGCGGAACGATGGAGAACTTTGAGTTTTTGAGCCTTTTTTCAAAAATGGTTAAAATGTTGAGAAAAGGGCCGTGATCCCATTTCTAATAAGAATGTGCCACGTGTCCTATTCAAATCGGAGCAGCAGGCCGGAGGAGGAAATTAAGTTTTTGAGCCTTTTTCCAAAAAAGGTTAAAATGTTGAGATCATCGTAAAGTCATATGTCTATCAAACAAAGACCCATTGGTTTTTCTTATCACTTAAAATTTTGGCCTCATAATCCCAATTTTTGGCAACATCAATCTTCATTCCTTTGACCTCATCAAAATATCCTTTTTATTTTCCCCTTTCCATTGTTAATTCATACGTCTATAGGATGCACCATTTGGTTCCCCTATCACTTGTTTTTCTGACGAGATTGATATTGTTTCTATACCTCATCTTGGGGCGTCATATCTCATATTTCCATCTATTTCTTTAAAACTTGTGATTGATTCCATTTTAGGTCATTAATCCCTAGTTTGAGGGGGAACACCTCATCATATAATTCATCGTCATTCATCTATCACATCTGATTTTTGTCTCGTGGCTTATCTAAAACCACTGAAGAAAAAGGGGAAAATGTAAACACCTAAAATTATCACGCTAAATCCTCGTTTACGGCGGCGAGCAAAACCCGGCAGAGAGCCCCAGTCACGAGCAGAGAGGAAATGAAAAAAGGAGCAGAAGGCGTATTTCTCCCCCCATTATATGTATCCCTACAAAAAATATCTTCACAACTGAAAACATATTTTATCCTCTAAAATCAAAAAGCCACTTAGAAAAAAAATCAAATAAAAAAACAAAAAAACAACTTATTAACTATTTCACAACCTCCCTAACCCGCATAACCTATTTCCAACAAATATCCTTCGTCAAAACTGAAAAAACCTTGATTTAGGAAGTAGTTTCAACCTTTTCCCACAAATATCGGATCGTCAATGATTCCTAGCAATCATCAGCAATTTTCTTTGATTGTCATTGACCCTATATAAGTGAGTTCAGGCCCTTCATTCAGGTCATTCTTCCTCCATCGTGTGATTCATTGTAAACTTAGCTAGGAGCTTACTCTAATTTGACTTGTTGGTTGGATTTCCTTAAAAGCCTTCTTATTGTTATCTTTTTATATCATATCCCTTCATCACAACAGCTTTTCAGGCCATCAAATATCTTTTCTTCATCCTTTGGAGGTCACACAAACATCCAGACGCCAATTCAACAATATTTGTGCACCTACAATCTCCCTCTCTCTAGTAATGTCATCTTATTATCTTCATTTATCAACTCATAAAAGGTAAGTACCTTCCCGTTTGTACTATTGCCTCATTTACTCATTATTTAAAAGCTTCAATCAAAATTATCTCATTTATTATTATCTTGGATATTTCCACATAAATCACCAAAGATTCTCCTAATTACACTTGGGCCCAATCATCGGTGATCGACATTAATTAACTTTATTCATGTCGTGTTGTCAAAACTTTAATAATATGTTTTCTCTTTTTTTTATACATTATGATGTTTATAATGATTTATGTTACTTTATCCAACACTTCTAAAAGATTTAATGCATCACATCCTATCATCTTATATACAATAAATCCACAATAATATGAACTATACCATTCTCAAAACTCCTATCTTAGTTGATGGTATGACTATCACAGATCCTTATAAAAATGTGCTTAGGTTTTTATCCACTAAACGCTACCCCTCATCCTCAAAATTTGAATTATTAATGTTATTCCTCCCTAAATCTATCCCATTTCACATCCTTAGTCAACTTCCTCTTCAACCATATTTCCACAAGAGACTTCATAAGAGCTAGTTACTTATTAAGTCCACTATACTTTGCACAACTTATTTAACTCCTGAGTTGCTTCAATTTTCAATAATAATATTAGTATATAGGATTAAATCTTTAAGAACTAATAAATCACTATTAGTTCCATTTTCTCTAGTAAATATTTGATCCTATATTAACTTTGTCTTGTCATTTTTATATCAATTTTATGAACTCAGAATAGGGAATCCCGAGATGTCAAATTTTTAGGCTTAATCCTTAACTGTGCTTTATAAAAGGTGTTTTTTGGGACCTTTCAATCAGTTTTTCCTCATTCAAATACATGTACATAGTCAATACATACAAAATGTTAAATCTTAAAATGAAACCTATGCTCTTGGTCTAATACTTATTAAAGGATTCACCATTAGTTAATGAACCCTGAGTATCCTTTAAAATTCCAATTAACCCTTTGGAAAAATCTTAAAAATTTATCAAAAACTCTTCACTTCACATGAGGTTAACAAGATTTGGGTTCCACCAGTAACTTAACTCTCGCAAAACCTACCAGTTAGACTCACCCTTTGATCAACATCTGTCATGCCATTAAAATTAGTATTCATTGACTTGTCCTTCTGTAAACATTCAATCATCAAGGTACTAATGCTTGAAATCATTCAAATATCGATGTGGACCTTACTTTCTTTTCTTTGTCTAGACTAAACCTTGATTAATCTGGCACATTTGTTTGGAGGTTTCTAAGCTTCCTCTATTCTTTTGAAACCATGCATATTCAATCCTTCCTGTAAGAATCATTAGTGACCATATATAAAGTTTAAAACAAATTCCAACAACTTCCTAAGATACACATTCATAATGATATAGAAGTTATTCATACAAAGTTGCATCATATTTTTAATTGAAAAAGTTCCTATAAGAACCTCATTTATTCAAAGTTTTATAAAATATCAAGAATCTTTTAATAGATTATCTCATACAGATTAACAATCTCTTAAGCTTCAAGGCTTCATAAAAAAGGTCGCAAACTTCCCTTCACCTTCTCTTCTTTTCTTATCTAAATACCTTGATGTTATTTTCTTTACAATGAGTAAGAGTGAGTTAGTTAGGCGTTGCTATGAACTAACCCCACTTTTGATTGAGCTAACTCGTGAATTAGGTTAAGGGCTAGGTGAGTGAAGAGGAGTTTTAATTTCCATTATGGTAAAGGTTTCTTAAAACTATCAAATAGCAAAAATCAGGCTCTTATACTAACATCTAATACTATAACACTCTAAATGTAAATTTAAATATTTTAAAATTAACAAAAAGGTAGGGAAAATCCTTTATCAAACTCCAAAGAGTCTAAAAGGTCTAGAACCAACCGCGATGAACCCTATATGGATCAAGAACCTAAAATAACCTTAAAAAAGCCCCCCAAAAATATATTTAAAATGATGTTCCTTAGTCAATATGTATATAGAAAAAATGCCTTTTGGATTTTTTAACCAGGAGCTACATTCAACGTGTTAGGACTTGGCATTTCAAGGGTTAGTAAATACTTATGCTCTTTTTTATTTAGATGACATAAATGTCTTCTCAAATCACATTGCAAATCGTACCATACATATCGAACACCTGTTGGAAAGGTGTAGATAGTTTGACATTTCACTCAATCCAAAGAAGTGCATTTTTGTATTTTATAAAGGTAGACTATTGGGTCACATTATGTCAAAAAAAGTTCTTATTATTGATCCAAAGAGGGTAAGTTTAATATTATCATTGTCTTTACCAAATCACAAGAAGGCATTGTAAATTTTTCTACGTAGAATTAATTTTATGAGAAGATTCATACAGATTACAATCTCTAAAGCCTTCAAGGCTCATAAAAACAGGTCGCACCTTCCCTTCTTCACCTTCTTTTCCTCTTTCTTACTAAAAACCTATGTATGTGTCTTACAAATGAGTAAGACGTGAGTAGTTAGGTTGTATAAGAAACTAAACCACACTTTGATGGAGCTAACTCGTGATTAGTTAAGGCTAGGTGAGTGAAGAGAGTTTTATCCAATTTATGGTAAAGGGTCTTAAAAACTATCAATACAAAAATTCATGGCTCTTATATAAACATTAATACTATAACACTCTAATGCTAAATTTAACTATTAAATTAACACAAGGAGGGAAAATCCTTTATCAAACTAAAAGAGTATAAAGGTCTAGAAACCAACGCGATTTGGACCCTATATGGACTCCAAGAAACCTAAAAATAACCTTAAGAAAGCCAAAAAATATTATTTACCTGATGTTCCTGTCAATATGTATATAGAAAAATGCCTTTTGGATTTTTAAACAACAAGAGCTACATTTCACGTGTGATGACTGGCATTAAGGGGTAGTAATACTTATGCTCTTTTTTTTTTTTTATTTAGATGACATTAAAGTCTTCGCTAAATCACATTGAAATCGTACCATACATATCGAACACCTGTGGAAAGTTGTTGTAGCTAGTTGACATTTCACCTAATCCAAAGAAGTGCATTTTTGTATTTTATAAAGGTAGACTATTGGGTCAATTTATGTCAAAAAAAAAAAGTTTTATTATTGATCCAAAGAGGGTAAGTTAATATTATCATTGTCTTACCAAATCAAAAGAAGGGCATTGTAAATTTGTACTAGTAGAATTAATTTTATTAGAAGATTCATTCCAAATGTTACAAAGTAGATAAGGCCGCTAACTTCAATGTTAAAAGAACATGGTTTCATTGGAAGAGAAAAGGAAAACTTCTTTTAATCCCCCCCCCCAAATAAACACAATGTCTCATACGATCCAACACTTGTCATCCAGGATTTAGCAGCGATTTTATTTTGAGGTCTCTTCTTTGGAGAAATTTGAACAATCTTAGCCATGTTGGTACAACAAAATGATGAAAAATTGGAGTAGCCAATTACCTTCTTCATTCAAGGATTGTAAGAGTATGAGGTTAGGTATTATTTTTCTAAAAATAATGTCCTTTCAGTTATTATAAGCCTTAAAAAATTGAAATGTCTAGTTTCAAATAACAAGATTCATTTAATAATTTCTCATTCAAGTGCTAAAGAATTTCTTTTAAGAAAAGATTTGAATGAAAAAAGGAAGTTAGGATAAAAAATTTTATGGAATATGATGTTGATATCAAGGTTACTAGACTAGTAAAAGGAAAGGGATTGTGTGACCAACTAGCTTCATATTTGCATAAAGAAAAAAAATCAGGTTTTAGTGCTATTAAATGATCAAGACACAGTTGTTCCTTCATGTCCTCAAAGTTGTACCCAAGATATGATTCATTTTATTTATACTGTACAATGCCCACAAGGTTTGCAAAAACAAAAAGGAGGTATTTTAGATTGCAGTACATTTCTTATGTCCTCTTTGATGATGTTTTGTTTATAAAAGATGTGAATGGAGTTATTTTAAGATGTGTTGATTCAAATCAAATTGGGCATGTTTCGGAAGAATTTCATGGAGGAATATTCAATGGTCACTTTGCACCAAGGACTACAACATTAAATATTATGAGATATAACTATTATTGGCCAAAATTATTTTGATATGCTCATACATGGGTAAGGAAGTGCTCAAAGTGTGACATTGTTGCAATAAAATAGAAGTTAGTGGCTCTTCATCTTCAACCCATTCAGGTAAAAGCATCCTTGCATGCAATGGGGTTTCAAATTTATTGGTGTGATTAACCCACCTTCAAGTGTAGGTCATAAATGGATTCTCACGGCTACATATTATTTCTCAAGGTGGATAGAAGTAGTAGATTTGAAAAATGAAAATGAGACATAAGTTTTGTACTTTTATGAAAGTCTTGTCACAAGGTTTAGTTTCCCCACAAAAACCATCTCAGACAATAGATTAGCTTTCCTTAGAACAAAGATCAGCACATGGGTGGTCAATCTTGGCATTAATCTCTCAACATAGTCCAATTATTATCCTTAAGGGAATGGCTTGGCTAAGTTAACCAACAAGAATATTCTCCAAATCATCAAAAGAACTATCACAAAAAATCAAAGATCATGAGATAAAAAATTGAAATAATCCTTATGGGATGATAGGATTACTCCTAAGAGGCCAATTAGAAACTATCCTTTCATGTTTTTCTATAGTAGAGAAACATGGTTACCAATTTCCTATGAATTATCATCTCCAGATCTTAATAAATAAATGGAGATGATTTTTCATAATTGGTAGAGTTAAAAGAAGTTAGAAAAAATGCAATGGCCACCATGGATCTTCATCAAGATCAAGGATCAGGTGAAGAGGTATTTTGATCAGAAATCAGTTGTAAGAAAATTCAGAGGAGACATTGTGCTCAAGTGAGATGAAGAAGAACTAAGCTTGAAAGACACACCAAATTTGAATCTTTTTGGAGTGGGCCGTATTTGATTCCAAGTTGCACACAATAAAATTCCTTTTAGCTCTCTAATCTGAATGGTGATGAGCTACCTATCCTAGTAATGGGGATATAACCTCAAAACTTTGGGGTAATTGGAGGGTCCATGTTCACTTTATACGGTTTTTGTGTTTAATTTCCTCTAAGTAATTCATGCACATTGTTGTTTTAGTTTCCTTTCTTGTGTGCCTTGTGAAATTTTTTAGTGTGTTTTTTTGTAATAAGTGCTTCATGCACAAAGTTGTTGTTTTTGGAAGGTATTTTTAGTGCTCATATTATTTACAAGAAATTATAGCAATTATCACACAACTCCATGCCCAATGGATGCCTTAAGGCTACTAGATTTTTTGCATCTAGAAGGAAGATGTCCCCAAAATTCACCAAAATTGTTGTCTAAATAAGACCCATGTTTATTTGTAAAACTTATTTAAGTTTCAGACTTAGATAGAATTAGATAGTAGACCCATGAATTTAAAAAACCAAAAATTTCAGTGTCCCAAGGAATTGGAGTATGAAGGAACTTTTTCAAAGTTTTCAAAATCAGAAAAAGGGTATGATCGCAAAGAATAGAGGTCACCGTGAATGGAAAATTATATGCACCAAGTTGTGGAGCTAAGGAGGAAAAACCACAATACAAAGGAAAACAATATCATGGGGAAACCATAGAAAAATCCGTAGTACAAAGGAAAATATTTCTATGGGGAAAGCTGTAGAACAAAGGAAAACAATGTTATGGGGAAAGACACAAAAAAACCATAGTACAAAGGAAACCAAAGTCATGGGGAAATCCATAGAAAAGTCCGTAGTACAAAGGAAACCAATGTCATGGGGAAATTTGTGGAAAAAGTCACAATACAAAAAAACAATGTTATGTGTAAATCTGCGAAAAATGTTGTAGTACAAATAAAAAAAATGTTATGGGGAAAGCCACATAAAAATTTATAGTACAAATGAAAGCAATGTCATGGGGAAATCCATGGAAAAAAATGTAGTACAAAGGAAAAAAAATCATGGGAAAGCCACGGAAAAAGCCACAGTACAAAGGAAAATAATGTCATTGGGAAAAATGTGGAAAAAGCCAAATTATAAAGGAAAAAAATGCTATAGGGAAAGCCACGGAAAAAT